>CM050454.1:41412648-41970909 GCA_027563935.2 Costus lasius | reverse complement strand
TCAAGTAGTACATAAGTGGACCAAAACTAGGTCCTAGGGCATATACACCAACAGGTACAACACGGCTCCAACGATAGTCAGAACAGTGAGGTTTCGCGTCAGAAGGCTATCGAGCTTGATATTTTAGCGTTGGATTTTAACGGTCTTTTATCTTCTTAACTATCATGCAAAACCTATGGTGATAGCAGAAGATAAATAAATCATGCAAGTCTAATTATTCAAACAATAAAATGAAAGCATGATGATCTTATGTGGTAAACGCCCATTAAGCCTAGGTAAGACCTTAAGTTAACTTAAACCTTCACTTGAGCTCTTCTTGGGTCTTTTGCCTCTCATCTGGCCCAGCCCAGGGCCATAGCGCCCAGTGCAGCTCAGGTCCGCCCACCAGGTAAAGGCACCTGTCATAGGGTCAAACCCTAGTCCTCCCACCTGGTCAAGCCACTGCTACATGCGCCTCTGCCAAGTGTGCTCAGTGCTCTTGTCTGATTGAATTACAATGTAATCTATCTAGACAAGATTGACACGCAGGTCAATTATATTTCATAAATTAATTAAAATGTGATGCGCAGATCACAATAATAATAATTTACAATTTTTTTTAATCCAGACACGCAGGCCCCAGTACAGCACACATTAGAACAGGCAGCCCACATAAGATGAAATAGACAAGCATCATGGCATCCAATCAACATGTGATCCATCAACAAAATAGAATTTTCAAAATCCCATTGGAATCAATTTTATTTGTCTTATGAGCCCTACTACCTTACAACGGTCCATTAATAGGGATCCACTCATCATCTCTAGTCAGATCCACTGCCCTTGCATGCACCAAGTCCTAACTGACTTGAGTTGACCTAATGGTCAACCATGCATGCGACAAGGGCTGAACAACCATCATGAGTTCTGGCAAGCGGGTGTGACCCCGGGCCTAACTCAAGTGCGTTCACTGGTTGTCTCAACCAGACCTCGCTACACGCCTATCTGCAGTCGACCTATAGCCACCTCATGCTTGCGCATAGGTGCCATCTGGTCGACCCATCTAGGCTGTCAGATGGTCTGATCAGACTATTTGGATCTTACCTAGAGGATGACTTCAACCCTATCAACCCGTCTAAGGGTTTATAGTAGGCGCCTATAGATCTATGTGAGGGGGCGCGCAAGATGATAGTTTTGGTAAAAACATCTTCAACAAGAGCAAACAAAGAACATGCGCAACTTAAGAAAAACAAGATACATGTAATATCTAGCATGTTAATCTTCGCATGTTGATAACCCTTAGATCTATGCATAAGCGCAAACAACTTGTAGCAATGATACAAGCGCAAACAAAGTATGTAAACATAGCATCAAGTAAGCGCATGTAAACATGGCATCATATATGGATCACAATCAGATCAAAGCAATCATATAGATTAATACCGAAAACCCATCCTCTGATACCAATTGAAAGTCCCCTTCAAGGGGGAGCGAAAGGGGTTGAAACCCTAAGCATGCGCAATTTCAAAACTTGCATGGGCGGAATTAGGGTTTCCATAGGATCGCATGTAGTATGTCTATATAATCAACTTTGATTCATTTCATAGATCAAGAGAAGATCTCACCATGGCCATGAGTGGATGGCGATTTGGAAGCAAGAGGGCGAATTGGCTCTCCTCCAAAGAAGACGCACACAAAGGTGATGATGGCTTCCTCCTTGCACAATTCTTGTGCTAGCAAAAATGCCAAGTTATCCTTTCGTATGGAGGAGATGAGATGATCCTCTCTTGTCCGAAAGCTCTCCTCTTCGTCTCAACGATACACCATGCACAAGAGAGCTTCGAAGACAAGAGGCATTTAGGCAAATTGGCGTTTAGGCGTTAGGCGTTACAAGACTTCCAAAATTGGAAAGTCATGAAGCCATGCGCTTATGTCATGTGAACCCATCCAAAACGCCAATTCAATTGAACCATGCGTTCACATATGTGAACCGGTTCAATTGTGTTCGGTCCAATTGTAATTGGTTCAAAGACCAAATTGAACCAAGCCAAGCCATGGTCTAAATCTCATATGAACCATGAAGGTTCAAGATCTAACCGTACTCGATGCTCTTGATCTCACCGATCCAGCATCAATACTCTCGATCAAAGCTTACCGATCTCAAGCCCTAATCAATCAAACATGATCAGACCAGATCTCACTTACAATCAGAGTTTAAACTCCTTTTAAACTGAACCCAAACAATTCAGTCCACACGATCTGACTTAAGTAAGCCATATCATCAAATTGTGCGACCCTAAGGGTTTCCTTTAAATGTCGGTAACGATAACTTACGTTATCACAATCAGTGAGGGGTATCTAGCAACACATCACTGTCTCCCGATATAAAGGAAAGAGTCTTCCAAGACTACACCCAAACCACAGCACAAGTGTGAATCCACTTCACTAGGCATACATGTTTCCTTTGCCACTGGATATTCTTATTGGACAAGCGTGTCAAGCCTGTAGCTCCAATATGATGAGCATGATTAGATCAGATGAACATAGTCACCTGGGTATGGCCATACACTTTCTCAATCACCTCATTCGAGGGGGGCCCTTTAGAACATCACACTCCTTAAACAAGGAGACGGCAATCCTATATCTATCACTAGTGTCCTAACCTGACTCATGATCATTATCCAAGATAGTCTATAACCATTATGTTTCAAATGATATTGAACTACCTCAAAACAATGACAATCATCATTTAGAAACACAAGTGATCTCAAGTCAGAGGACATGTGCCACTTGTTGCAAACAAGGATTATTCACATTGTGACAAGCAATCGAATATCCTAGTAGGGTCTGTCCAGTACATCCAATGTACCCATGAGTCTACATCTTATTCCATGCTCGAAGCATCCTATAAGATTAGAACACATATTAGTCTCAATCATATCAATGCTGTCTCATATTCACCAAGATATCTCGACTAAGGACATTACAGCATGTCAGCCTAGCTGAACAGCTTTGAGACATTATTCAGAAGCACACTTATTGCAGCAGACAATGTAACAAACTGAATAACAACCATTGCCTTTATAAACATAAGAGTTTATACATGATACGGAAAGAATCCCAAGGCCTCAAACATTAGCCTTAAGGGCATACCCCAACATATAAAGGCAATGGTTGTTATTCAGGTTGTTACATCATCTGCTGCAATATGTATACATCTGAATAATGTCTCAATGCTGTTCAGCTTGGCTGACATGCAGTTTTGTCCTTAGTCGAGATATCTTGGTGAACATGAGACAGCCTTGATATGATTAAGACTAATATGTGTTCTAATCTTATAGGATGCTTCGAGCATGGAATAAGATGTAGACTCATGGGTACATTGGATGTACTGGACAGACCCTACTTAGGATATTCAATTGCTTGTCACAATGTGAATAATCCTTATAAGCAAACAAGTGGCATATTTCCTCTGACTTGAGATCACTTGTATTTCTAAATGATGATTGGCATTGTTTTGAGGTAGTTCGATATCATTTGAAACATAATGGTTATAGATTATCTTGGATAATGAGCATGAGTCATGTTAGGGCACTAGTGATAGATATAGGATTGCCGTCTCCTTGTTTGGAGTGTGATGTTCTATAGGGGCCCCCTGGATGAGATGATTGAGAAAGTGTATGGCCATACCCAGATGACTATGTTCATCTGATCTAATCATTCTCATCATATTGGAATTACAGGCTTGACACGCTTGTCCAATAAGAACGTCCAGTGGCAAAGGAAACACACATGCCTAGTGAGTTGGGTTCACACTTGTGCTATGGTTTGGGTGTAGTCTTGGAAGACTCTTTCCTTTATATCGGGAGACAGTGATGTGTTGCTAGATACCCCTCACTGATCGTGATAACGTGAGTTATCGTTACCGACATTTAAAGGAAACCCTTAGGGTCGCACAATTTGATGATATGGCTTACTTAAGTAAGATCGTGTGGACTGAATTGTTCTGGTTCAGTTTAAAGGAGTTTAAACTCTGATTGTAAGTGAGATCTGGTCTAATCATGTTTGATTGATTAGGGCTTGAGATCGGTAAGCTTTGATCGAGAGAATTGATGCTAGATCGGTGAGATCAAGAGCATCAAGAGATGAATGGTTAGATCTTGAACCTTATGGTTTAATTTGACCTAGACCAATGCATGGCTTAATTTGGTCTTTGAACCAAATCTAATTGAACCGGCTCATCTGTTGGTGTATATGCCCTAGGACCTAGTTTTGGTCCATCTTTGTACTACTTGACTCTGATATTAATATATATGTCTTTCTGGCATTGTCGTTATCATTGTTTGTCTACACCTGCGATTGTGTACTTACATGATAATGTCCCTGGAGACAGATTGGATCTGTGCTCGAATTATAATCCCCAGTCGATGTACCTGAGTGGATATGGGACAACTCTGGTACTTGTGAGACTGGTATGTGGGCTGGTTAGGCACGTGGTGCTAACGCAGACACATGGGTATATCATTGGAGGATATACTGGATAGACCCGCTGTGAGGCTATGACTTGGTGTCATGAGTTATCCTCACAAGTGACAGGAGATGCATTGATCCCTTGACTTGAGGTCATTGACCATTCTATATGGTTAGGGACTTGCTTTGATGCAACCTAACACCTTGCCGTAGTTAGGAGGTCATAACGGTTGTCATTGAGCATGTCACGACCCATATGAGAAGGTTAATGGACAGACATAGGATTTGCCCCTTCCTTAGGGAAGTGTGATATCCATGGAGCTCCCTTATGGTTCTATGACTGAGAGTGTATGGCCATACCTAGGTGAGAACCTGTTTTAGTCATAGCCATGTGATTGGATGAAAACAAGTGGTGACACACTTGTCCAATCGGATATTAGTACGGCAAAGAGACTGTAATGCATCTGTACCTAGTTGCGATGATGGGGATGTCGATGTCGATATCCATTCCAATAACCTGGGTAGCAACGATGCACTGCTAGGTGCCACTCACTGCTTGTGATGACCTTTGGTCAGCACTGCCAGCGTTAGAGGAACCTACAGGGTCGCACACCTTGATACTCGAGTTTTCATATTGATCGGGTAGCCTTTAGATCGAGTTATTGGATAACTCTGATCTATTTGGGAGATTTCATCAGCGCCAATGGGCCTGATGAGATGGAAGAAACTTATTGCGGCCAACTTCCGTTTTTGGCATATCGATCAAATTAACCATGGTTAGCCTCATTTAACCATGGGTTAAATTGGATTGGATCCAATAGCTTGGTTAACATGCATAATGGACTTTGGGCTTGGCCCATTGCTTAGTTGGGCTTGCTAATAAGTTGTATTAAAGGGCTATGAGGCTTGAAGGGTATAATGGGGATGAATTAATAGGATAGGCGCATATGGGATTCTAGTTGGACTAGAATTTGCGCTTATGCCTTGTTTGGTATCTCCTAGGTGATTAAATCAAATTGGATTTGATTAAATCACACAAGATAATTGATTGGATTGTGTTTGACAATTGTGGGCTGATTATTAACATAATTAGAGTCCTAATTGGATTAGGACTTGCGCCCAAGCCACATTAGGCAATCCATCATATTGCCTTGACTAGGTCTAGGCGCATGGATGGGATTAATGCCTCATATGGCATGATATGGGCGTATATGGCTGATGCTTGCTTTGGCAAGTCTTAGGCACATATGGGAGTGGAGATTTAATCAATATATTTGATTGGATAATCTCCTAGAATCATGCCCTAATTGTCAACACTTGCCATTCTCCCCTAACCGCCTCTTGCTCCTATAAATAAGCCCTTGCCACCCCCTCTCTTCACGATGCTAATTCCTTGGAGGCGTGAAGCATTAGAGGGCGACGGCTTGGAGAGCTTAGAGCTTTTCTTCTTCCATCAAGGGCGAAAGCATGCTTCTTCTCTTCCTTTCCTTGGCGCAAAGGAACAAGAAGGCTTGCGGCGTTGTCTTCTCCTTCCATCTCCTTGGCGCATCACATCTTGGTGGTGGCGCAAGTTGCTTGGAGGATTCTCCTAAGGCATGGATCTTCTTCCCGAGGCTAGCACCGGGCGAGGAAGAAGAAAACTTGAGGAATCCGTGTGTGCGAGACTGCAGAGGGCGAACACTTGGGCGCCTTCATCGACATCGGCTTCCAATTGCTTAAAGGTACTTACTATCACATCGTGTCGACCCCCTCGCAAGAGATCTTCACTGGGTTTTTGGGACTAGCCTGTTTCGGGGACATTCTTCCGCTGCGTAAAATGTATGTCCATGGCTCTGAAATTTGTAAAATGTCCCCGGGGTTTCCCAACAGTGGTATCAGAGGTACTTGCGAGGCTCGAACGATGTTCTTTCATGCTTTTCATGCTCACATGCCATATCTACATTTTCGCATATTGCATAGATGTTGGCGCATGATTTTTCTTTAAGTAGAAAAATTGTAGGTCTCTTGTTTCTTACTTCTAATTAACTTCTTGTGGTTCTTTGCTCTCTTCATGTGATGGGATAGACCCATACGTGGAAGAGAAAATTTCTCCTCTCATAATAGGATAGACCTATCTTGAGAGACTTGTTGGAATAGGGCATGGACTGGGTGATTGCCCTTATCCTAGCAAGTTAGGGATTGCAAGGAGGGCAACCGGTATGCCTCTTGTAGACTCCTGAGAGAAACTTAGAATCAAAGATTTGTGATATGAAGGGAAGGAAGAGAGACATGTTTTATGAAAAAGTAAAATTTCAGATTTTATGTTTTTCATTGAGCATGTAGAATTGCATGAGTAAGTACTTGATTGTGCATGATGTTGTGGTCATATGTCAAGCCCCTTAGCATGCCTGTGATGTATCCTTGTGAGGCCTGCGTGCCGCTTTTCTATTTGCTTTTAACTAAGAAGAAGATTAGGGTGGCGCATCTACTTGGAAAAAGGTGCATGCTTGCTTGGTTGCGCATCCTTGCATGATGGCGCAACAAGCTTCAAAGGTGGCACATCCTTGCATGGGGGCGCAAGTTAGGGTTTGGCCGAGCCTTGTGCTTGTGTGCTATCCCTCTTGTGGCTTGCTAGATGGCGCACCTTCCTTGGAGGAAGACCATGGCATTGGCCGAACCTTGTGGGTGTACCCCTAGGGTTTGAGAGCTAAACCATGGGAGAATGACCTTGGAGCCAACCTTGAAGATAGAGCTAGAGGTCGGCTAGGCTAGGTCTAATCTTGGGGCTTGAATCCTAGGTCAAGAGTTGAACCCCTTTTTGGCATGGATTGGTTCAATGTCTTGAATGGGCTATGATCACATCATCCTTTTATTGCTTTCTTTACAAAAGCTAAAGCATGCCTGTGATGTTTTATCGTTATGTTATCACCATAGGATTGCATGCCTGTAATGATAGACATAAGACAAAACTGAGATGATGGGACCTTAAACAAAAACCCTCAATTAAAATATCAAGTCTAGTAGCCTTCTAACGCGTAGCCCTCACTAAGCTATTGAAAGTCCCCACATGAAGGGGGGCGAAACCCTAATGGCGCATATAAGAGGTTTTGAAAGCAACGGAAGCTAGGGTTTCTAAATAAAATCACATGCATATCATATGATTAACTTGTAAAGATTAGACGACTCATACCAGTGCCATTTCTCTGATGGCGTCTTGGAAGCAGAAACCGAAAAAGCTTTCCTCCAAAAGGTGCGCACACAAGATGAAGATCGCCTACCCTTGTCGCTCCTTGTGCTAGCAAGGATCTCCAAGTGTCTTGATCGAATGGAAGGGAGTGAGATGACTTCCTTTTTCTTTTCGAATCCTCTCCAAGGCTTCAACCTTTCACCCCGCGAGAGAGAGCATAGCCGTTCAGAGAGATGGGCGAGAGAGAGAGACAAGAATAGAATGATTCTATTCCTACATGAGGCGTGATCTCATTTGAGATCATGGTTTCTAAAAATAGAAACCCACACTCGCTCATGTGTTCACGCCAAGTGAACAAGTCGCAACCTCCTTTCCCCTTGAACCATGCGCTCACTCAATGAGCGGTTCATTTTGGTTTGGTTCAAAGACCAATTAACCCAAGCGATTTGGTCTAGATCATATTAAACCCTAAAGGTTCAACATCTAACCGTTCATCTCATGATGCTCCTGATCTCACTGATCTAGCATCCATTTTCTCGATCGAAGCTTACCGATCTCAAGCCCTAATCAATCAAACATGATTAGACCAGATCTCACTCACAATCAGAGATTAAATCCCCTTAAACTGAACCCAAACAATTCAGTCCACACGATCTGACTTAAGTAAGCCATATCATCAAATTGTGCGACCCTAAGGGTTTCCTTTAACTATCGGTAACGATAACTTACGTCATCACGATCAGTGAGGGGTATCTAGCAACACATCACTGTCTCCCGATATAAAGGAAAGAGTCTTCCAAGACTACACCCAAAACACAGCACAAGTGTGAATCCAGCTCACAAGGCATACATGATTCCTTTGCCACTGGATGTTCTTATTGGACAAGCGTGTCAAGCCTGTAGCTCCAATATGATGAGCATGATTAGATCAGATGAACATAGTCACCTGGGTATGGCCATACACTTTCTCAATCATCTCATCCAGGGGGGCCCCTTTAGAACATCACACTCCTTAAACAAGGAGACGGCAATCCTATATCTATCACTAGTGTCCTAACCTGACTCATGATCATTATCCAAGATAGTCTATAACCATTATGTTTCAAATGATATTGAACTATCTCAAAACAATGATAATCATCATTTAGAAACACAAGTGATCTCAAGTCAGAGGACATGTGCCACTTGTTGCAATCAAGGATTATTCACATTGTGACAAGCAATTGAATATCCTAGTAGGGTCTGTCCAGTACGTCCAATGTACCCATGAGTCTACATCTTATTCCATACTCGAAGCATCCTATAAGATTAGAACACATATTAGTCTCAATCATATCAAGGCTGTCTCATGTTCACCAAGATATTTCGACTAAGGACAAAACAGCATGTCAGCCAAGCTGAACAGCTTTGAGACATTATTCAGAAGCACACTTATTGCAGCAGACAATGTAACCAACTGAATAACAACCATTGCCTTTATAAACATAAGAGTTTATACATGATACTGTTACAATCCCAAGGCCTCAAACATTAGCCTTAAGGGCATACCCCAACAATCTCCCACTTGCACTTAATCTAATGGTTGAGAAACCTCAAACCCATATTATTACAGTGCTTCTCATGCTTCTGCTGCGCCAGAGGCTTGGTAAGCGGGTCAGCCAGATTGTCATCTGTATGAACCTTGCAGACTTTGATCTCGCCTCGATCAATGATCTCCCGGATCAAATGAAACTGTCTCTGTATGTGCTTGGACTTCTGGTGCGACCGTGGTTCCTTTGCTTGTGCGATTGCCCCAGTGTTATCACAGAAGATAACCAAAGGATCTGCACTCGAAGGAACAACACCAAGTTCCTGAATGAACTTGCGAATCCACACTGCCTCCTTGGATGCTTCCGAGGCTGCAACATACTCGGCTTCTGTTGTGGAATCAGCAACGATAGACTGTTTGAAACTCTTCCACACCACTGCTCCACCATTCAAGCTAAAAACATAGCCTGATTGCGATCGGAAATCATCCTGGTCAGATTGGAACGAAGCGTCAGTATATCCTTCAATACTGAGTTCTTCCTGACCTCCATATACCAAGAACATATCTTTGGTCCTCCGCAGATATTTTAAGATGTTCTTGACTGCAATCCAGTGCGCCTGACCTGGATTACTTTGGAATCGACTGGTCACGCTTAACCCGTAAGCGACGTCTGGGCGAGTACACAACATCGCATACATAATGGACCCAATAGCCGAAGCATAAGGCGTATTGTCCATTTCATCTTTCTCAGTCTGTGTTTGTGGACACTGACTCTTTGAAAGATTCAGACCATGTCTGACTGGAAGATATCCTCTTTTAGAATTCTCTAAATGAAATCTCTCCAGGACTTTATCGATGTAAGTACTCTGGCACAGCCCGAGAAGCCTCTTAGATCTATCCCTGTAGATCTTCACACCTAATACATAGGCTGCTTCTCCCAAATCTTTCATCTGAAAACATTTCCTTAACCATGCCTTAACCGCATGCATTTCAGGAATATCGTTTCCAATGATCAAGATGTCATCGACGTAGAGGACTAGGAAAGTAATCATGCTCCCACTAAACCTCTTATATACACACGGGTCATCCTCGTTCTTGATGAAACCAAAATCACTGATTGATTCATCAAAACGAATATTCCAGCTTCTTGATGCTTGTTTAAGTCCATAAATGGACTTCTTTAACTTGCATATTTTATGACGATCTGATGGATTAGTGAAACCTTCAGGTTGTGTCATATACACATCCTCATCCAGTTTTCCATTAAGGAAAGCCGTCTTCACATCCATTTGCCAGATCTCATAATCATAATATGCTGCTATCGCGAAAAGAATCCGAATAGACTTGAACATGGCCACAGGAGAGAAAGTTTCATCATAATCTATCCCGTAGATTTGTTTGAAACCTTTCGCAACTAGCCTGCCTTTATAGGTAACCACGTTACCATCCATGTCAATCTTCTTCTTGAAGATCCATTTACAGCCTATAGGGATAACTCCCGGAGGCGGATCAACCAAATCCCATACTTGGTTATCTGACATGGAGTCCATTTCGGCTCGCATAGCTTCAAGCCATCTAGCTGAGTCCGGTCCACTGACCGCATCCGCATAAGTGAGGGGTTCATCATGATCAATGATGTAGACTCCGTCATAGCGCTCAGGCTGTCGACGGATCCTTCCCGATCTTCGCGGTTCCCGTGATATCTGAGCCTCAGGTTGTTCAATAACCTATTCTACTGGCTCATGCTCATCCAACTGTGCTTGACTACTTTGTCCTTCCTCTGGATTCTCATCCAGTTTTATTTCTCTCCCACTGGCCTCTTGCAGAAGAAACTCTTTCTCAAGAAAAATGGCCGTCCGAGCAACAAATACCTTGTTCTCTTTGGGATCGTAGAAATAATAACCCTTAGTTTCCTTAGGGTAACCGACAAAGATACATTTCTCAGATCTGCTCTCTAGTTTCCCAGAGGCGAGCTTTTTGACATAAGCCTCGCAGCCCCAGATCTTGATAAACGTCAAGCTCGGCTGTTTCCCATACCATAACTCATATGGAGTCTTTGAAACTACCTTGGATGGGACTCGGTTTAGTACTTTTGCAGCTGTTTCCAGTGCAAATCCCCAAAAGGAGTAAGATAGTGTAGCTTGACTCATCATAGAACGAACCATATCCAGTAAGGTTCTGTTCCTCCTCTCAGACACACCATTCCATTGCGGTGTTCCTGGTGGAGTGAGCTGTGAGATAATCCCACACTCCTTCAGATAGTCAGTAAACTCTCGACTTAGGTATTCACCACCTCGATCAGAACGAAGTGCCTTGATATTTCGGCCTAGCTGATTCTGTACTTCATTTTTGAACTCTTTGAACTTGTCAAAAGATTCACTTTTATGTCTCATAAGATAGACATACCCATATCTACTGAAATCATCAGTAAAGGTAATGAAGTATTGATAGCCACCTCTGGCATGTTTACTAAATGGCCCACACACATCACTGTGTATAAGGTCAAGTAAACCTGAAGCCCTTTGACCTTTATTAGGTAAAGGAGACTTCGTCATTTTGCCTATTAAACAAGCTTTGCATGTATCAATCTCCTCATAGGAGAATGATCCCAGCAGTCCATGTTCATGCAACCGCTTAATGCGTTTCTTGTTAATATGGCCTAAACGACTATGCCATAGCAAGGTGCTGTCATCAGCATACTTGGCTTTCTTATTATCAATATTTTGTATAGAACATTCCATGTCCAACATGAATAACCCATTGTTAATTGACCCAGTAGCATAAACAATATTATCAAGAGAAAGAACACACTTTGAAATATTGCATTCAAAGGAAAATCCTTTCCTAACAAGAGCAGGAATGGAGATAATATTCTTGGTAATGCTAGGTACAAAATAACAATTATTTAGTTCCAATACAAGTCCAGATGGTAATGAGATGTAATATTCTCCTACAGCAACAGTAGCAACCTGTGCCCCGTTTCCAACTCGTAGGTCCACCTCATGCTGTCCCACCTGTCTTCTTCTCTTGAGTTCCTGTACATTTGAACAAATGTGAACTCCACATGCAGTGTCTAACACCCATCTTATTACAGAAGAAGAAAACATGACCTCAGTCACATAAATACCTGAGCCAGAAGCGATGCTTCCCTTCTTATCTCCTTGGAGCGCTTTACAGTCCTTTTTCCAGTGACCCAGCTGGCCATAGTGGAAACATCTGTACTCCTTCGACCGCTTAACCTTCTGCTTCAGAGCCTTGTTGTAGTTCTTGACTGGGGCTTTGCCCTTCTTCCCCTTCTTCTTGTTCCTTGAAGGAAACATCAAGACAGAGGTTGAAGGCTTTCCCTTTAGAGTCTCCTCTGTAGTCAAGAGCATATTCAACAACTCTGCCGGAGTACAGTCGATTTTGTTCATATTAAAGTTAATGATGAACGCATCGAAAGAGGCCGGGAGAGACTGCAGAATAATGTCTACAGCAAGCTCCTGATTGATGGTATGTCCCAGTTTCTCTAGAGCCTCTTTGTGCCCAATCATCTTGAGCACGTGAGCTCCCACTGGACTCCCTTCAGCCAGTTTGCTCTGAAAGAACAGCTTAGTCAAATTGTAGCGCTCAGTCCTTGCCTGTGCAGCATACAGCATCTTGAGGTTTGCTATCATTTCTATAGCAGACATATCCTCATGCTGACGCTGCAGCGGTGGCGTCATAGACGCTAGCATCAGGCAAGCGACATCAATGCTATCATTGACATGCTTTTCATAGGCATCTCGAACCGCCCTTGCGGCGTTCGGAACGGGTTGAGGCGGTATTGCCGTCTCGAGGACATACAGTTTCCTCTCTGCCTTAAGAACAATCTTAAGGTGTCCGAACCAGTCTGAGAAGTTTGGCCCAGCAAACTTCTCCCTTTCGAGTAGGGATCGCACATTGAAGCTCATGGTGTTCGTTGCTGCAGGCATCTACAACAATGCAAGAACAGCAAGGTCAGTATCAATGTTAAGAATCAATTCAGGACTTAAGAATGATTCTTTTCTCACTATTTTATCTGACTGAAAAATCCATGAAAACAGTCCGAAAGAGTAACACTCTTTTAGTGAGATGGGATCCAGATTTCATACTTGGTCTCCGCGTCCCGCTCAGGCGAGATAAGATGCACAGAGAGTACAAGCACTAATTTCTGGTAGGCAGTCCCTGCCAATCGCCAACCCGTGCGATTCCCCTTCATCTAGGCAATCCAGCAGACTGTGCCAACTGAGTTGGTACAACACAGTCTCTGATCCCACAGATGGCTGCCTCCATGTGCTACCATATGCGCCACATATGTAGCCAACATGGTCAAGCTGACCCGACCTACTCCCTGGACCACCACATGCTATGCTGAGCAACGAGAAGCGATAAATCCCTTCCCTGTAACACGCAGGTGTAATCCCGCACCGTCTGAAGATAGATGGACGTGCCCACTGAGTGGGTACAACACGGCTCCAACGATAGTCAGAACAGTGAGGTTTCGCGTCAGAAGGCTTACGAGCTTGATGGTTTCGCGTCAGAAGGCTTACGAGCTTGATATTTAACGTTGGATTTTAACGGTCTTTTATCTTCTCAACTATCATGCAATTCCTATGGTGATAGCAGAAGATAAATAAATCATGCAATTCTAATTATATAAACAATAAATAGAAAGCACTAAGTAAGACCTTAATTAACTTAAGTCTTCACTTGAGCTCTTCATGAGTCTTTGCTCCTCATCTGGCCCAAACCAGGGCCCAAGCGCCCACTGCAGCTCAGGTGCTCCCACCAGGTAAATGCGCCTGTCCTAGGGTCGAACCCTAGACCTCCCACCTGGTCAAGCCACTGCTGCATGCGCCTCTGCCATGTGTGCTATGTGCTCTTGTCTGATCAAATTACAAATTAATCTATCTAGACAAGATTGACACGCAGGTCAAGTACACTTTATAAATTAAATAACATGTGATTCGCAGATCACAATAAAAAATTAATTTACAAGTTAATTCCAGGCACGCAGGCCCCAGCACAGCACACATTAATCGGGCAGCCCACATAAGAGTAAATAAACAGGCATATGGTATTCAATCAACATGTGATCCATTTAAGAAAATAAAATATTTCGAAAACCCATTGGCATCTATTTTATTTTCCTTATGTGCCCTACTACCTTACAACGGTCCATTACTAGGGATCCACTCATCAGACCTAGTCAGATCCACTGCCCTTGCATGCACCAAGTCCTAACTGACTTGAGTCAACCAAATAGTCAACTATGCATGCGTCAAGGGCTGAACGACCACAATGAGGTCTGGCAAGCGGGTGTGACCCCGGGCCTAACCCATGTGCGTTCATCGATTGTCTCAATCAGACATCGCTACACGCCTGTCCGCAGTCGACCAATGTCACATCCCGTTATCTTAACCCCAAACAAGCAACACAAGTCATAGAGAAACAGGATGTTATCATACAAGATCGATTCACATGCTAGGTAAAACCAAGTTCAAGAAAACACGATCTGAAAATTTTCGAGAAATCCATACAAAAATCTCCACGAATCATAATTTCACAAATGTACCTGCCACCACGCAATACTTGCACTAGACATATGCAAGTCAACAGTTATATCAAAACCACATAAAATCCGTAAAATCCATAAATCACATAAAGGTACCTGCCACCAGGCAATACTTGCACTAGACATATGCAAGTTCACATTTATATCAAATCCGATTGCAAAAATACCAATCGACTCAAAATGAGAACCAAAGTCACAATATCGATTTTATAAGTTCATAACTAACATCAATGATACCAAACACCGAAACCAGGCCAAAGCCCGCGGTAACACAAAAATCAAAATCTTAAAACTGCCACAACCGGCAACACAAGTTCACATAGTTCACATAGTTCGCATAGTTCGGCCACAACCGGCCCCAGATAATTAAGCACAAAAGTCCTATCACAACATCCATATAAAATGCTAACTGGTACTGCGCCCCTGCTCTACACCTGAAAATATTGAGGGGTGAGCTACACAGCCCAGTGAGTGGATAGTCTCAATCGACCATCCATAGCATACAATCAAAGATACATGCAGATTATTTTAAAAACATTTAGCAGAACATCATGTTAACATATAACAAAAACAAAGAACAGAACTCAAAAAAATAATTAGATGTACAGACATCATACACTTGTCACCACAGAGTAACCAAGGTTCTAGAGTCATACTCTAAACCAACTAAACACACCAACCACTTAATTGACCTAGTTGTCCAGCATAATCAATAGTGACCATTATGGTCCAACCCGGATTTGGCCTAAGCACTGGGAGAAGCCTGCAAATCACATGCAACATAAACATGGACAGTGTGTAGACTCAAGAGGTAATCCCCACCCAGTCAAGATGCGATACCTTGATCTACACCACCCCATAACACAAAAATCTAAGCGTCTAAGAGTGATGACATCAAGAGGTGGCCCCTGTCCGACCAAGACATGGCACTTTGCGTCTTATATCACTCGTTCTCCCAAAGGGTTCCTTAACTAGACAACACCAGACACATCTTATATCTTAATTCACAAAAGTGGACTCCTAAGTGTCAACTAAACTCTAGGATAGTCATTTTTATCACAATAATCACATCAGGCAGGCTGAACAACAACCCCCTCACATATCACAATACAGGGCTGAAATCTCCAATATGTTCACATCAGGCAGGCTGAAAAACAACCCCCTCACATATCACAATACAGGGCTGAAATCTCCAACCCTTAACATATCACATATAGACTATCCCCTTGAGTACACAGTTACACTTAGCCTTAGTCCTAACCATTCCATGACCACAACACATATTATTCGAAAATCACATAACTACATAATATTCGAAAATCACATAACCACATAATATTCAAAAATCACATAATCACATAATATTCAAAAATCACATAATCACATAGTAGTGTAGTCCTTAGGTTTCATGCTGATTAGTTCAGTCTAACCTTGCTATGTTATCACCCAAAGTTATCAATCAATATTTCATGTCATTACTTTCTGCATACACCATTCAATTAAAAATACATAATAATACAGAAAATTTACTAAATTTCGTTCACAATTAACATAAATGCAGAATATCACATATTCATAGTTTTCTTCTAATTCTGATAACAAAAGACAGAAATACCCCTAGTTCAAAGTTTAAGTCATACAAGAAAAGTTATCCAAAAATTTCGTAAAAATATTCATTACGTCCCTCATGATCCCTAGATTCGTAATTTCAAGTTTTCCCCAATTTTAACTAGGAAATTTACCGAATTACCCCTAGGTCAATTTCAGTCAACAGAAACTTTTATTTCTAAAAATTCCCAAAAAAATACAGTAGAATCCTCATATACCTAATTTCATGAATATCAAGTTTTCCCCAATTTTTACCCATGCATTTGGACGTAACTTCATGAAGAAGGGTCGACATTCTCCTTCAAGCCCTAATCTTCATGCAATTGAAATTCTAAAGCTACATACATGTTTAATCAAGGTCCAATTTAGGATTAAGAGTCTTAAAAACGAAAAGCCCTAATTTTCATGCAAGCTAGGGTTTCGAAAATTTGGGAAAAACAAGGAAAACATGTACAATTGAAATTAAGAGATCATGCCATACTCCTATGCATTAATCTTCTCTAAAACAAGCAATGCATCCAATTTTCGTGAACTAGGTGAAGGAGAACATCCACTCACCTTGATTTCGGTTCTTCCAAACCAACACCCTCACGCCACTCACGCCACACACTTCGCCGGAACCACCCAAGAGCCGCCGGAAAATCGCTTCCACCACCTCTTGCCGCCGGCCACAAGAAGAAGAGAAGGAGAAGAAGAAGCAAGCCGCCACCCTTCACCCTAACGAAACTCGTGAACAACGAGCAAATAGGAAAAACGAGGGTGAACCCTCTAATTTTGTTTTCCTATCTCCAAAGAATCCAACCCATTAGCAAACATAAGTGGAAGATCCAATAACCCTTTAGTATAAGTTAATTTCCAGTTTCCCCTTATCAAGGGCTCTTACCCTTTTCTAATAAGAAGACACCCCTAGCCTAGTGGCGTGTAGCACACATTCTATGCCTTAAGTCTCCGGTTCGAATCCTCTCCGTGACACATATTTTTACACTGCAGGAAAATACACAAATCAAGACATTTTCTCAATGAAAAACTTCCACAAACATGCTAAATAATCAAAACTTTATTTTTCTTACCTGCTAATAAAATTCTGGGTCTTACATTTCCTTCCCCCTTAAAAAGCTTTAGTCCTCTAAAGCTCACCGTCCAAATCATCAAACAGCTGAGGGAACTCTCTTCTCATATCTGACTCTGTCTCCCAAGTAGCTTCTTCGACTGACTGGTTTCCCCAGATAACTTTTACAAGCGGTATTGTCTTGTTCCTTAAGACTTTGTCTTTCCTATCCACAATCCGGAGAGGTCTTTCCTCAAAAGTCAAATCACTCTGAATCTGAAGAGGTTCCAATTCCAATACATGAGATGGATCAGGATGATATTTCCTCAAAGCAGAAACATGGAACACATTATGCACATGATCCATAGCAGGAGGTAAAGCTAACCTGTAAGCCACTGGACCAACTCTCTCAATAATGTCAAAAGGGCCTACAAACCTAGGGCTCAGCTTGCCCTTTTTGCCAAACCTCATAACACCCTTAGTAGGTGACACCTTTAAGAAAACATGATCCCCTACCATAAACTCCAGGGAACGACGACGGTCATCAGCATAACTCTTCTGCCTGTCCCGAGCAATCTTCAGTTTATCCTGAATCTCTCTGACCTTATCAGTAGTTTCCTGTACTGCATCAGATCTCAAAATCAATCTATCACCAGTCTCCTCCCAACACAAGGGAGTCCTACACCTTCTTCCATACAAAGCCTCATATGGAGCCATCTGAATACTGGAGTGGAAGCTATTATTATAATTGAACTCTATCAAAGATAGATCCCGATTCCACTCAGAACTCCAATCAACTACATAAGCTCTCAATAAGTCTTCTAGAGTCTGGATAGTACGCTCCGTCTGGCCATCAGACTGAGGATGGTATGCTGTACTAAAACTCAACTTAGTAGCCAAACTCTCCTGTAAGCTCTTCCAAAACCTGGACAGAAACCGAGAGTCCCTATCAGACACAATATCAACAGGCACTCCATGCAGTCTGACTATCTCGTCAATATACAATCTAGCCAGTCTCTCTAAAGGATAAGTCATCTTGATCGGGAGAAAGTGGGCTGATTTAGTGAGTCTATCAACAATCACCCAAATGGCATCATGACCCAATCTGGTTCTGGGCAAACCACACACAAAGTCCATACTGATGCATTCCCACTTCCACTCAGGAATAGGAAGGGGCTGCAACAAACCACCAGGCTTCTGCTGTTCAGCCTTTACCGTCTGACAGGTTAAACACCTAGAGACAAAATCAATTACCTCTTTCTTCATACCCGGCCACCAAAAGCTTTTCTTGAGGTCCTGATACATCTTAGTCACGCCAGGATGTAGAGAATATTTGGAATTATGGCTATCCTCCAATATTTCTTTCCTTAAGCTTGGTTCCTCAGGGACACACACCCTTCCACAAAACCGAAGAACACCATCATCAGACAAGCTAAAATCCTGAACTGCACCCGCAACCAAACTATCCCTGATCTGGACTAATTTCGGATCCACTGACTGCTGATCTCTAATTTTCTGCAACAAAGCAGACTGTACTCTGAGGAAAGCCACATAACCCGACTGAACTCTAGGAGAAACACTGATCCTGAGATCGCTGAACTCCTGTAGTAACTGCTACTCACTGACCCGCAGTGCCGCTACTGAAGTAACTGGATGCCTGCTCAGTGCATCAGCCACTACATTAGCCTTTCCAGCCTGATACTGAATAGCGAAGTCATAGTCTTTGATCAACTCCATCCATCTTCTCTGTCTCATGTTCAACTCCTTCTGAGTGAAGATGTACTTGAGACTCTGGTGATCAGTGAACAGATCAAACTCTTGACCCAACAAATAGTGACGCCATATCTTCAGAGCAAAGACTACGGCCGCCAACTCTAAGTCATGAGTAGGGTAGTTCAACTCATACTCCTTCAGTTGTCTCGAAGCATAGGCTACCACAGAACCCTTCTGCATCAAGACACAACCCAACCCTTTGCCCGAAGCATCCGTATAGACAGTAAACCTTTCCCCATCACTGGGAATAACGAGGATCGGTGTACTAGTCAACCTCCTCTTCAGTTCCTGAAAGCTCTCTTCACACTTGTCATCCCAATTAAACTTGGCCTCCTTTCTGGTCAATTTATTTAAAGGACCCGCCAGCTTGGAGAATCCCTCAACAAACCTCCGGTAGTAACCTGCTAAACCCAGGAAACTTCTGATCTCAATAGCACTAGTCGGTCTTCCCCAATTGAGGATGGCTTGCACTTTAACCGGATCCACAGACACCCCCTGACCAGAAATCACATGCCCAAGGAAACTAATCTTTTCTAGCCAGAACTCACACTTACTAGCCTTGGCATATAATCGGTTTTTCCTCAGGATCTCCAGCACTCTGCGCAAGTCACTGACATGATCCGAAGTAGTCCGAGAGTACACCAAGATATCATCTATGAAAACCACCACACATGAATCAAGTAATTCATGAAATACCCTGTTCATCAAATCCATGAAGACAGCAGGTGCATTCGTCAGTCCAAAAGGCATAACTAGAAATTCGAAATGCCCATACCTGGTCCTGAAAGCAGTCTTAAATATAACCTCATCCTTGACCCTAAGCTGGTAATACCCTGATCTCAGATCGATCTTAGAGAACACTGTAGCTCCCTGTAATTGATCAAACAGATCATCAATTCTGGGAAAAGGATACTTATTCTTGATAGTCACTTGGTTCAGTTGCCTGTAGTCTATACACATCCTCAGGGTTCCATCCTTCTTCTTTACGAATAGCACTGGTGCTCCCCAGGGAGAAGCACTAGGCCGGATGTAACCTTTTTCCAGCAATTCCTCCAGTTGTTTCTTAAGTTCGGCCAACTCTGATGTAGCCATGCGGTAAGGAGCTCTGGAGATAGGTGCAGTACCTGGCACCAACTCAATACCAAACTCTACCTCTCGTATTGGTGGCAAGCCTGAAAATTCCTCAGAGAACACATCAGGAAACTCTTTCACCACCGCCATCTGAGTCAAATCAGGAGTAGAATCATCCTGCACCTTAACATGCGCAAGATAACCCTTGCACCCACTAGCAAGTAACTTCCTGGCCTGCAGGAAAGATATCACATGCGGTCCTTGGTCTGACACTAGACCTCTCACAAAAAGCCGATTCCCATCTAGCAGATTCAAGGTGATTACTTTCTCAAAGCAATCCACAGTGGCATGATGTGAGGATAACCAATCCATACCTAGGATGACATCATAATCTTGCATATCCAACAGGATTAGATCTACCAGAAACTCATAACCCTCTACATGCACTACACAATCAGCACAAACAGTATCTATAGATAATGATTTTCCTAAGGGAGTACTTACAGACACAACATAATCTAGCACCTTAGATATTACAGGTAAACATGCAGCAAATCTAACAGATACAAAAGATAAATTTGCACCAGGGTCAAATAAGATGCGAGCTAACTGATCGAATACAAATAAAGTACCTTCCACGACGGATCGGGAAGCCCGTGTATCCTTTTCAGCCACGGCATAAACTCGGGTCTGGACTGTCGGCTTATCTGTGCCTCTATGCTGCATCTCAAGCTCTTTGCAGTCCTTGACCATGTGCCCAGGTTTCTTACACCTGAAGCAAACACCATTCTTCTTATAACAGTCTTTCATTAGATGTCCCTTAAGCCCACAATAATGACAATTCCGATCCTCTGTGATACTGTTCTTTACATCCCTGGCACCCCTGGACTGCTGCGGTGCCTTGTGAGAGTAAGGCTTATACCTGCTCTTCTTGTAGTCCTTATGCTTAGGGTACCTTTTACCCTTGCCGCCATCACCATGCTGAGGAGCTGCCGCCTCAGCTGCAGGAATTACAGTCACGGTCCTCTTAGATATGTACCTCTCGATGGTGCGTGCTCGCCCAATAGTCTCAACATAAGTCTCCAAGTGCTGAGCACCCACCTGCTCTCGAATATCCCATCTGAGACCTCTGAGAAACTTGGTAGCCCTCCTCTTTTCAGTGTTTATCAGGTGAGGGGCATACTTTCCCAACTTAGTGAACTGCAACTCATACTGGTCCACAGTGAGATCACCCTGCTCTAGGTGAATAAATTCCACCTCTCGGTCCTCAACCAAGCTATCAGGGAAATACTTCTCGTTAAATTGAGACAAGAAGCAGGGCCAATCTACTGCTTCATGTCTTTCTGCAGCTAACCTCACCACGCCCTTCCACCACTCATCTGCGTCACCACGCATCATATAGGTGGCCAGACACAGCTTGTCCTCATCTGAGCAACGCATGACTTGAAAAATCTTGTCCAAAACCAACTGCCAGTTCTCTGCAGTACTTGATTCTGAGCCCCCATAAAAAGAGCTAGGACCCAGTTTCTGGAATTCACTCACAAGTGAGGCATAGCGCCTGTGAGTGTCCTCCTGAGAGTCAGTCCCCACTCCTCGAGTAGTAGTCTGGGATCTCTCCTGAGTCAATTGCTGCAAGAGCTGCTGTTGCGCTTCTTGATGCTGAGTCTGTTGCTGCTGCAGCATCTGAGCTTGCCTCTCTATCATGGCACCCTGTTGCTGTACCATGCCTGTCAGAGTCGCAATGGCTCTCGTGAGATCTGAGGTCTGCTCACCCTCACTGCTAGCATTTCCTCTGGATCGCACCATCTTAAATTCCTACACACACATACCAAAGTCAGGAATGCAAACATAAGCCTATCAGATGTCTAGCAATACACAAACATGTTTTCCCCCGAACTAAGTTTTAGCTAGCCAACTGCTCTGATACCATTCTGTCACATCCCGTTATCTTAACCCCAAACAAGCAACACAAGTCATAGAGAAACAGGATGTTATCATACAAGATCGATTCACATGCTAGGTAAAACCAAGTTCAAGAAAACACGATCTGAAAATTTTCGAGAAATCCATACAAAAATCTCCACGAATCATAATTTCACAAATGTACCTGCCACCACGCAATACTTGCACTAGACATATGCAAGTCAACAGTTATATCAAAACCACATAAAATCCGTAAAATCCATAAATCACATAAAGGTACCTGCCACCAGGCAATACTTGCACTAGACATATGCAAGTTCACATTTATATCAAATCCGATTGCAAAAATACCAATCGACTCAAAATGAGAACCAAAGTCACAATATCGATTTTATAAGTTCATAACTAACATCAATGATACCAAACACCGAAACCAGGCCAAAGCCCGCGGTGACACAAAAATCAAAATCTTAAAACTGCCACAACCGGCAACACAAGTTCACATAGTTCACATAGTTCGCATAGTTCGGCCACAACCGGCCCCAGATAATTAAGCACAAAAGTCCTATCACAACATCCATATAAAATGCTAACTGGTACTGCGCCCCTGCTCTACACCTGAAAATATAGAGGGGTGAGCTACACAGCCTAGTGAGTGGATAGTCTCAATCGACCATCCATAGCATACAATCAAAGATACATGCAGATTATTTTAAAAACATTTAGTAGAACATCATGTTAACATATAACAAAAACAAAGAACAGAACTCAAAAAAATAATTAGATGTACAGACATCATACACTTGTCACCACAGAGTAACCAAGGTTCTAGAGTCATACTCTAAACCAACTAAACACACCAACCACTTAATTGACCTAGTTGTCAAGCATAATCAATAGTGACCATTATGGTCCAACCCGGCTTTGGCCTAAGCACTGGGAGAAGCCTGCAAATCACATGCAACATAAACATGGACAGTGTGTAGACTCAAGAGGTAATCCCCACCCGGTCAAGATGCGATACCTTGATCTACACCACCCCATAACACAAAAATCTAAGCGTCTAAGAGTGATGACATCAAGAGGTGGCCTCTGTCCGACCAAGACATGGCACTTTGCGTCTTATATCACTCGTTCTCCCAAAGGGTTCCTTAACTAGACAACACCAGACACATCTTATATCTTAATTCACAAAAGTGGACTCCTAAGTGTCAACTAAACTCTAGGATAGTCATTTTTATCACAATAATCACATCAGGCAGGCTGAACAACAACCCCCTCACATATCACAATACAGGGCTGAAATCTCCAATATGTTCACATCAGGCAGGCTGAAAAACAACCCCCTCACATATCACAATACAGGGCTGAAATCTCCAACCCTTAACATATCACATATAGACTATCCCCTTGAGTACACAGTTACACTTAGCCTTAGTCCTAACCATTCCATGACCACAACACATATTATTCGAAAATCACATAACTACATAATATTCGAAAATCACATAACCACATAATATTAAAAAATCACATAATCACATAATATTCAAAAATCACATAATCACATAGTAGTGTAGTCCTTAGGTTTCATGGTGATTAGTTCAGTCTAACCTTGCTATGTTATCACCCAAAGTTATCAATCAATATTTCATGTCATTACTTTCTGCATACACCATTCAATTAAAAATACATAATAATACAGAAAATTTACTAAATTTCGTTCACAATTAACATAAATGCAGAATATCACATATTCATAGTTTTCTTCTAATTCTGATAACAAAAGACAGAAATACCCCTAGTTCAAAGTTTAAGTCATACAAGAAAAGTTATCCAAAAATTTCGTAAAAATATTCATTACGTCCCTCATGATCCCTAGATTCGTAATTTCAAGTTTTCCCCAATTTTAACTAGGAAATTTACCGAATTACCCCTAGGTCAATTTCAGTCAACAGAAACTTTTATTTCTAAAAATTCCCAAAAAAATACAGTAGAATCCTCATATACCTAATTTCATGAATATCAAGTTTTCCCCAATTTTTACCCATGCATTTGGACGTAACTTCATGAAGAAGGGTCGAAATTCTCCTTCAAGCCCTAATCTTCATGCAATTGAAATTCTAAAGCTACATACATGTTTAATCAAGGTCCAATTTAGGATTAAGAGTCTTAAAAACGAAAAGCCCTAATTTTCATGCAAGCTAGGGTTTCGAAAATTTGGGAAAAACAAGGAAAACATGTACAATTGAAATTAAGAGATCATGCCATACTCCTATGCATTAATCTTCTCTAAAACAAGCAATGCATCCAATTTTCGTGAACTAGGTGAAGGAGAACATCCACTCACCTTGATTTCGGTTCTTCCAAACCAACACCCTCACGCCACTCACGCCACACACTTCGCCGGAACCACCCAAGAGCCGCCGGAAAATCGCTTCCACCACCTCTTGCCGCCGGCCACAAGAAGAAGAGAAGGAGAAGAAGAAGCAAGCCGCCACCCTTCACCCTAACGAAACTCGTGAACAACGAGCAAATAGGAAAAACGAGGGTGAACCCTCTAATTTCGTTTTCCTATCTCCAAAGAATCCAACCCATTAGCAAACATAAGTGGAAGATCCAATAACCCTTTAGTATAAGTTAATTTCCACTTTCCCCTTATCAAGGGCTCTTAACCTTTTCTAACAAGAAGACACCCCTAGCCTAGTGGCGTGTAGCACACATTCTATGCCTTAAGTCTCCGGTTCGAATCCTCTCCGTGACACATATTTTTACATTGCAGGAAAATACACAAATCAAGACATTTTCTCAATGAAAAACTTCCACAAACATGCTAAATAATCAAAACTTTATTTTTCTTACCTGCTAATAAAATTCTGGGTCTTACATTTCCTTCCCCCTTAAAAAGCTTTAGTCCTCTAAAGCTCACCGTCCAAATCATCAACAGCTGAGGGAACTCTCTTCTCATATCTGACTCTGTCTCCCAAGTAGCTTCTTCGACTGACTGGTTTCCCCAGATAACTTTTACAAGCGGTATTGTCTTGTTCCTTAAGACTTTGTCTTTCCTATCCACAATCCGGAGAGGTCTTTCCTCAAAAGTCAAATCACTCTGAATCTGAAGAGGTTCCAATTCCAATACATGAGATGGAGCAGGATGATATTTCCTCAAAGCAGAAACATGGAACACATTATGCACATGATCCATAGCAGGAGGTAAAGCTAACCTGTAAGCCACTGGACCAACTCTCTCAATAATGTCAAAAGGGCCTACAAACCTAGGGCTCAGCTTGCCCTTTTTGCCAAACCTCATAACACCCTTAGTAGGTGACACCTTTAAGAAAACATGATCCCCTACCATAAACTCCAGGGAACGACGACGGTCATCAGCATAACTCTTCTGCCTGTCCCGAGCAATCTTCAGTTTATCCTGAATCTCTCTGACCTTATCAGTAGTTTCCTGTACTGCATCAGATCTCAAAATCAATCTATCACCAGTCTCCTCCCAACACAAGGGAGTCCTACACCTTCTTCCATACAAAGCCTCATATGGAGCCATCTGAATACTGGAGTGGAAGCTATTATTATAAGTGAACTCTATCAAAGATAGATCCCGATTCCACTCAGAACTCCAATCTACTACATAAGCTCTCAATAAGTCTTCTAGAGTCTGGATAGTACGCTCCGTCTGGCCATCAGACTGAGGATGGTATGCTGTACTAAAACTCAACTTAGTAGCCAAACTCTCCTGTAAGCTCTTCCAAAACCTGGACAGAAACCGAGAGTCCCTATCAGACACAATATCAACAGGCACTCCATGCAGTCTGACTATCTCGTCAATATACAATCTAGCCAGTCTCTCTAAAGGATAAGTCATCTTGATCGGGAGAAAGTGGGCTGATTTAGTGAGTCTATCAACAATCACCCAAATGGCATCATGACCCAATCTGGTTCTGGGCAAACCACACACAAAGTCCATACTGATGCATTCCCACTTCCACTCAGGAATAGGAAGGGGCTGCAACAAACCACCAGGCTTCTGGTGTTCAGCCTTTACCGTCTGACAGGTTAAACACCTAGAGACAAAATCAATTACCTCTTTCTTCATACCCGGCCACCAAAAGCTTTTCTTGAGGTCCTGATACATCTTAGTCACGCCAGGATGTAGAGAATATTTGGAATTATGGCTATCCTCCAATATTTCTTTCCTTAAGCTTGGTTCCTCAGGGACACACACCCTTCCACAAAACCAAAGAACACCATCATCAGACAAGCTAAAATCCTGAACTGTACCCGCAACCAAACTATCCCTCATCTGGACTAATTTCGGATCCACTGACTGCTGATCTCTGATTTTCTGCAACAAAGCAGACTGTACTCTGAGGAAAGCCACATAACCCGACTGAACTCTAGGAGAAACACTGATCCTGAGATCGCTGAACTCCTGTAGTAACTGCTACTCACTGACCCGCAGTGCCGCTACTGAAGTAACTGGATGCCTGCTCAGTGCATCAGCCACTACATTAGCCTTTCCAGCCTGATACTGAATAGCGAAGTCATAGTCTTTGATCAACTCCATCCATCTTCTCTGTCTCATGTTCAACTCCTTCTGAGTGAAGATGTACTTGAGACTCTGGTGATCAGTGAACAGATCAAACTCTTGACCCAACAAATAGTGACGCCATATCTTCAGAGCAAAGACTACGGCCGCCAACTCTAAGTCATGAGTAGGGTAGTTCAACTCATACTCCTTCAGTTGTCTCGAAGCATAGGCTACCACAGAACCCTTCTGCATCAAGACACAACCCAACCCTTTGCCCGAAGCATCCGTATAGACAGTAAACCTTTCCCCATCACTGGGAATAACGAGGATCGGTGTACTAGTCAACCTCCTCTTCAGTTCCTGAAAGCTCTCTTCACACTTGTCATCCCAATTAAACTTGGCCTCCTTTCTGGTCAATTTATTTAAAGGACCCGCCAGCTTGGAGAATCCCTCAACAAACCTCCGGTAGTAACCTGCTAAACCCAGGAAACTTCTGATCTCAATAGCACTAGTCGGTCTTCCCCAATTGAGGATGGCTTGCACTTTAACCGGATCCACAGACACCCCCTGACCAGATATGGCTTGCACTTTCGGAGGTCCACCCGGGTCCGAAAGAAGCCCTCTCGGTATGGCTATCCTAGCCATTATATATGGCTTCCTTAGGACCCCCTTTTGTTGCTTATTTTGTCTTAGACTAGGGTGCATCATATGGTAGGTTAGATCCACCCACCAATTACACCATGTAGTTACATCTCTAGGATCCGCCACTTATGTATGGTAGGTTAGTGCATGAAATTGATGTAATAGTATAGGTCAACTCCATTTTTGGGATGCAATCCAAAATCAAGTCAAGACAACTCCAAGAGATGCCATGGGCCATCAGCCCAACTCATGAGGGAATCAGCCCACCCCAATGGAGCAACACCACAAACACCTCAAATTCCACCATCCTAGTTGGCAGCCATGTGGAGTGCCTTCATCTCCAACCAAGTCAAGGAGCAGCCTGCACAATGACCTACTTCAGCCCATCATGCGCCAGCCATCAAGGTCAAGAAGCAGCTTGCACAATGTCTACTTCAGTCCATCAAGCGCCAGCCACCAAAGTCAAGGAGCAGCCTGCACAATGTCAGCCTTTGCAACAACTTCAGTCCCTTCAAGCGCCAGCCACCCATACCAATCTGCAGCCTGCACAATGTCAGCCCTTTGCAGCCTCTTCAGTCCACCATCATCTCAGCTTTCGAACTTGCCATCCTGCTGAAAACTCCAGAGCTAAACCTCCAAGCAACCGCCCACTTGGGGAAAGAAATCAGCCCATTGAGTTGTCTACATCATGCTTTCTTGTGTGACTTGTCTTTGTGCTTAGGGAAGGGAGACAACCGTTGGGAAGTCTCTCCTATATGTTGTAAACTTTTACAAGACTGAAATCAGAGTTGATAATTTGAAATCCAAATTGAAGTGTGTCTTCTAGTGTGTGTCACTACAACTCTCCCCCACTCTTCCCATCTTGCCGAGTGCCTCCCCCACTTGCTTCAGCCAGCCACCACAACTGAAGCTTGGACTTCTCGCACCCTCCTCCACCAGTAGAAGATGACCTCTATCTTAAGAGGAGGAGCTGATTCTCGCCTTCATCCAAGATAAGGGACACTTCCCCAACCGAGGGCAAGACTATCCCACTATAGCTAAGTCTTCTCCTCTCTTGGTCATTGTTCTTTGTTACTTGTTGGACAGATCCCTTGCACTCACGTTTGCTTTCTGCAGGTGGCGCAAGGCCAGGGAATGATACTCAAGCTGCCCCTCCTTCTTTCCCCTCTAATCTAGATAGTCTAAGCTATGTTAACAAGGGAATTTGGAGTCTAGACTCCCCCTTGGGTGTTCTTGTATTAGTGGCCTCTTAATATTCTTTCAAACTCACCCACGCATGTGTGGGATGCTGTAATGTTCTGGTTGTAAGCTCATAGGGCCCTACTTCGTGAGTTTCCACCATTGGACCGGTGAAGAACGGGAAGGTCACCCTTTCTATTCTCAAAGGGTGCAAGGTGAGTTCCTCCCTTAGAGTAGCCCTATTTCTTTTGGTAGAACCGCATGCCTAGATTTATTTGATGTTGTAAACCGCATGCTTAAACTTTGTTGGGTTTCATCTTATCTAGAAGCGCATGATAGGATTTACTTGTTGAATAGTTTCGGTTTTCACTATTACCTACCAAAACAAGCTAATTTCAAACTACGTTAGCAACAAGGGGTTTTATTAAGCTATACTTAACTAGCAAATGTTTTCGAAGCGCGTTCTTTGAATGTTGCATGCCTTGTGATCCCATCATCTTGGTATCAGAGCTTTGGCTCTTAGAGTAGGATTTTATAAGACCAAAACTTTATTTTCCTACTACTAAGGCGATTTTTGGACCTAGGTGCTTGAAAGAATTTGACTAGCTATATTTATCACCTTAGGGTCTATTTTCAAAACTCTACTCATTTCGAAAATGGCTACTAGATCCGGTGCCCCCTATGGTCTTAATCAAGCTATTGACCATGAGGTGAGTGCCCTTTCACTTGATATGGCCTCCATTAAAGAAACTCTAGCATCCCTTCAACACTCCATAGGTGTCATAGACAATAGGCTTAACACCCTAGAGTATAACTCTAAGATGGATCCCCACACTACTAGCCGACCTAATAGTGGATCGCACACAAGGGAACCAAACGTTCTAGGATCTCCTTCGCACACCCCTAGAGTCAATCATGCTCAAACCGAATGGGAAGGGCCTCATGCCCAACAACCACCCTATCATAGACCTAGAGATCACGATGTGCAACGTGCCATCAAGATCAATCCTCCTACTTTTGGTGGATCCCTTAACCCTAAGGAATTCCTAGATTGGGCCACAAAGTTAGACCAATACTTTGACTATAGCCTTATGCACAATGAAAGTAAGGTTAGGTTCACAAAGTGCTTATTAGAAGGATCCGCTAGACTCTATTGGACCCATGTCGAGAGAACCATAGAAAGGGATGGTAAGCCACCCGTTGAGTCTTGGGATGAAATGAAATTCCTACTAAGGCAAAAGTATGTCCCACCTGGTTTCATGCAAAAGCTTAAGGATGAACTTGGTAGTCACAATCAAGGCTCCTCTACTGTAGAAGCCTATCAAACCAAGCTAGAAGAACTTCTCATTAGGTGTGAGGTCAATGAAGACCAAGGTATGATCCTAAGTCGATTCAAGAATGGCCTTAGGCCTGACATTAAGAGGGCCTTGACCTATTTCCAATTAGATACCCCGGAGATAGCCTATCAAAGGGCCTTAGAGGTTGAACAAGAACTTAAGAATAGGAAAGAGACCCTTCCTCCCCGGCCCATCTATAGGCCAGCTCCTATGCACCTGCCTTCTAGCTCAAACCCAAAACCAAGAACTGCTCAACCTACAAAAAGCTCCATCCCCACTTGTTATAACTGTAGGCCAAAGGGACATCTTGCAAAAGATTGCCCTAAGATGGTCATGGTCCTAACTGAGGAAGACATAGACCCTGAGCCCACCCTTGAGGGAGACCCTGATCAAGAGATTGAAGTCAATGACTATGACAGTAGTGATGATATCTTCAACACCTTAGGGGTAGTTAGATGCACCCTTGTCAAACCTACCCCCACTGAGGATTGGCGCCGGACCAGTATCTTCCACACCTACACCAAATGCCATGGTCACATGTGCAAGGTGGTCATTGACGGTGGAAGCAGCCTCAATGCTGTCTCCCACATAGCTGTTACAAAACTGAACCTCAAAATGGAACCCCGACCTAGCCCTTACAACATTTCCTGGGTTAACCAAACCAGTATCCCTGTAACCCATAGGTGCCTCGTACCTATCCAGTTTGGTACATATGAGGACAAGATCTGGTGTGATGTCCTTACTATGGATGTAGCCCAAATCCTCTTAGGACGCCCTTGGTTATATGACATGGATGTTGTCCACTACGGTCGGACCAATACCTATGTCTTTACCCATAAGGATCAAAAGATTAGGCTAAAACCCTCTCTTCCCAAAGAACTTAGAGCCACAACTAGTAAGGGTAAGATAGAGGAACCCAAGAAAGGCCAGCCTACCATTCAGCTTATAAGGCCTCAAACCTTCACTAAGGAAATCATAGAAGATCAACCCCTTTATACCTTAGTCATCAAAGAAATCAACCCTGAAGTAGGAGAGAAGCCTTCCCCAGAAGTAGAATCCTTGCTCCAAGAATTTAGTGAGCTCACTCCAGAGGACCTCCCTGAAGGACTGCCACCCCTTAGGGATATACAACATGCCATAGACCTAGTACCTGGATCCTCTCTTCCCAACCTACCCCACTATAGGATGAACCCTACCGAGCATGAAGAGCTCAAGAGACAAGTAGATGACTTACTGTGTAAGGGTTACATAAGGGAAAGCCTAAGTCCCTGCGCCGTCCCAGCCCTTCTTACCCCAAAGAAGGATGGCAGCTGGCGCATGTGTATAGATTGCAGAGCTATCAACAAGATTACTATCAAGTATAGGTTTCCCATACCTAGACTTGATGACATGCTAGATATGTTAGTAGGATCCAAATGGTTTTCCAAGCTTGACCTCAGGAGTGGATATCATCAGGTTAGGATTAGAGAAGGGGATGAATGGAAGACCGCCTTCAAAACCAAAGACGGCTTATATGAGTGGTTAGTCATGCCTTTCGGGCTAACCAATGCCCCTTCCACATTTATGAGGCTTATGACCCAAGTGCTTAGACCCTACATAGGGAAGTTCCTAGTTTAGTACTTTGATGACATACTTATCTATAGTAAGTCACAAAAGGAGCACCTAGGGCACTTAAGGCAGACTCTAACCCTTCTTAGAGATGAAAAGCTTTATGTCAACCTGAAGAAATGTTCTTTTCTATCTCCCAAAGTTGTCTTTCTAGGGTTCATTGTATCTGACCTAGGGCTTCAAGCTGATCCATCTAAAGTCCAAGCCATATTAGACTGGCCAGAGCCCAAGACCCTTACTGAAGTTAGGAGTTTTCATGGCCTTGCTACCTTCTACCGTAGGTTCATACGGAATTTTAGCACCATAGTAGCTCCTATCACCAATTGCATGAAACAAGGGGACTTTAGTTGGACTAAGTCTGCCAATAGGGCTTTCACTGAACTTAAAAGTAGGATGACCTCTGCCCCTGTTTTAAGATTGCCTGATTTTGGCAAGGTCTTTGAGGTTGATTGCGACGCTTCGGGCATTGGCATAGGTGGGACCCTCAGTCAAGAAGGTCACCCTATTGCCTTCTTCAGTGAGAAGCTGAATGAGGCCAAGCAGAAATACTCAACCTACGACAAAGAGTTCTATGCCGTGGTTCAATCTTTGAGACATTGGCGGCACTACCTTCTCCACCATGAGTTTACCTTAAATAGTGACCACCAAGCCCTGTCTTACCTTAGTGCCCAAAGAAAACTCAATGCTAGACATGCCAAGTGGGTAGAGTATTTACAACAGTACACTTTTGTCTTAAAACACAAATCTGGAACTAACAACAAAGTTGCTGATGCTCTAAGTAGGGTAGTCTTCATTTTGCAAACTATGCATGCTGAACTTGTAGGATTTGAGCATATGAAAACTGCTTACCTAGATTGCCCTGACTTTTCTGCTATTTATGCTGATATGACTAGAGATGTTATGAGTCACCCCCTGTACACCCTTCGGGATGGGTATCTCTTCCTTGGGCCAACACTCTGTGTGCCTAAGTCCTCAATCCGGGATTTCCTAGTTTGGGAACTCCATGGAGGAGGATCTGCTGGGCACCATGGTCGAGAGAAGACCCGTGCCTTGGTCGAGGAACGATTCTTTTGGCCTCAACTCTACCGAGATGTGGCCAAGGTAGTTAGGCATTGTGGGAACTGTCAATCCACTAAAGTCCAGAAGCACAATTTTGGACTGTACACCCCTCTGCCTATTCCCCAGGCACCGTGGCAGGACATTAGTATGGACTTTGTTCTAGGATTGCCTAGGACTGCTGCTAGGCATGACTCTATTTATGTTGTGGTAGACCGATTCACAAAAATGGCTCATTTCATACCTTGCACTAAAACTACCAATGCCTCCCATATGGCTAGGATCTTCTTTAGAGACATTGTTAGGTTGCATGGTACTCCTCTCACTATAGTTTCAGATAGAGACACCAGGTTCGTTAGCCATTTCTGGAGAACACTATGGGCTCTATTAGGCACAAGACTGAAGTTCTCGACGGCCTACCATCCCCAGACGGATGGGCAGACCGAAGTGGTCAATAGATCACTGGGGAGCATCCTTAGGAGTCTTGTAGGAGAACACCCCAGCGATTGGGACAAGCTGTTGCCTACGGCTGAATTTTCCTACAATAGTGTTCCAAATAGGACTACTGGTCTGTCTCCTTTCCAAGCAAACTTAGGGTACCAACCTAACAAACCGATTGACCTATTCTCTGCCCCTAAACATTGCAAGACCTCTATTTCGGCCCGAGATTATGCTTTCCATATTTCGCAATTACATCATGAGCTGTTCAGTAAGATTCAGGATTCTGTTAATCAATATCGTGATGATACTAATAAACATCGCCGAGAGAAGGTATTTTCTGTAGGGGATCAGGTAATGTTGCGGGTCCGTGAGGAGCGCATCCAAGGACACGGCCGCAAGTTGGACGCCAAGGGCATCGGGCCCTTCACTATTCTGAAGAGGATCAACAATAACGCCTATCTCCTGGATCTACCGCCAGAACTGGGGATATCCTCCACCATCAATGTGGAGGATCTGACGCTGTATCATCCGCCTCTCTCTATACAAGAACCAGACACTTGCCATGAATCAGAGATTGAGGCCATACTCGAGGACCAGACCCGACTCACCCCTAATGAGGTAAAGCTTTATTACCGCATCAAATTTACTGATGGTGAGGAGGCCTGGCTCCCCGAGGCTGAGCTTGCTAGGTCCGCACCCGAGCTTCTCCAAGGGTACAAAGATAATTCTCCAGAGGAGAATTTCTCTCACCCCGGGAGAGCTGATGTGGGACCAAAGCAGGACCTTCGGAGGTCCACCCGGGTCCGAAAGAAGCCCTCTCGGTATGGCTATCCTAGCCATTAGATATGGCTTCCTTAGGACCCCATTTTGTTGCTTATTTTGTCTTAGACTAGGGTGCATCATATGGTAGGTTAGATCCACCCACCAATTACACCATGTAGTTACATCTCTAGGATCCGCCACTTATGTATGGTAGGTTAGTGCATGAAATTGATGTAATAGTATAGGTCAACTCCATTTTTGGGATGCAATCCAAAATCAAGTCAAGACAACTCCAAGAGATGCCATGGGCCATCAGCCCAACTCATGAGGGAATCAGCCCACCCCAATGGAGCAACACCACAAACACCTCAAATTCCACCATCCTAGTTGGCAGCCATGTGGAGTGCCTTCATCTCCAACCAAGTCAAGGAGCAGCCTGCACAATGACCTACTTCAGCCCATCATGCGCCAGCCATCAAGGTCAAGAAGCAGCTTGCACAATGTCTACTTCAGTCCATCAAGCGCCAGCCACCAAAGTCAAGGAGCAGCCTGCACAATGTCAGCCTTTGCAACAACTTCAGTCCCTTCAAGCGCCAGCCACCCATACCAATCTGCAGCCTGCACAATGTCAGCCCTTTGCAGCCTCTTCAGTCCACCATCATCTCAGCTTTCGAACTTGCCATCCTGCTGAAAACTCCAGAGCTAAACCTCCAAGCAACCGCCCACTTGGGGAAAGAAATCAGCCCATTGAGTTGTCTACATCATGCTTGCTTGTGTGACTTGTCTTTGTGCTTAGGGAAGGGAGACAACCGTTGGGAAGTCTCTCCTATATGTTGTAATCTTTTACAAGACTGAAATCAGAGTTGATAATTTGAAATCCAAATTGAAGTGTGTCTTCTAGTGTGTGTCACTACAACTCTCCCCCACTCTTCCCATCTTGCCGAGAGCCTCCCCCACTTGCTTCAGCCAGCCACCACAACTGAAGCTTGGACTTCTCGCACCCTCCTCCACCAGTAGAAGATGACCTCTATCTTAAGAGGAGGAGCTGATTCTCGCCTTCATCCAAGATAAGGGACACTTCCCCAACCGAGGGCAAGACTATCCCACTATAGCTAAGTCTTCTCCTCTCTTGGTCATTGTTCTTTGTTACTTGTTGGACAGATCCCTTGCACTCATGTTTGCTTTCTGCAGGTGGCGCAAGGCCAGGGAATGATACTCAAGCTGCCCCTCCTTCTTTCCCCTCTAATCTAGATAGTCTAAGCTATGTTAACAAGGGAATTTGGAGTCTAGACTCCCCCTTGGGTGTTCTTGTATTAGTGGCCTCTTAATATTCTTTCAAACTCACCCACGCATGTGTGGGATGCTGTAATGTTCTAGTTGTAAGCTCATAGGGCCCTACTTCGTGAGTTTCCACCATTGGACCGGTGAAGAACGGGAAGGTCACCCTTTCTATTCTCAAAGGGTGCAAGGTGAGTTCCTCCCTTAGAGTAGCCCTATTTCTTTTGGTAGAACCGCATGCCTAGATTTATTTGATGTTGTAAACCGCATGCTTAAACTTTGTTGGGTTTCATCTTATCTAGAAGCGCATGATAGGATTTACTTGTTGAATAGTTTCGGTTTTCACAATTACCTACCAAAACAAGCTAATTTCAAACTACGTTAGCAACAAGGGGTTTTATTAAGCTATACTTAACTAGCAAATGTTTTCGAAGCGCGTTGTTTGAATGTTGCATGCCTTGTGATCCCATCACTAAGGGTTTCCTTTAACTGTCGGTAACGATAACTTACATCATCACGATCAGTGAGGGGTATCTAGCAACACATCACTGTCTCCCGATATAAAGGAAAGAGTCTTCCAAGACTACACCCAAAACACAGCACAAGTGTGAATCCAGCTCACAAGGCATACATGATTCCTTTGCCACTGGATGTTCTTATTGGACAAGCGTGTCAAGCCTGTAGCTCCAATATGATGAGCATGATTAGATCAGATGAACATAGTCACCTGGGTATGGCCATACACTTTCTCAATCATCTCATCCAGGGGGGCCCCTTTAGAACATCACACTCCTTAAACAAGGAGACGGCAATCCTATATCTATCACTAGTGTCCTAACCTGACTCATGATCATTATCCAAGATAGTCTATAACCATTATGTTTCAAATGATATTGAACTATCTCAAAACAATGACAATCATCATTTAGAAACACAAGTGATCTCAAGTCAGAGGACATGTGCCACTTGTTGCAATCAAGGATTATTCACATTGTGACAAGCAATTGAATATCCTAGTAGTGTAACATCCCACATTCTTAACCCCAAACAAATGGCACAATTCACAAATGATACAGGATGTTTCATATAAGATCGATCATATGCTAGGTAAAACCGAGTTCAAGAAAACACGATCTGAAAAATTTTCATAAATTCATACATACAAATTCACAAAACTCAAATCTTATAAATCTCATAAGGGTACCTGCCACCACGCAATCCTTGCACTAGACATATGCAAGGCAACAGTTATATCAAAACCGATTACAAAGAATACACCATAAACCGAAATTCACAACAAAATCACAAAATCGATTTTATAAACTCATATCAAACACCGAAACCAGGCTGAAGCCCGCGGTTACACAAAAATCAAACTCATAAGACTGCCATAACTGGCAACATACTTCACATAGTTCACATAGTCTCATGATTCACATAGTTCATATAATTTATGTTAAGGCCACAACCGGCCCCAAGAATTAAGCATAAAAATTCTTAAAACAGCAAACAGCATAATTATCCACGCCAAAGCACTCAAGACATGCGCCCCTGCTCTATGCCTGAAAATAGTGAGGGGTGAGCTACACAGCCCAGTGAGTGGATAGTCTAAATCGACCATCCATAACATACATTCAAAAATATAGGCAGATTATTTTAAAAATATTTAACAGAACATTATGTCAACATATAACAAAATAAAGAAACAGAAATCATATAGACAGTTAAATGTACACACTAGCATATAACAAATTCAGGTTCTAGAGTTTTACTCTAACCCAATTAAACACATATATTCTAAACCAACTAAACACACCATACTTAATTAACCTAGTTGTCCAGCATATTCAGTAGTGACCAATATGGTCTAACCCGGCTTGGCCAAAGCACTGGGAGCTGCAAAATCTCGTGCAACACATAAACATGGATAGTGAGTAGAATCAAGAGGTGGCCCCCGCCAGGTCACGACGTGGCACTTTGCTCTCTCACCCCATAACACATCGATGGATTGTGTGTAGATTCAAGAGGTGGCCCCCGTCAGGTCATGACGTGGCACTTTGCTCTACGACACCCAACATCACAAAATGAGAGTGATGACATCAAGAGGTGGCCCCTGTCTGATCAAGACATGGCACTTTGCGTCTTATATCACCCCATCACATAAAAGAGTAATGACATCAAGAGGTGGCCCCTGTCCGACCAAGACATGGCACTTTGCGTCAAAACCCGTTCTCCCAAAAGGTTCCTACTGGACAACAGACATATCTTATTTCATATTTCACATAGGTGAACATATTTCACAAAGGTGGACTCCTAAGTGTCAACTAGACTCTAGGATAGTCATCACAAAAATCATATCGGGCAGGCTGAACATCAACCCCCATCACAATAATCATACTAGGCAGGCTGAACATCAACCTCATCACATATCACAATACAGGGCTGAAATTCAAACCCTTAACATAACACATAAGGACTATCCCCTTGAGTTCATAGTTACACCTAGCCTTAGTCCTAACCATCACATAATCACATAATTTTCCAAATTCACATAATCACACATATTGTTCAAAATTCACAAGATCACACATAATGTTCAAAATTCACATGATCACACATATTGTTCAAAATTATATAACATAACACATAATATTTTATATTCGAATATCACCGAATATAGTGTAGTCCTTAAATTTCATGCTGATTAGTTTAATCAAACCTTGCTATGTTGTCACTCAAGTTTCTCAAATACAGATACTTAGCCATAAATATAACACCATAATTATTTAACATATTACACACACCAAGAAACAGTCATATCAAGCATCCATAAAATCAACTTAAAATTTAAAACAAGTATTCATATAAATTACTTTACAAATTACCACATGTAACATATTAACTACAAACACCAAAATTCGGTTTTCATAGACAATTATCAAGGTCATCAAGGTTTCGGTTTTCATGTTAACTACAAACATCAATTTCAGTTTTCATAAACAATTATCAAGAACATCAAGATTTCGGTTTTCATGTTAACTACAAACATCATTGATTTAATGTTACCAAAATTGATTTCGGTTTAACTATAATTAACAAGAATTTCATACCCAAAATTCAATGATTTAATGCTACCAAAATTCCTATAAAAATACCTTAAATTTCATACAAATTTTCGGTTAAATAATCATCATATAATCACCTTTGAAAAATTCGGTTTTCATGATATATTCAACTTTACAAAATTCGGTTTTCATCATAGTGAAGTCTTGAATTTCGGTTTTAGCATGGTAAGATTTCCAACAAGCGAATATATCATCTAACTCATCAATTAACACAAACAAATAGATAGAAATCAATTAGACAATCCCACTCACCTTGAACCGAGAACACAAGGTGAAAAACCCTTCCAAAAATTCGTCTAAGCCTTTGAAAGATGCTACCAAACACCAAGGAATAATTCGCCAAAGGAAAAGAGATGGAGAAATCACCAAAATCGCCTCAAGAACTCTTCAAGAATCGCCTAAGTTCCTCAAGAAGTCGCCAAGTTCTTCAAGCCGTCGCCCAAGGTTTCTTTCAAGCCAAAAAAATCGCCAACACTCTACCCTAACCGAAATATTAATTTGAATTTTCGGTTTTTAACTCTTAACCCATTAACCCATTAATCCAAATCGGGTTTAATCCATTTAACTAATAATTTGAATTTTAAAAACCCAATTAGCGCCAACTCAAAAACCCATTAATTTAACCATTAACTTAACGAAAATCCAATAAGGTCTAATTAACATCCAATAAGGGTTTAATTAACCAATAAGGTCTAATTAATTAACTTACAACTTACAACCCATAAATCCTAATTAATTTATTATGAACAACCAATAATAATTCATCATAAACTAACAGCCAATAATCAAATAAATAATCTCTAATTAATTTACAATAAATTAACAACCAAATAAACTCAAATCAAATAATTACAAATTAACAATCAATAAGCCAGTTAATTAGCATCCAATAATTTTATTTAAATCATAATAAAATATCACAGCTAATGATTTTATTTAAATCCAAATAATGCTTACCAGGACTTAAGATCCTTGGATCTTACATCCCTCCCTCCTTATAAAGCTTTAGTCCTCTAAAGCTCAGCATCCATATCATCAAAGAGGTAAGCATAAAATTTCCTCATATCAGCTTCAGTCTCCCATGTCGCCTCCTCAACTGACTGATTTCCCCAGATAACCTTTACCAAAGGTATAGTCTTGTTCCTCAGGACTTTATCTTTTCTATCCACAATCCGGAGAGGTCTTTCCTCAAAAGTCAAATCACTCTGAATCTGAAGAGGTTCCAACTCCAACACATGAGATGGATCAGGATGATATTTCCTCAAAGCAGAGACATGGAATACATTATGCACATGATCCATAGCAGGAGGTAAAGCCAATCGGTAAGCCACTGGACCAACTCTCTCAATAATATCAAAAGGGCCTACAAACCTAGGGCTCAACTTGCCCTTTTTGCCAAATCTCATAACACCCTTAGTAGGTGACACCTTCAAGAACACATGGTCCCCTACCATAAACTCCAAGGAACGACGACGGTCGTCAGCATAACTCTTCTGTCTGTCCCGAGCAATTTTCAGTTTATCCTGGATCTCTCTGACCTTATCAATAGTCTCCTGAACTGCATCAGATCTCAAAATCATTCTGTCACCAGTTTCCTCCCAACACAAGGGAGTCCTACACCTTCTCCCATACAAAGCCTCATAAGGAGCCATCTGAATACTGGAGTGGAAGCTATTATTATAAGTAAACTCTATCAAAGATAGATCCCGGTTCCACTCAGAACTCCAATCAACCACATAGGCTCTCAACAGATCTTCTAGAGTTTGTATAGTACGCTCCGTCTGGCCATCAGACTGAGGATGATATGCTATACTAAAACTCAACTTAGTACCCAAACCTTCCTGTAAGCTCTTCCAAAATCTGGACAGAAATCGAGAGTCCCTATCAGACACGATATCAACAGGCACTCCATGCAGTCGGACTATCTCATCAATATATAATCTAGCCAGTCTCTCTAGAGAATAAGTCATCTTAATCGGAAGAAAATGGGCTGATTTAGTGAGTCTATCAACAATCACCCAAATAGCATCATGACCCAATCTGGTTCTGGGCAAACCACATACAAAATCCATACTGATACATTCCCACTTCCACTCAGGAATAGGAAGAGGCTGCAACAAACCACCAGGCTTCTGGTGTTCAGCCTTCACAGTCTGACAGGTTAAACACCTAGAGACAAAATCATATACCTCTTTCTTCATGCCCGGCCACCAAAAACTTTTCTTGAGGTCCTGATACATCTTAGTTACACCAGGATGTAGAGAATACTTGGAGTTATGGCTGTCCTCCAATATTTCTTTCCTCAAGCTCGGTTCCTCAGGGACATATACCCTTCCACAAAACCGAAGAATACCATCATCAGACAAGCTAAAATCCTGAACTGCTCCATCAACCAAACTATCCCTGATCTGAACTAATTTCGGATCCACAGACTGCTGATCTCTGATCTTCTGCAACAAAGCAGACTGTACTCTGAGAAAAGCCACATAACCCGACTGAACTCTAGGAGTAACACTGATCCTGAGATCGCTGAACTCCTGCAGTAACCGCCACTCACTGACTCGTAAAGCAGCTACTGAAGTAACTGGATGTCTGCTCAGAGCATCCGCCACCACATTGGCCTTTCCAGCCTGATACTGAATGGAGAAGTCATAGTCTTTGATCAACTCCATCCATCTTCTCTGTCTCATGTTCAAGTCCTTCTGAGTGAAGATATACTTGAGACTCTAGTGATCAGTGAACAGATCAAACTCCTGACCCAACAAATAGTGACGCCATATCTTCAAAACAAAGACTACGGCCGCCAACTCTAAATCATGAGTAGGGTAGTTCAATTCATACTCCTTCAGTTGTCTCGAAGCATAGGCTACTACAGAACCCTTCTGCATCAAGACACAACCCAACCCTTTGCCAGAAGCATCTGTATAAACAGTAAACCTTTCCCCATCACTAGGTATAATGAGGATCGGTGTACTAGTCAATCTCCTTTTCAGCTCTTGAAAACTCTCTTCACACTTATCATCCCAAATAAACCTGGCCTCCTTTCTGGTCAATTTAGTTAGAAGACCCGCCAGCTTGGAGAATCCCTCAACAAATCGCCGGTAGTAACCTGCCAAACCCAGAAAACTCCTGATCTCAGTAGCACTAGTCGGTCTTCCCCAATTAAGAATGGCTTGCACTTTAACTGGATCCACAGACACCCCCTGACCAGAAATCACATGCCCAAGGAAACTAATCTTTTCCAGCCAGAATTCACACTTACTAGCCTTGGCATATAATCGGTTCTTCCTCAAGATCTCCAATACTCTGCGCAAATCGCCGACATGATCTGAGGTAGTCTGAGATATATCGTCTATAAAGACCACCACACAAGAGTCAAGCAACTCATGGAATACCCTGTTCATCAAATCCATGAAGACAGCAGGTGCATTCGTCAGTCCAAAAGGCATAACTAAAAATTCGAAATGCCCATACCTGGTCCTGAAAGCAGTCTTAAATATATCCTCATCCTTGACCCTAAGCTGATAATACCCTGATCTCAGATCAATCTTAGAGAACACTGTCGCTCCCTGTAATTGATCAAATAGATCATCAATTCTGGGAAGAGGATACTTATTCTTGATAGTCACTTGGTTAAGCTGCCTGTAGTCTATACACATCCTCAGGGTTCCATCTTTTTTCTTCACAAATAACACTGGCGCTCCCCAAGGAGAAGCACTAGGCCGAATATATCCTTTCTCTAACAATTCCTCCAGTTGTTTCTTAAGCTCGGCCAACTCTGAAGTAGCCATACGATAAGGAGCTCTGGAGATAGGTGCCGTACCTGGCGCCAACTCAATGCCAAATTCCACTTCTCTAATTGGTGGCAAGCCTGAAAATTCTTCAGAGAACACATCAGGAAATTCTTTCACCACCGCCATCTGAGTCAAATCAGAAGTAGAATCATCCTGCACCTTAACATGCGCAAGATAACCCTTGCATCCACTAGCCAGTAATTTCCTGGCCTGCAGGAAAGATATCACATGCGGTCCTTGGTCTGACACTAGACCTCTCACAAAAAGTCGATTCCCATCTAACAAATTCAAAGTGATTACTTTCTCAAAGCAATCCACAGAGGCATGATGGGAAGACAACCAATCCATTCCTAAGATGATATCATAATCTTGCATGTCTAAGAGGATTAGATCTACCAGAAACTCATAACCCTCTACATGTACTACACAGTCAGCACAAACAGTATCTGTAGATAACGATTTTCCTAAGGGAGTACTCACAGACACAGCATAATTCATCACCTTAGGTAACACAGGTAAACATGCAGCAAACTTAACAGATACAAAAGATAAATTTGCACCAGGGTCAAATAATATGCGGGCTAACTGATCAAATACGAATAAAGTACCTTCCACGACGGATCGGGAAGCTCGTGTATCCTTCTCAGCCACAGCATACACTCTAGTCTGAACTGTAGGCTTATCTACGCCTCTAGGTTGCATCTCAGGTTCTTTGCAGTCCTTAGCCATGTGCCCTGGTTTCTTACACCTGAAGCATACACCATTCTTCCTATGGCAGTCTTTCACTAGATGTCCCTTGAGCCCACAATGACTACAAGTGATACCGTTTCTTGCATCCCTGGCATCCCTGAACTGCTGCGGTGCATCCCTGGACTGCTGCGGTGCCTTGTAGGAGTAAGGCTTATACCTGCTCTTCTTATAATCTTTATGCCTAGGGTACTTCTTACCCTTGCCGCCACTGCCATGCTGAGGAACCGCCGCCTCAGCTGCAGGAACTACTGTCACGGCAACATGAGAACTCCTCTCAGATATATACCTCTCAATGGTGCGCGCTCGCCCAACAGTTTCAACATAGGTCTCCAAGTGTTGAGCACCAACCTGCTCTCTAATGTCCCATCTGAGACCTCTGAGAAACTTGGTAGCTCTCCTCTTTTCAGTGTTTATCAGGTGAGGAGCATACTTTCCCAATTTCGTGAACTGTAATTCATACTGGTCCACAGTCATATCACCCTGCTCCAGGTGAATAAATGCCACTTCTCGGTCCTCCACCAAACTATCTGGGAAGTACTTCTCGTTGAATCGAGACAAGAAGTAAGGCCAATCTACAATCTCATGTCTTTCTTCGGCAAGTCTCACCACGCCTTTCCACCACTCATCTGCATCAGCACGCATCATATAGGTGGTCAAACATAACTTATCCTCATCTGAGCAGCGCATGACTTGGAAAATCTTTTCCAAGCACAACTGCCAGTTCTCGGCATTACTGGATTCTGAGCCCCCATAAAATGAGCTAGGACCCAGTTTCTGGAATTCACTCACAAGTGAAGCATAGCGCCTGTGAGCGCCCTCCTGAGAGTCATCCCCCACCGCTCGAGTAGTAGTCTGGGGTCTCTCTCGAGTCAGCTGCTGCAAAAGCTGCTGTTGTGCTTCTTGGTGCTGAGTCTGCTGCTGCTGCAGCATCTGAGCTTGCCTCTCTATCATAGCACCTTGTTGCTGAACCATGCCAGTCAGAGCCTCAATAGTTCTCGTGAGGTTCGGGGTCTGCTCGCCCTCATCACTAGTATTTCCTCTGGTTCGCACCATCTTAAATGCCTACACACGCATATCATAGTCACACACATATCATAGTCAGGAAAACAATCATAAACCTATTAGGTGTCTAGCAATACACAAACATGTTTTCCCCCAAACTAAGTTTTAGCTAGCCAACTGCTCTGATACCATTCTGTAACATCCCACATTCTTAACCCCAAACAAATGGCACAATTCACAAATGATACAGGATGTTTCATATAAGATCGATCATATGCTAGGTAAAACCGAGTTCAAGAAAACACGATCTGAAAAATTTTCATAAATTCATACATACAAATTCACAAAACTCAAATCTTATAAATCTCATAAGGGTACCTGCCACCACGCAATCCTTGCACTAGACATATGCAAGGCAACAGTTATATCAAAACCGATTACAAAGAATACACCATAAACCGAAATTCACAACAAAATCACAAAATCGATTTTATAAACTCATATCAAACACCGAAACCAGGCTGAAGCCCGCGGTGACACAAAAATCAAACTCATAAGACTGCCATAACTGGCAACATACTTCACATAGTTCACATAGTCTCATGATTCACATAGTTCATATAATTTATGTTAAGGCCACAACCGGCCCCAAGAATTAAGCATAAAAATTCTTAAAACAGCAAACAGCATAATTATCCACGCCAAAGCACTCAAGACATGCGCCCCTGCTCTATGCCTGAAAATAGTGAGGGGTGAGCTACACAGCCCAGTGAGTGGATAGTCTAAATCGACCATCCATAACATACATTAAAAAATATAGGCAGATTATTTTAAAAATATTTAACAGAACATTATGTCAACATATAACAAAATAAAGAAACAGAAATCATATAGACAGTTAAATGTACACACTAGCATATAACAAATTCAGGTTCTAGAGTTTTACTCTAACCCAATTAAACACATATATTCTAAACCAACTAAACACACCATACTTAATTAACCTAGTTGTCCAGCATATTCAGTAGTGACCAATATGGTCTAACCCGGCTTGGCCAAAGCACTGGGAGCTGCAAAATCTCGGGCAACACATAAACATGGATAGTGAGTAGAATCAAGAGGTGGCCCCCGCCAGGTCACGACGTGGCACTTTGCTCTCTCACCCCATAACACATCGATGGATTGTGTGTAGATTCAAGAGGTGGCCCCCGTCAGGTCATGACGTGGCACTTTGCTCTATGACACCCAACATCACAAAATGAGAGTGATGACATCAAGAGGTGGCCCCTGTCTGATCAAGACATGGCACTTTACGTCTTATATCACCCCATCACATAAAAGAGTAATGACATCAAGAGGTGGCCCCTGTCCGACCAAGACATGGCACTTTGCGTCAAAACCCGTTCTCCCAAAAGGTTCCTACTGGACAACAGACATATCTTATTTCATATTTCACATAGGTGAACATATTTCACAAAGGTGGACTCCTAAGTGTCAACTAGACTCTAGGATAGTCATCACAAAAATCATATCGGGCAGGCTGAACATCAACCCCCATCACAATAATCATACTAGGCAGGCTGAACATCAACCTCCTCACATATCACAATACAGGGCTGAAATTCAAACCCTTAACATAACACATAAGGACTATCCCCTTGAGTTCATAGTTACACCTAGCCTTAGTCCTAACCATCACATAATCACATAATTTTCCAAATTCACATAATCACACATATTGTTCAAAATTCACAAGATCACACATAATGTTCAAAATTCACATGATCACACATATTGTTCAAAATTATATAACATAACACATAATATTTTATGTTCGAATATCACCGAATATAGTGTAGTCCTTAAATTTCATGCTGATTAGTTTAATCAAACCTTGCTATGTTGTCACTCAAGTTTCTCAAATACAGATACTTAGCCATAAATATAACACCATAATTATTTAACATATTACACACACCAAGAAACAGTCATATCAAGCATCCATAAAATCAACTTAAAATTTAAAACAAGTATTCATATAAATTACTTTACAAATTACCACATGTAACATATTAACTACAAACACCAAAATTCGGTTTTCATAGACAATTATCAAGGTCATCAAGGTTTCGGTTTTCATGTTAACTACAAACATCAATTTCGGTTTTCATAAACAATTATCAAGAACATCAAGATTTCGGTTTTCATGTTAACTACAAACATCATTGATTTAATGTTACCAAAATTGATTTCGGTTTAACTATAATTAACAAGAATTTCATACCCAAAATTCAATGATTTAATGCTACCAAAATTCCTATAAAAATACCTTAAATTTCATACAAATTTTCGGTTAAATAATCATCATATAATCACCTTTGAAAAATTCGGTTTTCATGATATATTCAACTTTACAAAATTCAATTTTCATCATAGTGAAGTCTTGAATTTCGGTTTTAGCATGGTAAGATTTCCAACAAGCGAATATATCATCTAACTCATCAATTAACACAAACAAATAGATAGAAATCAATTAGACAATCCCACTCACCTTGAACCGAGAACACAAGGTGAAAAACCCTTCCAAAAATTCGTCTAAGCCTTTGAAAGATGCTACCAAACACCAAGGAATAATTCGCCAAAGGAAAAGAGATGGAGAAATCACCAAAATCGCCTCAAGAACTCTTCAAGAATCGCCTAAGTTCCTCAAGAAGTCGCCAAGTTCTTCAAGCCGTCGCCCAAGGTTTCTTTCAAGCCAAAAAAATCGCCAACACTCTACCCTAACTGAAATATTAATTTGAATTTTCGGTTTTTAACTCTTAACCCATTAACCCATTAATCCAAATCGGGTTTAATCCATTTAACTAATAATTTGAATTTTAAAAACCCAATTAGCGCCAACTCAAAAACCCATTAATTTAACCATTAACTTAACGAAAATCCAATAAGGTCTAATTAACATCCAATAAGGGTTTAATTAACCAATAAGGTCTAATTAATTAACTTACAACTTACAACCCATAAATCCTAATTAATTTATTATGAACAACCAATAATAATTCATCATAAACTAACAGCCAATAATCAAATAAATAATCTCTAATTAATTTACAATAAATTAACAACCAAATAAACTCAAATCAAATAATTACAAATTAACAATCAATAAGCCAGTTAATTAGCATCCAATAATTTTATTTAAATCATAATAAAATATCACAGCTAATGATTTTATTTAAATCCAAATAATGCTTACCAGGACTTAAGATCCTTGGATCTTACAAGTAGGGTCTGTCCAGTACATCCAATGTACCCATGAGTCTACATCTTATTCCATGCTCGAAGCATCCTATAAGATTAGAACACATATTAGTCTCAATCATATCAAGGCTGTCTCATGTTCACCAAGATATTTCGACTAAGGACAAAACAGCATGTCAGCCAAGCTGAACAGCTTTGAGACATTATTCAGAAGCACACTTATTGCAGCAGACAATGTAACCAACTGAATAACAACTATTGCCTTTATAAACATAAGAGTTTATACATGATACTGTTACAATCCCAAGGCCTCAAACATTAGCCTTAAGGGCATACCCCAACAACTATCGATCAGTGGAGTTGTGAACTGTTTCCCACCCTCGTGGGACACACCCATTTATCTTTAGAAAGTGCGTGGTGGCAATGGTTTCCCCAGTCCAGTTTTAACCTGGGCGTGCCTTTGCAAGGAAACTCGTTGGCCCTGGGCATAACGGTTAGGAATGGACTTGACTAGATTTTCATGTGTGCTAGGCACATGATGAAACTCTAGAGGCATCGTTGAGAGGTTAGGGTTTCATGCTGTATCCAGCCCTCGCTGGACATGAAATGCCTGGACTGTCTCAATAAGGGGAATTGCTTGGAGCAATCGGCCGGCGCGCCCACCTTAGGAAACATGGGTCACTTTGTGCATCTCATCCCATCCTCGTGGGACGCGAAGCCCTATGTTGAATGAGGATCCCATCTCACTAGGAAATCTTGGATTTCTCGATTGACTTTGTGGGTTGTCAATTCGATTAAAAATAGTGAGAGCCATGGTCATTTAAAAGGCAAGTCCAGTTTAAATGACTCGAAGTAGTACTAATCTGCTGTTTCTTGGTTGTTGTAAAACAATGGCTATGAACAATAGCAGTTGGTCACTGTGATCTACCCTGGATAAGTTGGTTGGATCCAACTTAATGGATTGGTATATGAACTTGAGAATCGTGCACAAGCTCGAGAGGAAGCTTTATGTTCTGGAGCGTCTTATTCCTGAGCCACTTCCTGTTGGGGTATGCCCTTAAGCCTAATGTTTGAGGCCTTGGGAATGTATCAGTATCATGTAATAAACTGTTATGTTTATATAGGCATGGTTGTTATTCAGTTAGCTACATTGTCTGCTGCAATATATGTTCTTCTGAATAATGTCTCAAAGCTGTTCAGCTGGGCTGACATGCTGTTGTGTCCTTAGTCGATATATCTTGGTGAACATGAGACAGCCTTGATATGGTTAAGACTAATATGTGTTCTAATCTTATAGGATGCTTCGAGCATGGAATAAGATGTAGACTCATGGGTACATTGGATGTACTGGACAGACCCTACTAGGATGTTCAATTGTTTGTCGCAATGTGAATAATCTTTGAATATGACAAGTGGCACATTTCCTCTGACTTGAGATCACTTGTGTTTTCTAAATGATGATTGTCATTGTTTTGAGGTAGTTCAATATCATTTGAAACACAATGGTTATAGGCTATCTTGGATGGTGAGCTTGAGTCATGTTAGGGCACTAGTGATAGACATAGGATTGCCGTCTCCTTGTTTAAGGAGTGTGATGTTCTAAAGGGCCCCCTGGATGAGATGATTGAGAAAAGAGTATGGCCATACCCAGGTGACAGTGTTCATCTGATCTAATCATGCTCATCATATTGGAGCTACAAGCTTGACACGCTTGTCCAATAAGAATATCAAGTGGCAAAGGAATTATGCATGCCTTGTGAATTGATTCACACTTGTGCTGTGTTTTGGGTGTAGTCTTGGAAGACTTTTTCCTTTATATCGGGAGACAGTGATGTGTTGCTAGATACCCCTCACTGATCGTGATAACGTGAGTTATCGTTACCGACATTTAAAGGAAACCCTTAGGGTCGCACAATTTGATGATATGGCTTACTTAAGTCAGATCGTGTGGACTGAATTGTTTGGGTTCAGTTTAAAGGGATTTAATCTCTGATTGTGAGTGAGATCTGGTCTGATCATGTTTGATTGATTAGGGCTTGAGATCGGTAAGCTTCGATTGAGAGATTGGATGCTAGATCGATCAGATCAGAAGCATCAAGAGATTAACGGTCAGATCTGGAGCCTTAGGGTTTATTTGAGATCTAGACTAGATCATTGGCTTGATTGGTTCTTAAACCGAACCAATATGAACCGGCTCATGAAATGAGCGCATGGTTCATGGGGAGAGGAGTTGGCGACATGTTCACTTGGCGTGAACGTTGGAGTGAAGTGTGGTGGCTATTTTTAGTAACCACGATCTCCACTTGGAGATGTTGTTCACGACCGAATAGAGTGCTCTCTATTCTCGCCTCTCGCCCATATTCTCTCTCGACGTTTTCGTGTGTGGCGACGTCTTGAAGGTAGAGGAGGATTCGGCCAAGAGAAGGACATCTCTTCCATCCCTTTCACTCGATCAAGGACTCCAAGGAACCTTGCTAGCACAAGGAGCACCAAGGGATAAGCGCATCTTCATCTTGTGTGCGAGACTTTGGAGAAGAGGCGATTGCATCTTTACTTCCAAGGCGCCATCTTGAAATGGCATCGGTATGAATTTATTTTCATGCATATAAAGTTGATTATTTTACATGTATGAGATCCTATGAAACCCTAGTATCCGCTGCATATCTTACTTGCGCCACCATAGGGTTTTCGCCCCCCCTTTGGTTAGGGGAACCTTCAATTGGTATCAGAGCCTGGTCTATGCATGTTTTATGATTGCTTTAGCCATTTTTGTGATCCTTGTTTGCTTAGATCTATACATGCGAAATTCATCTTTAGTTGAAGCATTATATGCGAAAATTAAATATGTATAGTTGGCGCATGTTTTTGTGGCGCTTAGTTTGTTTTTGTTAAAAACATTTCACTTGCGCGATCTCACTTAGATCTAAGCGCCTGCTGTAAACCCTTAAACGGGTTAGTAGGGTTGAAATCACCCCCTAGGTCAGATCCAATCAGTCTGATCAGACTATCTGACAGCCTTGATGGGTCGACTGGATAGCACCTTGGCGCAAGCTTGAGGTGGCTATAGGTCGACTGCAGACAGGCGTGTAGCGATGTCTGATTGAGACGACCCATGAACGCACCTGAGTTAGGCCCGGGGTCACACCCGCTTGCCAGACCTCAGCGTGGTCGTTCAGCCCTTGGCGCATGCATGGTTGGCCTTTTGGTCGACTCAAGTCAGTTAGGACTTGATGCATGCAAGGGCAGTGGATCTGACTAGGTTGGATGAGTGGATCCCTATTAATGGACCGTTGTAAGGTTGTAGGGCATATAAGAAAATTAAAATTGAAGCCTATGGGGTTTTTCAAAAATTTTAATTTTTATGGATCACATGATTTTTGAATGATGCCATATGTTTGTCTATTTACTCTTATGTGGGCTGCCCATATTAATTGTGTGCTGTGCTGGGGCCTGCGAGCCTGGAATTATGGTTGTAAATTAATTATTGTGATCTGCGTATCACATTGTTTTAATTTATAAAATGTTATTGACCTGCGTGTCAATCTTGTCTAGATAGTTAAATTTGTAATTTAATTAGACAAGAGCACAAAGCACACTTGGCAAAGGCGCTTGCAGCAGTGGCTGGACTAGGTGGGAGGTCTAGGGTTCGACCCTATGACTTGGCGCATTTTCCCTGGTAGGCGCACCAGAGCTGCAGATGGCGCTTGGGCCCTGGTTGGGCCAGATGAGCAGCTTAAAGCCCTATGAAGAAAAGCAAGTCAAGACTTAAGTTAAATTAAGGTCTTACTAGGGCTATGGGCTTTTACCACATAAGATTCATGCTTTCTTTTATTATTGTTTAAATATTAGAAGTGCATGATTAGTTTATCTTCTGCTATCACCATAGGAATTGCATGATAGTGAAGAAGATAAAAAGACCGTTAAAATCCAACGCTAAAATATCAAGCTCGTAAGCCTTCTGACGCGAAACCTCACTGTTCTGATTATCGTTGGAGCCGTGTTGTACCCACTCAGTGGGCACGTCCATCTATCTTCAGACGGTGTGGGATTACACCTGTGTGTTACAGAGTAGGGATTTATCCCTTCTCGTTGCTCAGCATAGCACATGGTGGTCCAGGGAGTAGGTCGGGTCAGCTTGACCATGTAGGCTACATATGTGGCGCATATGGTAGCACATGGAGGCAGCCATCTGTGGGATCAGAGACTGTGTTGTACCAACTCAGTTGGCACAGTCTGCTGGATTGCCCAGATGAAGGGGAATCGCACGGGTTGGCGATCGGCAGGGACTGCCTACCGGAGATTAGTGCTTGTACTCTCTGTGCATCTTATCTCGCCTGAGCGGGACGCGGAGACCAAGTATGAAATCCGGATCCCATCTCACTAAAAGAGTGTCTACTCTTTCGGACTGTTTAATGGATTTTTCAGTCAGATAAAATAGTGAGAAAAAGAATCTTTCTTAAGTCCTGATTGATTCTTAACATTGATACTGACCTTGCTGTTCTTGCATTGTTGTAGATACCTGCAGCAACGAACACCATGAACTTCAATGTGCGATCCCTACTGGAAAGGGAGAAGTTTGCTGGGCCGAACTTCTCCGACTGGTTCGGACACCTTAAGATCGTTCTTAAGGCAGAGAGGAAACTGTATGTCCTCGAGACGGCAATACTGTTGGGGTATGCCCTTAGCCTAATGTTTGAGGCCTTGGGATTGTATCAGTATCATGTAATAAACTTTTATGTTTATAAAGGCATGGTTATTATTCAGGTTGTTACATTGTCTGCTGCAATATATGTTCTTCTGAATAATGTCTCAAAGCTGTTCAGCTGGGCTGACATGCTGTTGTGTCCTTAGTCGATATATCTTGGTGAACATGAGACAGCCTTGATATGGTTAAGACTGATATGTGTTCTAATCTTATAGGATGCTTCGAGCATGGAATAAGATGTAGACTCATGGGTACATTGGATGTACTGGACAGACCCTACTAGGATATTCAATTGCTTGTCACAATGTGAATATTCCTTGAGTATGACAAGTTGCACATTTCCTCTGACTTGAGATCACTTGTGTTTTCTAAATGATGATTGTCATTGTTTTGAGTTAGTTCAATATCATTTGAAACATAATGATTATAGACTATCTTGGATGGTGAGCTTGAGTCATGTTAGGGCACTAGTGATAGACATAGGATTGCCGTCTCCTTGTTTAAGGAGTGTGATGTTCTAAAGGGGCCCCCTGGATGAGATGATTGAGAAAGTGTATGGCCATACCCAGGTGACTATGTTCATCTGATCTAATCATGCTCATCATATTGGAGCTACAAGCTTGACACGCTTGTCCAATAAGAACATCCAGTGGCAAAGGAAATATGTATGCTTTGTGAGTTGATTCACACTTGTGCTGTGGTTTGGGTGTAGTCTTGGAAGACTCTTTCCTTTATATCGGGAGACAGTGATGTGTTGCTAGATACCCCTCACTGATCGTGATAATGTAAATTATCGTTACCGACATTTAAAGGAAACCCTCAGGGTCGCACAATTTGATGATATGGCTTTCTTAAGTCAGATCGTGAGGACTGAATTGTTTGGGTTCAGTTTAAAGGGATTTAATCTCTGATTGTAAGTGAGATCTAGTCTGATCATGTCTGATTGATTAGGACTACAGATCGGTAAGCTTCGATTGAGAGAATGGATGCCAGATCGGTGAGATCAGAAGCATCTAGAGATCAACGGTCGGATCCAGAGCTTTAGGGTTCAATGTGATCTGGACTGATGGCTTGGGTCGAATGGTCTTTGAACCAGACCAAGTTGAACCGGCTCATGTAATGAGCGCATGGTTCAAGGCTTGGCGACATGTTCACTTGGCGTGAACGTTGGGGCGAGTGGTGGTTACTATTTTTCGTAACCATGATCTCCACTTGGATGAGGATCATGTTCGAAGAGACCATTCCTCTATTCTCGCCATCTGAAGTTTTCCTCTAGACGTTTTTGCGTGAGGCGACAACGTGAAGAAGAGAGGAAGTTTCGACCAAGCAAGGAGTTGCTCTCTCCCTTCCTTTTCGATCAAGGACACCTTGGAACTTTGCTAGCACAAGGAGCACCAAGGGTAGGCGCATTGATCATCTTGTGTGTGAAACTTAGGAGAAGGCTCGCTTGCGTCTTTCCTTCCAAAGTTTCATCAAACCGATGGCAATGGTATGAGTTTCTCTTCATCCATTCAAATATTCGAAAGCTAGTTATATGACATATATAGATCTTTTGAAACCCTAATATCCCATGCGAAATTTTGTTGCGCCACCATATGGGTTTCTACCCCTTTAGAAGGGGTTCCCTTCAGACAGGCGTGTAGCGATGTCTGATTGAGACGACCCATGAACGCACCTGAGTTAGTCCCGGGGTCACACCCGCTTGCCAGACCTCAGTGTGGTCGTTCAGCCCTTGGCGCATGCATAGTTGGCCTTTTGGTCGACTCAAGTCAGTTAGGACTTGGTGCATGCAAGGGCAGTGGATCTGACTAGGTCTGATGAGTGGATCCCTAGTAATGGACCATTGTAAGGTTGTAGGGCAAATAAGGAAAATTAAAATTGATCCCATGGGGTTTTCAAAAAATTTTAATTTTATGATGGATCACATGATTGTTGATTGATGCATATGTATGTTTATTTATTCTTATGTGGGCTGCCCGTGTTTTAATGTGTGCTGTGCTGGGGCCTGCGTGCCTGGGAATTAATTGTAAATTAATTTTTAATTTTTTGATCTGCGTATCACAGTTCAATTAATTTATAATGTGAAATTGACCTGCGTGTCAATCTTGTCTAGATAGTTAAATTTGTAATTTAATTAGACAAGAGCACAAAGCACACTTGGCAGAGGCGCTTGCAGCAGAGGCTTGACCAGGTGGGAGGTCCAGGGTTCGACTCTGGGACCAGGCGCAAATTCCTGGTAGGCGCACCTGAGTTGCAGATGGCGCTTGGGCCCTGGTTTGGGCCAGATGAGCAGCTAAAGACCCATGAAGAACTCTTGTGAAGACTTAAGTTAGGTTAAGGTCTTACTTAGGCTCAATGGGCTTTTACCACATAAGATTCATGCTTTCTTTTATTTTATTGTTTAAATATTAGAATTGCATGATTAAGTTTATCTTCTGCTATCACCATAGGAATTGCATGATAGTGAAGAAGATAAAAGACCGTTAAAATCCAACGCTAAAATATCAAGCTCGTAAGCCTTCTGACGCGAAACCTCACTGTTCTGATTATCGTTGGAGCCGTGTTGTACCCACTCAGTGGGCACGTCCATCTATCTTCAGACGGTGCGGGATTACACCTGTGTGTTACAGAGTAGGGATTTATCCCTTCTCGTTGCTCAGCATAGCACATGGTAGTCCAGGGAGTAGGTCGGGTCAGCTTGACTGTGTTGGCTACATATGTGGCGCATATGGTAGCACATGGAGGCAGCCATCTGTGGGGTCAGAGACTGTGTTGTACCAACTCAGTTGGCACAGTCTGCTGGACTGCCCAGATGAAGGGGAATCGCACGGGTTGGCGATTGGCAGGGACTGCCTACCAGAGATTAGTGCTTGTACTCTCTGTGCATCTTATCTCGCCTGAGCGGGACGCGGAGACCAAGTATGAAATCTGGATCCCATCTCACTAAAAGAGTTCTACTCTTTCGGGCTGTTTTGTTGGATTTTTCAAGCCAGATAAAATAGTGAGAAAAAAGAATCTTTCTTAAGTCCTGATTGATTCTTATACATTGATACTGACCTTGCTGTTCTTGCATTGTTGTAGATACCTGCAGCAACGAACACCATGAACTTCAATGTGCGATCCCTACTGGAAAGGGAGAAGTTTGCTGGGCCGAACTTCTCTGACTGGTTTGGACACCTTAAGATCGTACTTAAGGCAGAGAGGAAACTGTATGTCCTCGAGACGGCGATACCGCCTCAGCCCGCTCCGAACGCCGCAAGGGCGGTTCGGGAAGCCTATGAAAAGCACGTCAATGATAGCATTGATGTCTCTTGCCTGATGCTAGCGTCTATGACGCCACCGCTGCAGCGTCAGCATGAGGATATGTCTGCTATAGACATGATAGCGAACCTCAAGATGCTGTATGCTGCACAGGCGAGGACAGAACGCTATAACTTGACGAAGCTTTTCTTTCAGAGCAAACTGGCTGAAGGGAGCCCAGTGGGAGCTCACGTGCTCAAGATGATTGGGCACAAGGAGGCTCTAGAGAAACTGGGGCATACCATCAACCAGGAGCTTGCTGTGGATATTATTCTGCAGTCTCTCCCGCCTTCATTCGACGCGTTCATTATTAATTTTAATATGAACAAAATCGATTGTACTCCGGCAGAGCTGCTCAATATGCTCTTGACCACTGAGGAGACTCTGAAGGGTAAGCCTTCGACCTCTGTCTTAATGCTTCCTTCTAGGAACAAAAAGAAGGGGAAGAAGGGCAAGGCCCCCGTCAAGAGTTACAGCAAGGCTCTGAAGCAAAAGGTCAAGCGGTCCAAGGAATACAGATGTTTCCACTGTGGCCAGCTGGGTCACTGGAAAAAGGACTGTAAAGCGCTCCAAGGAGATAAGAGGGGAAGCATCGCTTCTGGCTCAGGTATATTCGTGACTGAGGTCATGTTTTCATCTTCTTCTATATCATGGGTGTTGGACACTGCATGTGGAGTTCACATTTGTTCAAATGTACAGGAACTCAAGAGAAGAAGGCAGGTGGGACAGCATGAGGTGGACCTACGCGTTGGAAACGGGGCACGGGTTGCTGCTGTTGCTGTAGGAGACTATTTCATTTCTTTACCATCTGGACTTGTATTGGAACTAAACAGTTGTTATTTTGTTCCCAGTATTACTAAAAATATTATCTCCATTCCTGCTCTTGTCAGGAAGGGATTTTCCTTTGAATGCAATATTTCAAAGTGTGTTTTATCTTATGATAATATTGTTTATGCAACTGGTTCAATTAGCAATGGGTTATTCATGTTGGACATGGAGCGTTCTATACAAAATATTGATATTAAGAAAGCCAAGTATGCTGATGACAGCACCTTGCTATGGCATAGTCGTTTAGGCCATATAAACGAGAAACGCATTAAGCGGTTGCATGATCATGGACTGCTGGGGTCATTCTCCTACAAGGAGATTGATACATGCAAAGCTTGTTTGATGGGCAAAATGACGAAGTCACCTTTTTCTCACAAAGGTCAAAGGGCTTCAGGTTTACTTGACCTTATACACAGTGATGTGTGTGGGCCATTTAGTAAACATGCCAGAGGTGGCTATCAGTACTTCATTACCTTTACTGATGATTTCAGTAGGTATGGCTATGTCTTTTTAATGAGACATAAGAGTGAATCTTTTGACAAGTTCAAAGAGTTCAAGAATGAAGTACAGAATCAGCTAGGCCGAAATATCAAGGCACTTCGCTCAGATCGAGGTGGAGAATACTTGAGTCATACGTTTACTGACTATCTGAAGGAGTGTGGGATTATCTCACAGCTCACTCCGCCAGGAACACCGCAATGGAATGGTGTGTCCGAGAGGAGAAATAGAACGTTACTTGATATGGTTCGTTCTATGATGAGTCAGGCTTCTTTACCCAACTCCTTTTGGGGTTTTGCACTGGAAACAGCTGCAAAGGTACTAAACCGAGTGCCATCCAAGGCCGTTTCAAAGACGCCATATGAGTTATGGTATGGGAAACAGCCGAGCTTAACATTTATCAGGATCTGGGGTTGCGAGGCTTATGTCAAAAAGCTCGCCTCTGGGAAACTAGAGAGCAGATCTGACAAATGTATCTTTGTCGGTTACCCTAAGGAAACTAAGGGTTATTATTTCTTCGATCCCAAGGAGAACAAGGTTTTTGTTGCTCGGACGGCCATATTTCTTGAGAAGGAGTTTCTTCTGCAAGAGGCCAGTGGGAGAGAAATAAAGCTGGATGAGAATCCAGAGGAAGGACAAAGTGCTCAAGCACAGTTGGATGAGCCTGAGCCGGTAGATCAGGTTATTGAACATCCTGAGGCTCAGATATCACGGGAACTGCGAAGATCGGGAAGGATTCGTCGACAGCCTGAGCGCTATGACGGAGTCTACATCATTGATAATGATGAACCCCTCACTTATGCAGATGCGGTCAATGGACCGGAGTCAGCGAGATGGCTTGAAGCTATGCGCACCGAGATGGACTCCATGTCAGATAACCAAGTTTGGGATTTGGTTGATCCGCCTCCGGGAGTTATCCCTATAGGCTGTAAATGGATCTTCAAGAAGAAGATTGACATGGATGGTAACGTGGTTACCTATAAAGGCAGGCTAGTTGCGAAAGGTTTCAAACAAATCTACGGGATAGATTATGATGAAACTTTCTCACCTGTGGCTATGTTTAAGTCTATTCGGATTCTTATCGCGATAGCTGCATATTATGATTATGAGATCTGGCAGATGGATGTGAAAACAGCTTTCCTTAATGGAAATCTGGATGAGGATGTGTATATGACACAGCCTGAGGGTTTCACTAATCCATCAGATCGTCATAAGATATGCAAGTTAAAGAAGTCCATTTATGGACTTAAGCAAGCATCGAGAAGCTGGAATATTCGTTTTGATGAATCAGTCACTGAATTTGGTTTCATCAAGAACGAGGATGACCCGTGTGTATATAAGAGGTTTAGTGGGAGCGTGATTACTTTCCTAGTCCTCTACGTCGATGATATCTTGATCATTGGAAATGACATTCCTGAAATGCATGCTGTGAAGGAATGGCTGAGGAAATGTTTCCAGATGAAAGATTTAGGAGAAGCAGCCTATGTATTAGGTGTGAAGATCTACAGGGATAGATCTAAGAGGCTTCTCGGGCTGTGCCAGAGTACTTACATCGATAAAGTCCTGGAGAGATTTCATTTAGAGAATTCTAAACGAGGATATCTTCCAGTCAGACATGGTCTGAATCTTTCGAAGAGTCAGTGTCCACAAACACAGACTGAGAAAGATGAAATGGACAATACGCCTTATGCTTCAGCTATTGGATCCATTATGTATGCGATGTTGTGTACTCGCCCAGACGTCGCTTACGGGTTAAGCGTGACCAGTCGTTTCCAAAGTAATCCAGGTATGGCGCACTGGATTGCAGTCAAGAACATCTTAAAATATCTGCGGAGGACCAAAGATATGTTCTTGATATATGGTGGTCAGGAAGAACTCAGTATAGAAGGATATACTGACGCTTCGTTCCAGTCGGACCAGGATGATTTCCGATCGCAATCAGGCTATGTTTTTAGCTTGAATGGAGGAGCAGTGGTGTGGAAGAGTTTCAAACAGTCAACTGTTGCTGATTCCACAACAGAAGCCGAGTATGTTGCAGCCTCGGAAGCATCCAAGGAGGCAGTGTGGATTCGTAAGTTCGTGAGAGAACTTGGTGTTGTTCCTTCGAGTGCAGATCCTTTGGTTATCTTCTGTGATAACACTGGAGCAATCGCACAAGCAAAGGAACCACGGTCGCACCAGAAGTCCAAGCACATACAAAGACGGTTTCATTTGATCAGGGAGATCATTGATCGTGGCGAGATCAAAGTTTGCAAGGTATATACAGATGACAATCTGGCAGACCCGCTTACCAAGCCTCTGGCGCAGCAGAAGCATGAGAAGCACTGTAATAATATGGGTTTGAGATTTCTCAACCATTAGATTAAGTGCAAGTGGGAGATTGTTGGGGTATGCCCTTAGCCTAATGTTTGAGGCCTTGGGATTGTATCAGTATCATGTAATAAACTTTTATGTTTATAAAGGCATGGTTATTATTCAGGTTGTTACATTGTCTGCTGCAATATATGTTCTTCTGAATAATGTCTCAAAGCTGTTCAGCTGGGCTGACATGCTGTTGTGTCCTTAGTCGATATATCTTGGTGAACATGAGACAGCCTTGATATGGTTAAGACTAATATGTGTTCTAATCTTATAGGATGCTTCGAGCATGGAATAAGATGTAGACTCATGGGTACATTGGATGTACTGGACAGACCCTACTAGGATATTCAATTGCTTGTCAACTTGCATGCAAGCGCCAATGTAAAACATACATGAAATTTTCGCATGCTCTTTAGATCTAATCATATGCGCAAACAAGGATCACTAAAACAAGCAATCGTATGTATCATACAAGGAAACCATGGCTCTGATACCAATTGAAGGTTCCCCTAAGGGGGCGAAACCCTAAACATGCGTATATAATAAAACTTGCATGTGCGGAATCATAGGATTTCTAGGATCGCATGTATGAACATAGATTAACTTAAAGATTTGACACAAGGATCATACCATTGCCATTTCTTGGATGGCGACTTGGAAGCAGAGAACGATGCGGCTCTCCTCCAAAGCGTGCGCACACAAGATGGGTGATCGCCTATTCCTTGTCGATCCTTGTGCTAGCAAGGCTCCAAGGTCTCCTGATCGCGTGAAGGGAGAAGAGATGATCTCTTTTGCTTGGTCGAATCCTTCTCTTGTCGTCAACCTTCACACACGAGAGAGTGAGTCTTTCTTCGTGAGCAAAAGGGGCGAGAGGCGAGAATAGGGAGACCTCTTATAACGTGAGGCGTGGTCTCATTTTGAGATCATGGCTTCTAAAAATAGCAAGCCACCACATGCTATCATGTGTTCACACCAAGTGAACAATCGCAATTTCCTCTACCCTTGAACCATGCGCTCACTTGATGAGCCGGTTCATTTCATTTGGTTCAAGGACCAAATTAAGCCAAGCCTTGATCCAGATCACATTAAACCAAAAGGCTTAAGGTCTGACCATTCATCTCTTGATGCCCTTGATCTCACCGATCTAGCATCCAATCTCTCGATCGAAGCTTACCGATCTCAAGCCCTAATCAATCAAACATGATCAGACCAGATCTCACTTACAATCAGAGTTTAAATCCCATTAAACTGAACCAAAATAATTCAGTCCACACGATCTGACATAAGTAAGCCATATCATCAAATTGTGCGACCCTAAGGGTTTCCTTTAAATGTCGGTAACGATAACTCACGTTATCACGATCAGTGAGGGGTATCTAGCAACACATCACTGTCTCCCGATATAAAGGAAAGAGTCTTCCAAGACTACACCCAAACCACAGCACAAGTGCGAACCCAAGTCACTTGACATATGTGTTTCCTTTGCCACTGGATGTTCTTATTGGACAAGCGTGTCAAGCCTGTAATTCCAATATGATGAGAATGATTAGATCAGATGAAACATAGTCATCTGGGTATGGCCATACACTTTCTCAATCATCTCATCCAGGGGGCCCCTATAGAACATCACACTCCATTCAAGGAGATGGCAATCCTATATCTATCACTAGTGCCCTAACATGACTCATGTTCATTATCCAAGATAGTCTATAACCATTATGTTTCAAATGATATTGAACTACCTCAAAACAATGCCAATCATTATTTAGAAACAGAAGTGACCTCAAGTTAGAGGAAATATGCCACTTGTTTGCATATAAGGATTATTCACATTGTGACAAGCAATTGAATATCCTAAGTAGGGTCTGTCCAGTACATCCAATGTACCCATGAGTCTACATCTTATTCCATGCTCGAAGCATCCTATAAGATTAGAACACATATTAGTCTCAATCATATCAAGGCTGTCTCATGTTCACCAAGATATCTCGACTAAGGACAAAACTGCATGTCAGCCAAGCTGAACAGCATTGAGACATTGTTCAGAAGTATACATATTGCAGCAGATACTGTAACAACCTGAATAACAACCATTGCCTTTATAAACATAAAGTTTATACATGATACTGAAATAATCCCAAGGCCTCAAACATTAGCCTTAAGGGCATACCCCAACATGGGTATGCCTTACGCAACCCAAGAACTTTGGAAAATTCCAAGAAGTTCACAAATGAAGTATTGAGTCAAATTGAAGGATCTATTAAAGCACCTTGATTGGATCAAGATGATTAGTGGAGAATTTGATGACCTTCCTAAGAAGTGTGGAGTGATCTCACAGCTTTCTTAGTACACCACTGTGTGGTAAATTTCAAAGAAAGAAAAGGAACACATTAGATGTGGTTCCAACTTTGAATAAGTCATGCAAATATACTACTTTGTTGCCATGCAAACAGATGTACTGCTACTCCATAAGAAAATGTCTAAGTTAGCTTTTGAGTTGAGAACTGCAAATATCCCAATTCTTCAATGGAATTGGGAATGTAATGTGTAGTGATTCAAAAGTATGTATTTGTGGTGCACTATAGAGTGTTAATTCTATCCCATGGAGAACAAAACATTTGTTGCTCAAAATGCTATCTCTCTTGAGAAAGTATTTCTTTTGAAAGAAGCTAGTGGGAGTAGATTTGATTTGGACAAGGTCCAGAATCAACCACAATATAATTAGACACACATGGAGAGCAAAATCTCACATACAGGTTGAAAGTCAACCTGAGGTTCAAGTACCACAGGAATAACATAAGTCTGAATCGATTCGATATGCTGGGCATGACGAATTTTTCATCAACCATGAACCTAAGAGGAAATGGAAGCGGTCGGTGGACTAGATTCCAAGAAATGGCTAAGGGCCATGAGAACCATAATGGACTCCATGTCTGCTAATCAAGTCTGGGACTTGGATAAGCTGCCATAAGGGGTAATTCCCACAGGCTATAATAAATCTTCTAGGAAGATAGACATGGAAGGTAACATTGTTACCTTAAAAGACAAGCTAGTGAACAATAATTTCAGGCAAATCCACTGGGTGGATAATAATGAAATTTTCACTAATAGCTGAGCTTTAAGTCCATTAGGGATCTGCTTGTTGTAATTGCATGATCAATTATGGCATCTTGTTATGATAACTGCTTTTCTTGCAAGGACATCTGAAAAGATATCTATAGGGAAATAGCCAGAAGGTTCTCATATCAAGGCCATATAGATATGCATGATACAAGCATGGTTGAAAAGCCTGTGTTTACAAGAAGATCAGTGGGAGCACCTTATTAATAGTATTTCTTGTCTAGATGATTGATGATAATTCTCCTCACATGGAATGACATCTCAGCTCTTCACATGGTGAAGAAAAGGTTTGATATGTATTTCGAGAAGAATGATCTAGGGAATGATGCCTACATCCTAGGCATGAGGATCTATAGAAATCCAAGAAAGTCATTGCCCTTTAGTCAATCTATGTTCATCCAAGAGTTTCTGGAAAGGATTATATTGGATGATTCCAAATATTGATACCTTCCAGGAAGATATGGTCTAAGTCTCTCAAAGATGTTGTGTCCTATGGCACAGCTGGAGAGTATTAACATGGGTCCAAAGTCCTGATACATTGTATGTAGGATGGATCATGTTTAGATGACCATTTCTGGCAAATGCTTGGAGCATAGCCAGCAAGTTTCAATCATATCTTAGTGTTTAACACTAGATAGATGTGAAAGCAATCCTTATACATATACTTGGGAAGTATAAAGGATTGGAGTCTAGTCTATGATAGACAGGAAAGAATTTTGTGTACTGGGATACACTGACACTTCGTTCCAGTCTAGTGACTATTGATCACAGCCAGGATTTGCGCTTTGCCTTGTTATGGCGATTGTATGCTGAAAGAGCATTATGCAAACCAAAGTGGCAAAATTTCTACAAATAAGGCGGAGTACATTGCAGCTCTTTGTGGCAGCCAAGGAGGCAGCTTCATTCATTTGAACTTGATCTAGTTCATAGTGCTTGATGGTCCAGTATAGTTCTTACTGGGACCATAGCATGAGAGAAGGAACTTAATGCTCAAGTATGTACTGCAGCATATCATCTGATCTTAGAGATCATGGATAAGGATGATGATCAAATTTGTTAAAATAAACACAGATAGCAATCTGGAAAAACCCACTGATCCAGCCTCTGGCGCAGCGGAAGCTAAATGGGTCATACTTGAGACATTGGAACTGACTAAACATCAGTTGTCCTTGGTCTTAGTGCAAGTGGGAGATTGTTGGTGTATATGCCCTAAAGACCAATGTATGGACATGGTCAGGCATTGTTTGAATGTACTTTGATAGAACTATTACTCTTTATATAGGCATGGTCGTTATTATGCAGACTACTCTACCTGCGTTGATGTATTGAGTTGCATAAATAATGTCCCAGGAGTTTGGATTGGATCCATTCTCATAAGCTATCCCCAGACAAGGTACCTTAGCAGATATGGGACAGCTTTGGTACATATGAGACTGGTGTATGGGCTGGTTAGGTGCGGGGCACAGTAACGCAGACATACAGGTGCATTGGATGCACTGGAGTGATCCACCGTGAGGATTGACTTATCTAGTCAACAAGTCAATCTCACATGCAAGAGGTTTGCATTGATCCTTAGACTTGAGGTATTCATGTCTAGACTTGATGAAGGGTATGCTTTAATACAGTCTTACGTCTCTCCGTAATTGAGAGATCAAAACGACTGTCATTGGGCATGTCATAAGTCACGTAGAGACATGGATGACCAATAGTAGGATTTGCCCCTTCCTTCCGAGGAAGCATGATATCCACCTCGGGGCGCCCCACCTTATTGGTGCATGACAGGAAAGTGTGGCCACACTTGTTGAGTCATGACCAATGCATTGGATAATAAACTTGAGACTAATCCAATGGCAGGATATCAGCTTAGGCAAAGGGATCTGTAATGCAATAGGAATCCTCGTTGCTTGTTAGGAGTTGTTGCCATAATGACTTAAGTCCTATGACATGGGTAGTAGTGATGTGTTGCTAGATACCCCTCACTACTTATGATGTTTACATCATTGCCATCGTCATATGGATCCTACGGGGTCACACGCAATAGACTCTTGACGTTGCTTTAATCATAAGCCTTAGGATCAAGTTATTGGATAACTTGGATCAATTTGGAGGATTTCAACAGCGCCAATGGGCCTGATGAGATGGAAGAAAGTTATTGGAGCCAAACTTCATTTTTGGCAGGTTGACCCGAAATTGACCTAGATTGGTCACATTTGGATTAGGGTTGCATTGGATTAGATCCAATGGCTTAATCAACCCATGCCATGAAGTTTGGGCTAGCTCATTATGTTGGGGTATGCCCTTAAGGCTAATGTTTGAGGCCTTGGGATTGTATCAGTATCATGTAATAAACTCTTGTGTTTATAAAGGCATGGTTGTTATTCAGATTGTTACCTTGTCTGCTGTAATAAGTGTACTTCTGATTAATGTCTCAATGCTGTTCAGCTAGGCTGACATGCTAAAAGTCCTTAGTCGATATATCTTGGTGAACATGAGACATCCTTGATATGATTGAGACTAATATGTATTCTAATCTTATAGGATGCTTCGAGCATGGAATAAGATGTAGACTCATGGGTACATTGGATGTACTGGACAGACCCTACTAGGATATTCAATTGCTTGTCACAATGTGAATAATCCTTGTATGCTACAAGTGGCACATGTCCTTTGACTTGAGATCACTTGTGTTCCTAAATGATGAATGTCATTGTTTTGAGGTAGTTCAATATCATTTGAAATATAATGGTTATAGACTATCTTGGATAATGATCATGAGTCAGGTTAGGACACTAGTGATAGATAAAGGATTGCCGTCTCCTTGTTGAAGGAGTGTGGTGTTCTATTGGGGCCCCCTAGATGAGATGATTGAGAAAGTGTATGGCCATACCCAGGTGACTATGTGCATCTGATCTAATCATGCTCATCATATTGGAGCTACAGGCTTGACACGCTTGTCCAATAAGAACATCCAGTGGCAAAGGAAATATGTATGCCTTGTGAAGTGGATTCACACTTGTGCTATGGTTTGGGTGTAGTCTTGGAAGTCTCTTTCCTTTATATCGGGAGACAGTGATGTGTTGCTAGATACCCCTCACTGATCGTGATAATGTAAGTTATTGTTACCGACATTTAAAGGAAACCCTTAGGGTCGCACAATTTGATGATATGGCTTACTTAAGTCTGATCGTGTGGACTGGATTGTTTTGATTCAGTTTAAAGGAGTTTAAACTCTGATTGTAAGTGAGATCTAGTCTAATCATGTTTGATTGATTAGGGCTTGCGATCGGTAAGCTTCGATCGAGAGGATGGATGCTAGATCGGTGAGATCAAGAGCATCATGAGATGAACGGTTAGATTGGAAACCTTAGGGTTTAGTTGATCTAGACCGATTGTCTTGGGCTGGCTTGGTTTGGCCTTTGGACCGAACACATTTACTTTGAACCGGTTCAAGAGCTTGAACGTATGGTTCATTGTTTTGGCGTTTTGATCGATTTAGTGATCATGAACGCATGGCTTAATGGATTTTCCAATTTTGGAAAGTCATTTAGCGCATGTTCCCTTGAACGCCAAATGACTTGAACGCTCCATTCAACTCTCGTCTCCTTGCTCTTGCTTGACGAGACTTTGGCGTGGAGAAGGCGAGGTCTTGGTGGAGGTTCGGCAAGCCTAGACATCATCTCTCATTTCCTTACCATACGAGAGGGACCCTTGAAGGACCTTGCTAGCACAAGGATCTCCAAGGAGCAAGCACATCATCTTGTGTGCGTCAACTAGGGAGAAGATCCCTTTCGATCTTTCTCTTCCAAGTCGCCATCTTCCTCATGGCTTTGGTATGGATCTAAACTTCATCAAGTTGATCATATTATCTTGCTAAGATCCATGAAAAACCCTTGCTTCCGCTTGCAATTTTTATGCGCCACCCTTAAGGGTTTTTCGCCCCCCCTCTTGAAAGGGGTTTCATCTGCTTGCGCTCCCCCTTGAAGGGGACTCTTCAATTGGTATCAGAGCCATGCGGTTCAAGCATGTAATATGATTGCTTGGTTTATTTTGTGATCCTTAGTTGCGCATTTACATGTATGCTTAGATCTTGTTGACATGCGAAACTTACATGTTATTTCTTCATGCGAAAGTAAGATGTTTACCTTATGTTGGCGCATGTTGTTTGTTCATCTTGTCGCATGTCTTGTGTTGGCGCTTAGTTCATGTTATTTTATCAAAAACCTAACATGCGCGCCTATGACTAGATCTAAGTGGCGCCTACTATAAACCCTTAGATGGGTTGATGGGGTTGAAGTCACCTCTAGGTTAGATCCAATAGTCTGATCAGACCATCTGACAGCCGAGATGGATCGACCAGATGGCACCTGTGCGCTGATGAGTCCCCTTCAAGGGGGAGCATAACCCTAAAGTGATGGCGCATATAAAACTTTGTCTTGCGGAAATTAGGGTTATAGGATCAACTTGCATGTTAAATGATCAACTCGATAAAAGGCTAATAAAGATTAATGAAAACGATCATACCATCGCCATAGCCTAGATGTTGCCTTGGAAGCAAAGAGTCAATTGCTTCTTCTCCAAAGGGATTCGCACACAAGAGGATGATGGCAAACTCTTTGTCGCTCCTTGTGCTAGCAAGGCTCCAAAGTGTCCTTGATCGAATGGAAAGGGATGAAAACTTCTTGGCAAATTTTTCTTTACCTTCTTCGTCCACCTTCTTCACGACACAAGAGAAAACTTGTTTCGACTAGTGGAGAGGCGAGGCGAGAAGAGGCGTCAAGAAGAGAAGCGTGGAGCGTGGTCACGTTTAGAGAGTTGCTATCTAAAAATAGCATACCACCTCTCAACGTTCACATGCGCACACCAAGTCGCAAATCTCTCTTCACCCTTTTGAACCATGCGCTCATTCGAGCTGGTTCACTTTGGTTCGGTTCACAAAACAAATAAGCCAAGCAACTAGTCCAAATCATAATTAAACCACAAGGTTCTTGATCTGACCGTTGATCTCTTAATGCTTCTGATCTGACCGATCTAGCATCCAATCTCTCAATCGAAGCTTACCGATCTGAAGCCCTAATCAATCAAACATGATCAGACCAGATCTCACTTACAATTAGAGATTAAATCCCTTCAAACTGAACTCAAACAATTCAGTCCACACGATCTGACTTAAGTAAGCCATATCATCAAATTGTGCGACCCTGAGGGTTTCCTTTAAATGTCGGTAACGATAACTCACATTATCACGATCAGTGAGGGGTATCTAGCAACACATCACTGTCTCCCGATATAAAGGAAAGAGTCTTCCAAGACTACACCCATACCACAGCACAAGTGTGAATCAAATCACAAGGCATGCATATTTCCTTTACCACTGGACGTTCTTATTGGACAAGCATGTCAAGCTTGTAACTCCAATATGATGAGCATGATTAGATCAGATGAACATAGTCACCTGGGTATGGCCATACTCTTTTCTCAATCATCTCATCCAGGGGGCCCCTTTAGAACATCACACTCCTTAAACAAGGAGACGGCAATCCTATGTCTATCACTAGTGCCCTAACCTGACTCAAGCTCATCATCCAAGATAGTCTATAATCATTATGTTTCAAATGATATTGAACTACCTCAAAACAATGACAATCATCATTTAGAAAACACAAGTGATCTCAAGTCAGAGGAAATGTGCCACTTGTCTCATTCAAGGAATATTCACATTGTGACAAACAATTGAACATCCTAGTAGGGTCTGTCCAGTACATCCAATGTACCCATGAGTCTACATCTTATTCCATGCTCGAAGCATCCTATAAGATTAGAACACATATTAGTCTCAATCATATCAAGGCTGTCTCATGTTCACCAAGATATATCGACTAAGGACTTTATAGCCTGTCAGCCTAGCTGAACAGCTTTGAGACATTATTCAAAAGAACATATATTGCAGCAGACAATGTAGCTAACTGAATAACAACCATGCCTTTATAAACATAATAGTTTATTACATGATACTGATACAATCCCAAAGGCCTCAAACATTAGGCTTAAGGGCATACCCCAACAATCTCCCACTTGCACTTAATCTAATGGTTGAGAAATCTCAAACCCATATTATTACAGTGCTTCTCATGCTTCTGCTGCGCCAGAGGCTTGGTAAGCGGGTCTGCCAGATTGTCATCTGTATGTACCTTGCAAACTTTGATCTCGCCACGATCAATGATCTCCCTGATCAAATGAAACCGTCTCTGTATGTGCTTGGACTTCTGGTGCGACCGTGGTTCCTTTGCTTTTGCGATTGCTCCAGTGTTATCACAGAAGATAACCAAAGGATCTGCACTCGAAGGAACGACACCAAGTTCTCTCACGAACTTACGAATCCAAACTGCCTCCTTGGATGCTTCCGAGGCTGCAACATACTCGGCTTCTGTTGTGGAATCAGCAACAGTTGACTGTTTGAAACTCTTCCACACCACTGCTCCTCCATTCAAGCTAAAAACATAGCCTGATTGCGATCGGAAATCATCCTGGTCTGACTGGAACGAAGCGTCAGTATATCCTTCAATACTGAGTTCTTCCTGACCACCATATATCAAGAACATATCTTTGGTCCTCCGCAGATATTTTAAGATGTTCTTGACTGCAATCCAGTGCGCCACACCTGGATTACTTTGGAAACGACTGGTCACGCTTAACCCGTAAGCGACGTCTGGGCGAGTACACAACATCGCATACATAATGGATCCAATAGCCGAAGCATAAGGCGTATTGTCCATTTCATCTTTCTCAGTCTGTGTTTGTGGACACTGACTCTTCGAAAGATTCAGACCATGTCTGACTGGAAGATATCCTCGTTTAGAATTTTCTAAATGAAATCTCTCCAGGACCTTTTCGATGTAAGTACTCTGGCACAGCCCGAGAAGCCTCTTAGATCTATCCCTGTAGATCTTCACACCTAATACATAGGCTGCTTCTCCTAAATCTTTCATCTGGAAACATTTCCTTAACCATGCCTTCACAGCATGCATTTCAGGAATGTCATTTCCAATGATCAAGATATCATCGACGTAGAGGACTAGGAAAGTAATTACGCTCCCACTAAACCTCTTATATACACACGGGTCATCCTCGTTCTTGATGAAACCAAATTCAGTGACTGATTCATCAAAACGAATATTCCAACTTCTCGATGCTTGCTTAAGTCCATAAATGGACTTCTTTAACTTGCATATCTTATGACGATCTGATGGATTAGTGAAACCCTCAGGTTGTGTCATATACACATCCTCATCCAGATTTCCATTAAGGAAAGCTGTTTTCACATCCATCTGCCAGATCTCATAATCATAATATGCTGCTATCGCGAAAAGAATCCGAATAGACTTAAACATAGCTACAGGTGAGAAAGTTTCATCATAATCTATCCCGTAGATTTGTTTGAAACCTTTCGCAACTAGCCTGCCTTTATAGGTAACCACGTTACCATCCATGTCAATCTTCTTCTTGAAGATCCATTTACAGCCTATAGGGATAACTCCCAGAGGCGGATCAACCAAATCCCAGACTTGGTTATCTGACATGGAGTCCATCTCGGCGCGCATAGCTTCAAGCCATCTCGCTGATTCCGGTCCACTGACCGCTTCCGCATAAGTGAGGGGTTCATCATTATCAATGATGTAGACTCCGTCATAGCGCTCAGGCTGTCGACGAATCCTTCCCGATCTTCGCGGTTCCCGTGATATCTGAGCCTCAGGTTGTTCAATAACCTGATCTACTGGCTCAGGCTCATCCAACTGTGCTTGAGCACTTTGTCCTTCCTCTGGATTCTCATCCAGATTTATTTCTCTCCCACTGGCCTCTTGCAGAAGAAACTCCTTCTCAAGAAATATGGCCGTCCGAGCAACAAATACCTTGTTCTCTTTGGGATCGTAGAAATAATAACCCTTAGTTTCCTTAGGGTAACCGACAAAGATACATTTGTCAGATCTGCTCTCTAGTTTCCCAGAGGCGAGCTTTTTGACATAAGCCTCGCAGCCCCAGATCCTGATAAATGTCAAGCTCGGCTGTTTCCTATACCATAACTCATATGGCGTCTTTGAAACGGCCTTGGATGGCACTCGGTTTAGTATCTTTGCAGCTGTTTCCAGTGCAAAACCCCAAAAGGAGTTGGGTAAAGAAGCCTGACTCATCATAGAACGAACCATATCAAGTAACGTTCTATTTCTCCTCTCGGACACACCATTCCATTGCGGTGTTCCTGGGGGAGTGAGCTGTGAGATGACTAGCACATTAAGAACCTGCTCTGATACCAATTGATGAGTCCCCTTCAAGGGGGAGCATAACCCTAAAGTGATGGCGCATATAAAACTTTGTCTTGCGGAAATTAGGGTTATAGGATCAACTTGCATGTTAAATGATCAACTCGATAAAAGGCTAATAAAGATTAATGAAAACGATCATACCATCGCCATAGCCTAGATGTTGCCTTGGAAGCAAAGAGTCAATTGCTTCTTCTCCAAAGGGATTCGCACACAAGAGGATGATGGTGTTGGGGTATGCCCTTAAGGCTAATGTTTGAGGCCTATGGGAATGTAACAAGTATCATGTAATAAACTCTATGTGTTTATAAAGGCATGGTTGTTATTCAGTTAGCTACATTGTCTGCTGCAATATATGTTCTTCTGAATAATGTCTCAAAGCTGTTCAGCTCGGCTGACATGCTATTATGTCCTTAGTCGATATATCTTGGTAAACATGAGACAGCCTCGATATGGTTAAGACTAATATGTGTTCTAATCTTATAGGATGCTTCGAGCATGGAATAAGATGTAGACTCATGGGTACATGGGATGTACTGGACAGACCCTACTAGGATGTTCAATTGTTTGTCACAATGTGAATATTCCTTGATTAAGACAAGTGGCACATTTCCTCTGACTTGAGATCACTTGTGTTTTCTAAATGATGATTGTCATTGTTTTGAGGTAGTTCAATATCATTTGAAACATAATGATTATAGACTATCTTGGATGGTGAGCTTGAATCAGGTTAGAGCACTAGTGATAGACATAGGATTGCCGTCTCCTTGTTTAAGGAGTGTGATGTTCTAAAGGGGCCCCCTGGATGAGATGATTGAGAGAGTGTATGGCCATACCCAGGTGACAGTGCTCATCTGTTCTAATCATGCTCATCATATTGGAGTTACGAGCTTGACAGGCTTGTCCAATAAGAACATCCAGTGGCAAAGGAAACATGTATGCTTTGTGAATTGATTCACACTTGTGCTGTTTTTGGGTGAAGTCTTGGAAGACTCTTTCCTTGATATCGGGAGACAGTGATGTGTTGCTAGATACCCCTCACTGGTTGTGATAATGTAAATTATCGTTACCGATGTTTTAAGGAAACCCTCAGGGTCGCACAATTGATGATATGGCTTACTTAAGTCAGATCGTGTGGACTGAATTGTTTCGGGTTCAGTTTAAAGGGATTTAATCTCTGATTGTGAGTGAGATCTGGTCTGATCATGTTTGATTGATTAGGGCTTGAGATCGGTAAGCTTCGATCGAGAGAAGAGATGCTAGATCGGTCAGATCAGGAGCATCATAGAGATCAACGGCTAGATCTGGAACCTTAGGGTTTTAATATGATCTAGGCCATGTCGTTTGGTTTATTTGGTAATTGAACCAAAATTAAATTAAACCAAAATGGTTCAAGCATTGGCGACAAGTTCACTTGGCGTGAACATGTTGGGCGGTTAGTGGTGCTATTTTTAGCAACCATGATCTCCACTTGGAGAGACTCACGTTCGAAAGAGAGTGCTCTCTCTATTCTCGCCACTTGAACGCATTCCTCTTGGGTTTTTCCGTGGGTGACGACGCCTTGGATTTGGAGGAGAAATCGGCAAAGAAAAGATCTCTTCATCCCTTTCTCATTTTCGATCAAAGACTTCTTTGGATCTTGCTAGCACAAGGATCGCAAAGAGGAGTAGGCGACATCAACTGTGTGCGTCACCTCTGGAGAAGATCTGCTTTGATCTTTGCTTCCTAGGCGCCATTCGAAATGGCTATGGTATGAGTTTTATCTCTTACATGCAATCGTTTCCATTTGGTTGATCATATCACATGAACCGATTCTTGAAACCCTAATCCGCTGCCCAAAAATTTTATGCGCCACTGCCTAGGGTTTTCGCTCCCCCTAGAAGGGGACCCCCCTTAGTTTAAGGGGTACTTTCAGATGGCAAACTCTTTGTCGCTCCTTGTGCTAGCAAGGCTCCAAAGTGTCCTTGATCGAATGGAAAGGGATGAAAACTTCTTGGCAAATTTTTCTTTACCTTCTTCGTCCACCTTCTTCACGACACAAGAGAAAACTTATTTCGACTAGTGGAGAGGCGAGGCGAGAAGAGGCGTCAAGAAGAGAAGCGTGGAGCGTGGTCACGTTTAGAGAGTTGCTATCTAAAAATAGCATACCACCTCTCAACGTTCACATGCGCACACCAAGTCGCAAATCTCTCTTCACCCTTTTGAACCATGCGCTCATTCGAGCTGGTTCACTTTGGTTCGGTTCACAAACCAAATAAGCCAAGCAACTAGTCCAAATCATAATTAAACCACAAGGTTCTTGATCTGACCGTTGATCTCTTAATGCTTCTGATCTGACCGATCTAGCATCCAATCTCTCAATCGAAGCTTACCGATCTGAAGCCCTAATCAATCAAACATGATCAGACCAGATCTCACTTACAATTAGAGATTAAATCCCTTCAAACTGAACTCAAACAATTCAGTCCACACGATCTGACTTAAGTAAGCCATATCATCAAATTGTGCGACCCTGAGGGTTTCCTTTAAATGTCGGTAACGATAACTCACATTATCACGATCAGTGAGGGGTATCTAGCAACACATCACTGTCTCCCGATATAAAGGAAAGAGTCTTCCAAGACTACACCCATACCACAGCACAAGTGTGAATCAAATCACAAGGCATGCATATTTCCTTTACCACTGGACGTTCTTATTGGACAAGCGTGTCAAGCTTGTAACTCCAATATGATGAGCATGATTAGATCAGATGAACATAGTCACCTGGGTATGGCCATACTCTTTTCTCAATCATCTCATCCAGGGGGCCCCTTTAGAACATCACACTCCTTAAACAAGGAGACGGCAATCCTATGTCTATCACTAGTGCCCTAACCTGACTCAAGCTCATCATCCAAGATAGTCTATAATCATTATGTTTCAAATGATATTGAACTACCTCAAAACAATGACAATCATCATTTAGAAAACACAAGTGATCTCAAGTCAGAGGAAATGTGCCACTTGTCTCATTCAAGGAATATTCACATTGTGACAAACAATTGAACATCCTAGTAGGGTCTGTCCAGTACATCCAATGTACCCATGAGTCTACATCTTATTCCATGCTCGAAGCATCCTATAAGATTAGAACACATATTAGTCTCAATCATATCAAGGCTGTCTCATGTTCACCAAGATATATCGACTAAGGACTTTATAGCCTGTCAGCCTAGCTGAACAGCTTTGAGACATTATTCAAAAGAACATATATTGCAGCAGACAATGTAGCTAACTGAATAACAACCATGCCTTTATAAACATAATAGTTTATTACATGATACTGATACAATCCCAAAGGCCTCAAACATTAGGCTTAAGGGCATACCCCAACATGCGCAAGCACGAGGTGGCTATAGGTCGATTGCATCTTAGGCGTGTAGCGAGGTCTGGTTGAGACAACCATTGAACACACATGAGTTAGGCCCGGGGTCACACCCGCTTGCCAGACCTCATGAGGGTTGTTCAGCCCTTGGCGCATGCATGGTTGACCATTAGGTCAACTCGAGTCAGTTAGGACTTGGTGCATGCAAGGGGCGGAGGATCTGACTAGATGAATGAGTGGATCCCTATCAATGGACCATTGTAAGGTTGTAGGGCACATAAGAAAATTAAAATTGATGCCAATGGGGTTTTCAAAATTTATTTTCTTTTAATTGGATCACATGTTGTTTGATGCCTATGCTTGTTTATTTATTCTTCTGTGGGCTGCCCATGTTAAATGTGTGCTGTTCTGGGGCCTGCGTGCCTGGAATTAAACCTGTAAATTAATATTATTGTGATATGCGAATCACTTTTTAATTAATTTATTGTATAATTGACCTGCGAGTCAAACTTGTCTAGATAGATCAAAATGTATTTTGATTAGACAAGAGCACAAAGGCACACATCCCAGAGGGGCATTCAGCTGGTGGCGCACCTGAGGTGCTCTTGGCGCAAGGGCCCTGGGTTGGACCAGATGAGATGCTAAAGACCCAAGAAGAGCAAGTGAAGACTTAAGTATCTTAAGGTCTTACTTAGGCTATGGGCTTTTACCACATAAGATGCATGCTTTCTTTTATTGTTTAAATAAGTAGAACAGCATGATTTATTTATCTTCTGCTATAGCCATAGGATTTGCCTGATAGTAAGAAGATAAAAGACCGTTAAAATCCAAACGCTAAAATATCAAGCACGTAATGCCTTCTGACGCGAAACCTCACTGTTCTGACTATCGTTGGAGCCGTGTTGTACCCACTCAGTGGGCACGTCCATCTATCTTCAGACGGTGTGGGATTACACCTGCGTGTTACAGAGTAGGGATTTATCCCTTCTCGTTGCTCAGCATAACACGTGGTGGTCCAGGGAGTAGGTCGGGTCAGCTTGAACATGTAGGCTACATATGTGGCGCATATGGTAGCGTATGGAGGCAGCCATCTGAGGGATCAGAGACTGTGTTGTACCAACTCAGTTGGCACAGTCTGCTGGATTGCCCAGGTGAAGGGGAATCGCACGGGTTGGCGATTGGCAAGGACTGCCTACCAGAAATTAGTGCTTGTCATCTCTGTGCATCTTATCTCGCCTGAGCGGGACGCGGAGACCAAGTATGAAATCTGGATCCCATCTCACTAAAAGAGTTCCACTCTTTCGGGCTGTTTTGCTGGATTTTTCAGCCAGATAAAATAGTGAGAAAAGAATCTTTCTTAAGTCCTGGATTGATTCTATACATTGATACTGACCTTGCTGTTCTTGCATTGTTGTAGATTCCTGCAGCAACGAACACCATGAGCTTCAATGTGCGATCCCTACTGGAAAGGGAGAAGTTTGCTGGGCCAAACTTCTCGGACTGGTTCGGACACCTTAAGATCGTTCTTAAGGCAGAGAGGAAACTGTATGTCCTCGAGACGGCTGTGCCGCCTCAACCCGCTGCGAACGCCGCAAGGGCGGTTCGTGATGCTTATGAAAAGCACGTCAATGATAGCATTGATGTCGCTTGCCTGATGCTAGCGTCTATGACGCCACCGCTGCAGCGTCAGCATGAGGATATGTCGGCTAGAGAAATTATAGCGAACCTCAAGACGCTGTATGCTGCACAGGCGAGGACAGAACGCTATAATCTGACATAGCTTTTCTTTCAGAGCAAACTGGCTGAAGGGAGCCCAGTGGGAGCTCACGTGCTCAAGATGATTGGGCACAAGGAGGCTCTGGAGAAACTGGGGCATACCATCAACCAGGAGATTGCTGTAGACATTATTCTGCAGTCTCTCCCGCCCTCTTTCGATGCGTTCATTATTAATTTTAATATGAACAAGATCGATTGTACTCCGGCAGAGCTGCTGAATATGCTCTTGACAACTGAGGAGACTCTGAAGGGAAAGCCTTCAACCTCTGTCTTAATGGTTCCTTCTAGGAACAAGAAGAAGGGGAAGAAGGGCAAAGCCCCTGTCAAGAACTACAGTAAGGCTCTGAAACAAAAGGTTAAGCGGTCGAAGGACAACAGGTGTTTCCACTGTGGCCAGCTGGGTCACTGGAAAAAGGACTGTAAAGCACTCCAAGGAGATAAGAGGGGAAGCATCGCTTCTGGCTCAGGTATATATGTGACTGAGGTCATGTTATCTTCTTCTTCTATTTCATGGGTGTTGGACACTGCATGTGGAGTTCACATTTGTTCAAATGTGCAGGAACTCAAGAGAACAAGGCAGGTGGGACAACATGAGGTAGACCTACGCGTTGGAAACGGGGCACGGGTTGCTGCTGTTGCTGTAGGAGACTATTTCATTTCTTTACCATCTGGCATTGTATTGGAATTAAACAATTGTTATTTTGTACCCAGTATAACCAAGAATATTATCTCTATTCCTGCTCTTGTCAGGAAAGGATTTGCCTTTGAATGCAATATTTCAAAGTGTGTACTTTCTCTTGATAATATTGTTTATGCTACTGGTTCAATTAACAATGGGTTATTCATGTTGGACATGGAATATTCTATACAAAACATTGATAATAAGAAAGCCAAGTATGCTGAAGACAGCACCTTGTTATGGCATAGTCGTTTAGGCCATATTAACAAGAAGCGCATTAAGCGGTTGCATGATCATGGACTGCTGGGATCATTCTCCTATGAGGAGATTGATACATGCAAAGCTTGTTTGATGGGTAAAATGACGAAGTCACCTTTTCCTAACAAAGGTCAAAGGGCTTCAGGTTTACTTAACCTTATACACAGTGATGTGTGTGGGCCGTTTAGTAAACATGCCAGAGGTGGCTATCAGTACTTCATTACATTTACTGATGATTTCAGTAGATATGGTTATGTCTATCTAATGAGACATAAGAGTGAATCCTTTGACAAGTTCAAAGAGTTCAAGAATGAAGTACAGAATCAGCTAGGCCGAAATATCAAGGCACTTCATTCTGATCGAGGTGGAGAATACTTGAGTCATGCGTTTAATAACTATCTAAACGAGTGTGGGATTATCTCACAGCTCACTCCGCCAGGAACACCGCAATGGAATGGTGTGTCCGAGAGGAGAAATAGAACGTTACTTGATATGGTTCGTTCTATGATGAGTCAGGCTACTCTTCCATATTCCTTTTGGGGATTTGCACTGGAAACAGCTGCAAAGGTACTAAACCGAGTGCCATCCAAGGCCATTTCAAAGACGCCATATGAATTATGGTATGGGAAACAGCCGAGCTTGACATTTATCAGGATCTGGGGTTGCGAGGCTTATGTCAAAAAGCTCGCCTCTGGGAAACTGGAGAACAGATCTGAGAAATGCGTCTTTGTCGGTTACCCTAAGGAAACTAAGGGTTATTATTTCTACGATCCCAAAGAGAACAAAGTATTTGTTGCTCGGACGGCCATATTTCTTGAGAAGGAGTTTCTTCTGCAAGAAGCCAGTGGGAGAGAAATAAAGCTGGATGAGAATCCAGAGGAAGGACAAAGTAGTCAAGCACAGTTGGATGAGCCTGAGCCGGTGGATCAGGTTATTGAACAACCTGAGGCTCAGATATCACGGGAACCGCGAAGATCGGGAAGGATCCGTCGACAGCCTGAGCGCTATGACGGAGTCTACATCATTGATAATGATGAACCCCTCACTTATGCGGATGCGGTCAGTGGACCGGAGTCAGCTAGATGGCTTGAAGCTATGCGAGCCGAGATGGACTCCATGTCAGATAACCAAGTCTGGGATTTGGTTGATCCGCCTCCGGGAGTAATCCCTATAGGCTGTAAATGGATCTTCAAGAAGAAGATTGACATGGATGGTAACGTGGTTACCTATAAAGGCAGGCTAGTTGCGAAAGGTTTCAAACAAATCTACGGGATAGATTATGATGAAACTTTCTCTCCTGTAGCCATGTTCAAGTCTATTCGGATTCTTTTCGCGATAGCAGCATATTACGATTATGAGATCTGGCAGATGGATGTGAAGACGGCTTTCCTTAATGGAAATCTGGATGAGGATGTGTATATGACACAACCTGAAGGTTTCACTAATCCATCAGATCGTCATAAAATATGCAAGTTAAAGAAGTCCATTTATGGACTTAAACAAGCATCTAGAAGCTGGAATATTCGTTTTGATGAATCAATCTCTGAGTTTGGTTTCATCAAGAACGAGGACGACCCGTGTGTATATAAGAGGTTTAGTGGGAGCGTGATTACATTCCTAGTCCTCTACGTCGATAACATCTTGATCATTGGAAATGATATTCCAGAAATGCATGCGGTTAAGGCATGGCTAAGGAAATGTTTCCAGATGAAAGATTTAGGAGAAGCAGCCTGTGTATTAGGTGTGAAGATCTACAGGGATAGATCTAAGAGGCTTCTCGGGCTGTGCCAGAGTACTTACATCGATAAAGTCCTGGAGAGATTCCATTTAGAGAATTCTAAAAGGGGATATCTTCCAGTCAGACATGGTCTGAATCTTTCGAAGAGTCAGTGTCCACAAACACAGACTGAGAAAGATGAAATGGACAATACGCCTTATGCTTCGGCTATTGGATCCATTATGTATGCGATGTTGTATACTCGCCCAAACGTCGCTTACGGGTTAAGCGTGACCAGTCGGTTCCAAAGTAATCCAGGTATGGCGCACTGGATTGCAGTCAAGAACATTATAAAATATCTGCGGAGGACCAAAGATATGTTCTTGATATATGGTGGTCAGGAAGAACTCAGTATAGAAGGATATGCTGACGCTTCGTTCCAGTCGGACCAGGATGATTTCCGATCGCAATCAGGCTATATTTTTAGCTTGAATGGTGGAGCGGTGGTGTGGAAAAGTTTCAAACAGTCAACTGTTGCTGATTCCACAACAGAAGCCGAGTATGTTGCAGCCTCGGAAGCATCCAAGGAGGCAGTGTGGATTCGTAAGTTCGTGAGAGAACTTGGTGTTGTTCCTTCGAGTGTCGATCCTTTGGTTATCTTCTGTGATAACACTGGAGCCATTGCACAAGCAAAGGAACCACGGTCGCACCAGAAGTCCAAGCACATACAGAGACGGTTTCACTTGATCCGGGAGATCATAGATCGTGGCGAGATCAAAATATGCAAGGTTCATACAGATGACAATCTGGCAGACCCGCTTACCAAGCCTCTGGCGCAGCAGAAGCATGAGAAGCACTGTAATAACATGGGTTTGAGATTTCTCAACCATTAGATTAAGTGCAAGTGGGAGATTGTTGGGGTATGCCCTTAAGGCTAATGTTTGAGGCCTTGGGATTGTATCAGTATCATGTAATAAACTCTTGTGTTTATAAAGGCATGGTTGTTATTCAGATTGTTACCTTGTCTGCTGTAATAAGTGTACTTCTGATTAATGTCTCAATGCTGTTCAGCTAGGCTGACATGCTAAAAGTCCTTAGTCGATATATCTTGGTGAACATGAGACAGCCTTGATATGATTGAGACTAATATGTATTCTAATCTTATAGGATGCTTCGAGCATGGAATAAGATGTAGACTCATGGGTACATTGGATGTACTGGACAGACCCTACTAGGATATTCAATTGCTTGTCACAATGTGAATAATCCTTGTATGCTACAAGTGGCACATGTCCTTTGACTTGAGATCACTTGTGTTCCTAAATGATGAATGTCATTGTTTTGAGGTAGTTCAATATCATTTGAAATATAATGGTTATAGACTATCTTGGATAATGATCATGAGTCAGGTTAGGACACTAGTGATAGATAAAGGATTGCCGTCTCCTTGTTGAAGGAGTGTGGTGTTCTATTGGGGCCCCCTAGATGAGATGATTGAGAAAGTGTATGGCCATACCCAGGTGACTATGTGCATCTGATCTAATCATGCTCATCATATTGGAGCTACAGGCTTGACACGCTTGTCCAATAAGAACATCCAGTGGCAAAGGAAATATGTATGCCTTGTGAAGTGGATTCACACTTGTGCTATGGTTTGGGTGTAGTCTTGGAAGACTCTTTCCTTTATATCGGGAGACAGTGATGTGTTGCTAGATACCCCTCACTGATCGTGATAATGTAAGTTATTGTTACCGACATTTAAAGGAAACCCTTAGGGTCGCATAATTTGATGATATGGCTTACTTAAGTCAGATCGTGTGGACTGGATTGTTTTGATTCAGTTTAAAGGAGTTTAAACTCTGATTGTAAGTGAGATCCAGTCTAATCATGTTTGATTGATTAGGGCTTGCGATCGGTAAGCTTCGATCGAGAGGATTGATGCTAGATCGGTGAGATCAAGAGCATCATGAGATGAACGGTTAGATTGGAAACCTTAGGGTTTAGTTGATCTAGACCGATTGGCTTGGGCTGGCTTGGTTTGGCCTTTGGACCGAACACATTTACTTTGAACCGGTTCAAGAGCTTGAACGTATGGTTCATTGTTTTGGCGTTTTGATCGATTTAGTGATCATGAACGCATGGCTTAATGGATTTTCCAATTTTGGAAAGTCATTTAGCGCATGTTCCCTTGAACGCCAAATGACTTGAACGCTCCATTCAACTCTCGTCTCCTTGCTCTTGCTTGACGAGACTTTGGCGTGGAGAAGGCGAGGTCTTGGTGGAGGTTCGGCAAGCCTAGACATCATCTCTCATTTCCTTACCATACGAGAGGGACCCTTGAAGGACCTTGCTAGCACAAGGATCTCCAAGGAGCAAGCACATCATCTTGTGTGCGTCAACTAGGGAGAAGATCCCTTTCGATCTTTCTCTTCCAAGTCGCCATCTTCCTCATGGCTTTGGTATGGATCTAAACTTCATCAAGTTGATCATATTATCTTGCTAAGATCCATGAAAAACCCTTGCTTCCGCTTGCAATTTTTATGCGCCACCCTTAAGGGTTTTTCGCCCCCCCTCTTGAAAGGGGTTTCATCTGCTTGCGCTCCCCCTTGAAGGGGACTCTTCACATTATCCAATGAGGCCCAATAATTAGTTGTCATGAAGAGGAATTAGCTTAAATGGGTATAATGGGGAGAAATCTCACCCCATTGGCGCCTAGGGGCATAATGGGGTGAGGGAGGCGCCTTTGCTTCATTATGGAAGTAAAGGGCACCTAGCCCTTCTTCCTTGGAAGGAATACTTGCCTCTAAGGTAAGTCTTGGGGCTGATATGGCTTGATGGCTCTTTTGGAAAGAGCTTGGGCGCATATGGATACTAGGGTATGGTATATGGTAATGTCTTGGAGACTTACCTTACCTAAAACCCTAGTTTCTCTCAAAATTCTTACCCTAGCCGAAACTCCTCATGCTTGTTGCGCCTTGCCTTTCCCTTGGATGGAATGCATGCATCTAAGGCATGTCTTGGGCTGATATGGCCATTGGGCAAATTAGGATAGGTTGAATGAGGTTTATGGTAAAGTCTTGGAGACTTTCCTTACCTCAAGACCCCTTAATCCTAGCCGCCCACTTGGCATGATCTTATCCATTGACTTGCCGCCTCTTGTCCTATTTATAGGACCCCTTACCGCCCCTTCCATGGTTGGACTTTAAGGAGGCGTGAACACACATAGAAGGGAGAGAGAGCAAAGCAAAGGGCGACAACAAGGTGGTGCAAACTTCTTCCTTGGAGCCGCAAGTTCTTCCTCTTCCTCTCTTCTTTGGCGCAAGGATTCTTTGTGCTTGGTGGCGTCTTCTTGTCACAAGCCCTCATCATCCCTTGGCCATAGGCGCACCTTGGAGGTGGCGCAAGCAAAGAAGAAGTGTCACATCCCGTTATCTTAACCCCAAACAAGCAACACAATTCACATAGAAACAGGATGTGATCACACAGGATCGATGCACATGCTAAGTAAAGCCAAGTCCAGGAAATCCGATCTAAAAATTTCGAAAATCCATACATACAAATCTCCACAAAAACACAATTTCATAAAGGTACCTGCCACCACGCAATACTTGCACTAGACATATGCAAGTCACATTTATATCAAATCCGATCGCAAAAGTATAAATCGACTCGAACTTAGAAACAAAACCACAATGTCGATTCTATAAATTCATTCAATGATACCACACCGAAACCAGGCCAAAGCCCGCGGTGACACAAAAATCAGAATATCAAACTGCCATAACCGGCAACACAAGTTCACATAGTTTGGCCACAACTGGTAACACAAGTTCATATAATTCGGCCACAACCGGCCCCAGTAATTAAGCACAAAAGTCTTATTCATTCAACTGGCATATCACGATATTCATATAAAATGCTAACTGGAAATGCGCCCCTGCTCTACACCTCTTAACCGTGAACACTAAGGTGAACAATCTTCCACAACAAATCGTCTAAGGGCTTGAAATGCTTCTAGATAGACGCCAACAAGCACCCAAGAAAGCCGGCCAAGGAAGAAGGAAGAAGAAGATCGTCCAAGCCTTCAAGGAAATCGCCAAGTTCTTTCAAGCCGTCGCCCAAGGTTCTTCCAAGCCAACAAAAACGCCAACCTCTTTACCCTAGTCGCTAAACCCCAGGACTTAAGATCCTTGGATCTTACATCCCTCCCTCCTTATAAAGCTTTAGTCCTCTAAAGCTCAGCATTCATATCATAAAAAAGATAAGCATAAAACTTCCTCATATCAGCTTCAGTCTCCCATGTCGCTTCTTCAACCGACTGATTTCCCCAGATTACCTTTACCAAAGGTATAGTCTTGTTCCTCAGAACTTTATCCTTTCTATCCACAATCCGGAGAGGTCTTTCCTCAAAGGTCAAATCACTCTGAATCTGAAGAGGTTCTAACTCCAATACATGAGATGGATCAGGATGATATTTCCTCAAAGCAGAAACATGGAACACATTATGCACATGATCCATAGCAGGAGGTAAAGCTAACCGGTAAGCCACTGGACCAATTCTCTCAATAATGTCAAAAGGTCCTACAAACCTAGGGCTCAACTTGCCCTTTCTGCCAAACCTCATAACACCCTTAGTAGGTGACACCTTTAAGAAAACATGATCCCCTACCATAAACTCCAAGGGACGACGACGGTCATCAGCATAACTCTTTTGTCTGTCCCGAGAAATCTTCAGTTTATTCTATATCTCTCTGACCTTATCAGTAGTCTCCTGAACTGCATCAGATCTCAAAATCATTCTGTCACCAGTTTCCTCCCAACTCAAGGGAGTCCTACACCTTCTCCCATATAAAGCCTCATAAGGAGCCATCTGAATACTAGAGTGGAAGCTATTATTATAAGTGAACTCTATCAAAGATAGATCCCGATTCCACTCAGAACTCCAATCAACCACATAAGCTCTCAATAAGTCTTCTAGAGTTTGTATAGTACGCTCCGTCTGGCCATCAGACTGAGGATGGTATGCTGTACTAAAACTCAACTTAGTACCCAAACCCTCCTGTAAGCTCTTCCAAAATCTGGACAAAAATCGAGAGTCCCTATCAGACACAATATCAACAGGCACTCCATGCAGTCTGACTATCTCATCAATATACAATCTAGCCAGTCTCTCTAACGGATAAGTCATCTTGATCGGAAGAAAATGGGCTGATTTAGTGAGTCTATCAACAATCACCCAAATAGCATCATGACCCAATCTGGTTCTGGGCAAACCACATACAAAGTCCATACTGGTGCATTCCCACTTCCACTCAGGAATAGGAAAGGGCTGCAACAAACCACCAGGTTTCTGGTGTTCAGCCTTTACCGTCTGACAGGTTAAACACCTAGAGACAAAATCAAATACTTCTTTCTTCATACCCGGCCACCAAAAGCTTTTCTTGAGGTCCTGATACATCTTAGTTACACCAGGATGTAGAGAATATTTGGAGTTATGGCTGTCCTCCAATATTTCTTTCCTCAAGCTCGGTTCCTCAGGGACACACACCCTTCCACGAAACCGAAGAAAACCATCATCAGACAAGCTAAAATCCTGAACTGCGCCTGTAACCAAACTATCCCTGATCTGAATTAATTTTGGATCCACAGATTGCTGATCTCTGATCTTCTGCAACAAAGCAGACTGTACTCTGAGGAAAGCCACATATCCAGACTGAACTTTAGGAGAAACACTGATCCTGAGATCTCTAAACTCCTGCAGTAACTGCCACTCACTGACCCGTAGTGCCGCTACTGAAGTAACTGGATGTCTGCTCAGTGCATCAGCCACTACATTGGCCTTTCCAGCCTGATACTGAATAGAGAAGTCATAGTCTTTGATCAACTCCATCCATCTTCTCTGTCTCATGTTCAACTCCTTCTGAGTGAAGATGTACTTGAGACTCTGGTGGTCAGTGAACAGATCAAACTCTTGACCCAACAAATAGTGACGCCATATCTTCAGAGCAAAGACTACGGCCGCCAACTCTAAGTCATGAGTAGGGTAGTTCAACTCATACTCCTTCAGCTGTCTCGAAGCATAGGCTACCACAGAACCCTTCTGCATCAAGACACAACCCAACCCTTTGCCTGAAGCATCCGTATAAACAGTAAACCTTTACCCATCACTAGGAATAATGAGGATCGGTGTACTAGTCAACCTTCTCTTCAGCTCCTGAAAGCTCTCTTCACACTTGTCATCCCAATTAAACTTGGCCTCCTTCCTGGTCAATTTAGTTAAAGGACCCGCCAGCTTGGAGAATCCCTCAACAAATCTCCGGTAGTAACCTGCTAGACCCAGGAAACTTCTGATCTCAGTAGCACTAGTCGGTCTTCCCCAATTGAGGATGGCATGCACTTTAACCGGATCCACAGACACCCCCTGACCAGAAATCACATGCCCAAGGAAACTGATCTTTTCTAGCCAGAACTCACACTTACTAGCCTTGGCATATAATCGGTTCTTCCTCAGAATCTCTAGCACTCTGCGCAAGTCACTAACATGATCCGAAGTAGTCCGAGAGTATACCAAGATATCATCTATAAAGACTACCACACATGAATCAAGTAATTCATGAAATACCCTGTTCATCAAATCCATGAAGACAGCAGGTGCATTCGTCAGTCCAAAAGGCATAACTAGAAATTCAAAATGCCCATACCTGGTCCTGAAAGCAGTCTTAAATATATCCTCATCCTTGACCCTAAGCTGGTAATACCCTGATCTCAGGTCAATCTTAGAGAACACTGTCGCTCCCTGTAATTGATCAAATAGATCATCAATTCTGGGGAGAGGATACTTATTCTTGATAGTCACTTGGTTCAGTTGCCTGTAGTCTATACACATCCTCAGGGTTCCATCTTTCTTCTTTACAAACAGCACTGGTGCTCCCCAGGGAGAAGCACTAGGCCGGATGTAACCCTTTTCGGGTAAGGAGCTCTGGAGATAGGTGCAGTACCTGGCACCAACTCAATGCCAAACTCTACCTCTCGTATTGGTGGCAAGCCTGAAAATTCCTCAGAGAATACATCAGGAAACTCTTTCACCACCGCCATCTGAGTCAAATCAGAAGTAGAATCATCCTGCACCTTAACATGTGCAAGGTAACCTTTACACCCACTAGCAAGTAACTTCCTGGCCTGCAGGAAAGATATCACATGCGGTCCTTGGTCTGACACTAGACCTCTCACAAAAAGCCGATTCCCATCTAGCAGATTCTGTAAGATCCAAGGATCTTAAGTTCTGGTAAGCATTATTTGGATTTAAATAAAATCAGTAACTGTGATATTTTGTTCATGATTTAAATAAAATTATTGATTGTGATATTTTTATGTATTGGTTGATAGTTAATTAACTAGAGATTTTTGGTTATTGATTTTTTTGTAAATTAATTAGAGATTATTTGTTTGATCATTGACTGTTAATTTATGATAAATTATCATTGGTTGTTTGTGATAAATTAATTAGGATTTTGGGTTGCAAATTTTAAGTTAATTAATTAGACCTTATTGGTTAATTAATTATACTCTATTGGATAATTAAATCCTTATTGGATGTTAGTTAAATCCTTAATGGATTCTCGTTAAGTGATTGGTTAATGGGTTTAAAATTTTAAAACCCAAAGTTTAAGTGATAATATCGATTAGGGTGAGATTAGTGGCGATTTGGGAGTCTTGAGAAAATTGAGGTGGCGGCTTGAAAGAACTTGGCGACTCTTGGAAAGCTTGGAGGCGATTTTTTTTGGTGTTTCTTCTTCATCTTCTTCCTCTTGGCGATCTTCTTGAAGTGAAGAAATTTCCTTGGTGAGTCTTGGAGATCCTTTGGGCGACCCCAAGGCTTTGGACGAAATTTTGGAAGGGTTTTCATCCTTGTGTTCACGGTTTAAGAGGTGAGTGGAGTGTTTTTTTGATTTCTAGTAATTTGGTTGTATTAATTGATGCATGAGATTGATTAGAAATTTGATCATGCTAAATCGAAATTCAAGATTTCACCATGTTAAATACCGAATTTAAGATCTTCTTATTTTGATGAAAAACCGAATTCTTTTACAATGGTAGAACTTCTTATTTTGATGAAAAACCGAATTTATGCAAAGGTATATATATAACATGAAAAACCGAAAGTTTAATGGATGTATATCTCATGTGAAGAATCGAAAATAGCAAGGAGATATTTATAATGAAAACCTAATTTATTCATGATGATTCTTGTTAACTAAGGGTTTGATTTAAGTTGGGAATTTTATCATGCTAACAATGGAATTAAGATGTATTTTTGTGAAAACCGAAATTTGGCAAATGTGTGTATATTTTGAAAACCGAAATTTTGATGATTTTATTTATGAAATCCGAAAGTTAGCAACATGAAAGTTAAGGTATTCTTTTATGGAATTTAGGAGGTTTTAAATCAATGATTTTGAGCATGAGATTGATGTTAACTAAGGTTTAAAATTTAGTAAATAATATGTTATGTTAACCGTGGATCACATGTAGTAATTAATATGAATACATGATTTTTATGTCAATTTTTGGATGCTTGTTAAATGCAAATCATGAATATTCCTTTATGTGTATTTATAGATTGTTTGATAAATTGTGGTAATTTGTATGTATTACATTTTATGTTGATTTTATGATGAATGCTTGTTGTAATTTTATGTTTCTTTATGAGTGTAGCATGTACCCTTGTTTGAGGAGAATTGGGTGACAACATAGCAAGATTACACTGAACTAATCAGCATGAAATATAAGGACTACACTATGTGATCTTCATTATGTGATTCTTTGATAATTATGTGGGGTTGTGTTTTTGGAAAAAATTATGTGGTCATGTGATGGTTAGGACTAAGGCTAGGTGTGACTATGAACTCAAGGGGATAGTTCTTATGTGATATGTGAAGGGTTTGAATTTCAGCCCTGTACTGTGATATGTGAGGGGGTTGATGTTCAACCTGCCTATTATGATTATTGTGATGGGGGTTGAAGTTCAGCCTGTCCGATGTGATTTTTTTTGTGATGGCTATCCTAGAGTCAAGTTGACACTTAGGAGTCCACCTTTGTGAAATATGTCCACCTATGTGAAATTATGAAATAAGATATGTGTGTTGTCCAGTAGGAACCTTTTGGGAGAACGGGTTTTGACCCAAAGTGCCATGTCTTGGTCGGACAGGGGCCACCTCTTGATGTCATTACTCTTTTATGTGTTGGGAATGATATAAGACCCAAAGTGCCATGTCTTGGTCAGACAGGGGCCACCTCTTGATGTCATCATTCTCGTTTTATGTTATGGCGTGATAGACCAGCGTGCCACGTCGTGACCTGACGGGGGCCACCTCCTGATTCTATTCACTGTCCATGTTTATGTGTTGCACGAGATTTTGCAGCTCCCAGTGCTTTGGCCAAGCCGAGTTAGACCATATCGGTCACTTTGTGAATATGCTGGACAACTAGGTTATAAGTGTGTTGGTATGTTTAGTTGGTTTAGAATATATGTGTTCGGTTGGTTTATAGTATAACTCTAGAACCTAAGTTGTTATATGTTGGTGTGTACATCTGGATATCTATATGACTTCTGTTTCTTTATGTTGTTATATCTTGACATAATATCCTGTTAAAGATTTTTAAAACAATTTGCCTATGTTTTTGAGTGTATGTTATGGATGGTCAATTAGACTATCCACTCACTGGGCTGTGTAGCTCACCCCTCACTATTTTCAGGTGTAGAGCAGGGGCGCAGTTAGCATTACATGGATGCTGTGATTTATGCTTAATGAACTTATGATGCCGGTTGTGGCTAAACCCTGTGAATTATATGCATTATGTGAACCATGTGATATGAATGATGTGAACTACGTGAACTTGTGATGCCAGATTGTGGCATTTTACGAGTCTGATTTTTGTGTCACCGCGGGCTTTGGCCTGGTTTCGGTGTTTGGTATTGGTTTATAAAATCGATTTTGTGGATTTGTTTTGAAATTGAAGTTGATGTGTATTTTTGCAATCGGTTTTGAGATAACTGTAACGTGCATATGTCTAGTGCACGTATTGCGTGGTGGCAGGTACCTTTATGTGATTTATGAGATTTGTGATTCGAAGATTTTATGTGTTTGGAGTTTTGAAAATTTTCAGATCGTGTTTTTCTTGAACTCGGTTTTACCTAGCATTTGATCGATCTTATATGAAACATCCTATTACTTTTGCGATTGTGTTATTTGCTTGGGGTTAAGTATGTGGGATGTTACAGATTCAAGGTGATTACTTTCTCAAAGCAATCCACAGAGGCATGATGTGAGGATAACCAATCCATACCTAGGATGACATCATAGTCTTGCATGTCTAAGAGGATTAGATCTACAAGAAACTCATAACCCTCTACATGCACTACACAATCAGCACAAATAGTGTCTGTAGATAATGAACTGCTGCGATACTGTTCTTTACATCCCTGGTATCCCTGAACTGCTGCGGTGCCTTGTAAGAGTAAGGCTTATACCTGCTCTTCTTGTAGTCTTTATGCCTAGGGTACTTCTTACCCTTGCCGCCATTACCATACTGAGGAGCCGCCGCCTCAGCTGCAGGAACCACCGTCACGGCCACACTAGAACTCCTCTCAGATATGTACCTCTCAATGGTGCGTGCTCGTCCAACAGTCTCAACGTAAGTCTCCAAGTGCTGAGCACCAACCTGCTCCCGAATGTCCCATCTGAGACCTCTGAGAAACTTGGTAGCCCTCCTCTTTTCAGTGTTTATCAGGTGAGGGGCATACTTTCCCAACTTAGTGAACCGTAACTCATACTGGTCCACAGTCATATCACCCTGCTCCAGATGAATAAATTCCACCTCTCGGTCCTCCACCAAGCTATCGGGGAAGTACTTCTCATTAAATTGAGACAAGAAATAGAGCCAATCTACTGTTTCATGTCTTTCTTCAGCAAGCCTCACCACGCCCTTCCACCACTCATTTGCGTCACCACGCATCATATAGGTGGTCAGACACAGCTTGTCCTCATCCGAGCAATGCATGACTTGAAAAATCTTGTCCAAAACCAACTGCCAGTTCTCTGCCGTACTTGATTCTGAGCCCCCATAAAAAGAGCTGGGACCCAGTTTCTGGAATTCACTCACAAGTGAGGCACAGCGCCTGTGAGCGCCCTCCTGAGAGTCATCCCCTACCGCTCGGGTAGTAGTCTGGGATCTCTCTTGAGTCAACTGCTGCAAGAGCTGCTGTTGCGCCTCTTGATGCTGAGTCTGTTGCTGCTGCAGCATCTGAGCTTGCCTCTCTATCATGGCACCCTGTTGCTGTACCATGCCTGTCAGAGTCGCAATGGCTCTCGTGAGATCCGAGGTCTGCTCACCTTCACTGCTAGCATTTCCTCTGGATCGCACCATCTTAATTCCTCCACACACACATACCATAATAAGGAAACAAACATAAACCTATCAGATGTCTAGCAATACACAAACATGTTTTCCCCCGAACTAAGTTTTAGCTAGCCAACTCCTCTGATACCATTCTGTCACATCCCGTTATCTTAACCCCAAACAAGCAACACAATTCACATAGAAACAGGATGTGATCACACAGGATCGATGCACATGCTAAGTAAAGCCAAGTCCAGGAAATCCGATCTGAAAATTTCAAAAATCCATACATACAAATCTCCACAAAAACACAATTTCATAAAGGTACCTGCCACCACGCAATACTTGCACTAGACATATGCAAGTCACATTTATATCAAATCCGATCGCAAAAGTATAAATCGACTCAAACTTAGAAACAAAACCACAATGTCGATTCTATAAATTCATTCAATGATACCACACCGAAACCAGGCCAAAGCCCGCGGTGACACAAAAATCAGAATATCAAACTGCCATAACCGGCAACACAAGTTCACATAGTTTGGCCACAACTGGTAACACAAGTTCATATAATTCGGCCACAACCGGCCCCAGTAATTAAGCACAAAAGTCTTATTCATTCAACTGGCATATCACGATATTCATATAAAATGCTAACTGGAAATGCGCCCCTGCTCTACACCTCTTAACCGTGAACACTAAGGTGAACAATCTTCCACAACAAATCGTCTAAGGGCTTGAAATGCTTCTAGATAGACGCCAACAAGCACCCAAGAAAGCCGGCCAAGGAAGAAGGAAGAAGAAGATCGTCCAAGCCTTCAAGGAAATCGCCAAGTTCTTTCAAGCCGTCGCCCAAGGTTCTTCCAAGCCAACAAAAATGCCAACCTCTTTACCCTAGTCGCTAAACCCCAGGACTTAAGATCCTTGGATCTTACAAGAAGAGGGAAGTCCTTGGCGGCATCATCTTCCCTATCCCCTCCTTGGCGCAACTTCTCTTGAAGGTGGCGCAAGTGGAAGTGAAGGCTTGATTCTCTTCCCGAGGCTAGCACCGAGCGTGGAAGGGAGCAACGATCAAGGAGTCGACGCGTGGATACTTGTAGAGGGCGAACACTTGGGCGCCTTCAACATGGCTTCGACATCTAAACAAGCAATAAAGGTACCAACCCTAACACATCCTTGTGTTCTCTCACTCGCAAGGATCCTTGGGAAAGGAATGTGTTTCGGGTGTAATACTTCTTCCGCTGCGTCCTAGGACTACAAAATTTTAAAATTACACCCGGCATTCCCTAACAACCCCAGTACACAAAATTCTTTCCTGTCTATCATAGACTAGACTCCAATCCTTTATACTTCCCAAGTATATGTATAAGGATTGCTTTCACAGCTATCTAGTGTTAAACACTAAGATATGATTGAAACTTGCTGGCTATGCTCCAAGCATTTGCCAGAAATGGTCTTCTAAACATGATCCATCCTACATACAATGTATCAGGACTTTGGACCCATGTTAATACTCTCCAGCTGTGCCATAGGACACAACATCTTTGAGAGACTTAGACCATATCTTCCTGGAAGGTATCAATATTTGGAATCATCCAATATAATCCTCTCCAGAAACTCTTGGATGAACATAGATTGACTAAAGGGCAATGACTTTCTTGGATTTCTATAGATCCTCATGCCTAGGATGTAGGCATCATTCCCTAGATCATTCTTCTCGAAATACACATCAAACGTTTTCTTCACCATGTGAAGAGCTGAGATGTTATTCCACGTGAGGAGAATATCATCAATCATCTAGACAAGAAATATTATTAATAAGGTGCTCCCACTGATCTTCTTGTAAACACAGGCTTTTCAACCATGCTTGCATCATGCATATCTATATGGCCTTGATATGAGAACCTTCTGGCTATTTCCCTATAGATATCTTTTCAGATGTCCTTGCAAGAAGAGCAGTTATCATAACAAGATGCCATAATTGATCATGCAATTACAACAAGCAGATCCCTAATGGACTTAAAGCTCAGCTATTGGTGAAAATTTCATTATTATCCACCCAGTGGATTTGCCTGAAATTATTGTTCACTAGCTTGTCTTTTAAGATAACAATGTTATCTTCCATGTCTATCTTCCTAGAAGATTTATTATAGCCTGTGGGATTTACCCCTTTTGGCAGCTTATCCAAGTCCCAGACTTGATTAGCAGACATGGAGTCCATTATGGTTTTCATGGCCCTTAGCCATTTCTTGGAATCTAGTCCACCGACCGCTTCCATTTCCTCTTAGGTTCATGGTTGATGAAAAATTCGTCATGCCCAGCATATCGAATCGATTCAGACTTATGTTATTCCTGTGTTACTTGAACCTCAGGTTGACTTTCAACCTGTATGTGAGATTTTGCTCTCCATGTGTGTCTAATTATATTGTGGTTGATTCTGGACCTTGTCCAAATCAAATCTACTCCCACTAGCTTCTTTCAAAAGAAATACTTTCTCAAGAGAGACAGCATTTTGAGCAACAAATGTTTTGTTCTCCATGGGATAGAATTAGCACCACACATACTTTTGAATCACTACACATTACATTCCCAATTCCATTGAAGAAATGGGATATTTGCAGTTCTTAACTCAAAAGCTAACTTAGACATTTTCTTATGGAGTAGCAGTACATCTGTTTGCATGGCAACATAGTAGTATATTTGCATGACAATTCAAAGTTGGAACCACATCCAATGTGTTCCTTTTTCTTTCTTTGAAATTTACCACACAGTGGTGTACTAAGAAAGCTGTGAGATCACTCCACACTTCTTAGGAAGGTCATCAAATTCTCCACTAATCATCTTGATCCAATCAAGGTGCTTTAATAGATCCTTATCTTTGACTAAATACTTCATTTGTGAACTTCTTGGAATTTTCCAAAGTTCTTGGGTTGCGTAAGGCATACCCACACTCAATGAAGTATATATAACTCCTCTTAGTGTTTGCTTGCATGGGTCCACTTACATCGCTGTGTAATAGATCCAACAAGTCACTACTTCTTTCCACCCTTTTGGTGAAAGCAACATCTGTCATATTGTTCCTTTGAACTAGGCTCACATGTATCATAATCATGAAAGGACAATGATCCCAATAGTCCATGGACTTTCGGATGTGACCATTGTTCTATGGTTCAAGGGACAATGCTATAAGAGGAAGTTTATTGAATCATTAGATCTGATCTTGTGTTACATATAGAACCACAAACTATTGTCAATTGTATCACTTCAATAGAACATCTCAGATTAAAGAAAAATATTATTTATTATTTCAAACTGAAGTCCTTTCCAAAAGGAATGATCTTCTAATACATAAGCTGATACAATAATAGCAAAGTTCTATATAAAGTCTTCAAGGCAGTGAGATGATATCAACAGCAGCATCCAATGCTCCGTCCCTGACCCGAGAGTCGATCCCATCAAGCCTCTTCGTCCTACTTCTTTTGAGCTCCTGCACATGTAAAACATATGTGAGCCTCACATACGGTACCCAATACCCATGAATAAGAAGTAGACAAAAGACCTCGGTAACACAATACCTGAAGCGGATGGATTACATCCCTTCTTCTTTGCCATGCTCTTCTTGGCCATCAATCCTCTTCGAAACACCCATGCATTCCCAGTCTTCCGAAGTATTAGCTTCGAAGATACAGAACCATGGTCTTTCTCAGATTCAGGCACACATTCTGAAGATCCAACAGAACTCTCCTGATCATTGTCTATAGAGCATGGTGTGAAGAAACCTTTGAGATGTATGATTAGATCATAGATCCCCATCTCATCACATTCAACCTTGACCTCCGGGGTCATGCACTCTAAGACAAGAGCAGTGTACTGTTCGTTATCTTCACAATGTTCAAGATAGACATTCCACTCCCAGTCATTAGTGAAATACACACTGGGCTGGGATGGAGGTCTTTCAAGAAGATGCACTTTATGTTCTTGTTCCAGTATCTTGGACAAAGTCTTGAACCATTTTGTCCAATTTGTCCCATCCAGTTTATGTTTATAAAGTTTCAATCTTAGATCAGGAGATGCCTTCTACAATAAGCAAATAAGTAAAATAAGTACTATGATAAAAGCATTTAACAAGGACTTTAAATTAAATGCTATGCTCCCACTATTTCCAAAAGAAGTTGAGGACTCTCAAACTCAACATAGAAATGAGTGAGTAGGATCCTAATTTCACATGAGGTCTCCACGACTCACGAGGGTGAGTTGAGATGCACAGAGAGTCCCATGCTTCCTTAGGTAGGCATGCCAGCCAATTGTGCCGCGCACAATTCCTCTTAGTTAAGATAGACTAGGCACCCTGTGTCCAGCGAGGGCTGGATACAACACAGAACCCTATCCTCTCAACAGCTGCCTCTAGTGATTCATCATGTTAGTGACATATGAAAAACTAGTCAAGTCTGGTCCTAACCGTTATGCCCAGGGCCAACGAATTTCCTTGCGAAGGCACGCCCAGGTTAAAACTGGACTGGGGAAATCATTGTCACCACACACCTCCTAAAGATAAGTGAGTGTGTCCCACGAGGGTGGGAAACAGTTCACAACATCACCGATCGATAGTTTGATGAGGGCTACGCGTTAGAAGGCTATTGACTTGATATTTTAATAAGAGTTTTGCATGTTCGTTTTATTCTTTTCTAGCATGCATCTTTCCTATGGTTATGGCAGCAAGGAAAAACATCACAGGCATGCTATGGACAAAATAATAAACTATCACAGGCATGCTATTTTTGGTTAATATGGTCATAGCCCTTTTCTGTGAGTCCCCTAAGGGGGGGGGGGGGGGGGGGGGGCGAAAACCCTAAAACTTGCGCATATAAACTTTTCTAGGGTTTTAACAAGATCGCTTGCATGAATATATATGATCAACTTTGATTATGATGCAAAGATCAAGTTAAGATCTTTTACCGTAGCCATGATGAAGGAGGCGACTTGGAAGCAAGAGGGCGAATTGGCTCTCCTCCTAAGAAGACGCACACTAGATGAGAGATGGCTACCTCTTTGGACGTTCCTTGTGCTAGCAAGGATCTCCAAATTTCCTTGTCGTGTGAAGAAGATGAGATGAATCCTCTTGATGGCCTATCCTCTTTTTCCTTTCGTCAAAGAAGAAGACACCACGATGATAGCTTCACAACTCGAGAAGGGGGCGAACACGTTACAACATGGAGACGTTTTTCCTTTTTGAAAACCGAACTCCAAAAATAGCAAGTCTTCAAAGCTTCATGCGTTCACCTCAAGTGAACTATCGAAACTCCCCTCCTCATTGAACCATACGTTCACATAGGTGAATGGGTTCAATTGCAATCAGTTCAAAAGGATTTGGTACAAAGACCAAATCAAACCAAGCCAAGCCATGGTCTAAATCTATATGAACCATGAAGGTTCAAGATCTAACCGTTCATCTCTAGATGCACTTGATCTCACCGATCTAGCATCACTACTCTCGATCGAAGCTTACCGATCTCAAGCCCTAATCAATCAAACATGATCAGACCAGATCTCACTTACAATCAGAGTTTAAACTCCTTTAAACTGAACCAAAACAATTCAGTCCACACGATCTGACTTAAGCAAGCCATATCATCAAATTGTGCGACCCTAAGGGTTTCCCTTAAATGTCGGTAACGATAACTTACATTATCACGATCAGTGAGGGGTATCTAGCAACACATCACTGTCTCCCGATATAAAGGAAAGAGTCTTCCAAGACTACACCCAAACCATAGCACAAGTGTGAATCCACTTCACTAGACATACATGTTTCCTTTGCCACTGGATGTTCTTATTGGACAAGCATGTCAAGCTTGTAACTCCAATATGATGAGCATGATTAGATCAGATGAACATAGTCATCTGGGTATGGCCATACACTTTCTCAATCATCTCATCCAGGGGGCCCCTTTAGAACATCACTCTCCTAAACAAGGAGACGGCAATCCTTTATCTATCACTAGTGTCCTAACCTGACTCATGATCATTATCCAAGATAGTCTATAACCATTATGTTTCAAATGATATTGAACTACCTCAAAACAATGACAATCATCATTTAGAAACACAAGTGATCTCAAGTCCGAGGAAGTATGCCACTTGTTCACATACAAGGATTATTCACATTGTGACAAGCAATTGAACATCCTAGTAGGGTCTGTCCAGTACATGCAATGTACCTATGAGTCTACATCTTATTCCATGCTCGAAGCATCCTATAAGATTAGAACACATATTAGTCTCAATCATATCAAGGCTGTCTCATGTTCACCAAGATATCTCGACTAAGGACAATACTGCATGTCAGCCAAGCTGAACAGCATTGAGACATTATTCAGAAGTGTACATATTGCAGCAGATGATGTAACAAACTGAATAACAACCATTGCCTTTATAAACATAAGAGTTTATACATGATACTGAAAGAATCCCTAGGCCTCAAACATTAGCCTTAAGGGCATACCCCAACATTTTCATACACATAACTTGTCACGAGCCATGTGACATGTTATGTGCTTCCAAGGGTTGCGAGTCCCTGAAGCAAATCAGCCCATGCCAGAAGCTGAAAGCATGTGTCCTTCCTTCAATCGCAAGTCCATCACCACGCTTCCAAAGCTGGCGCCACTTCTGACTCCATTTGAAGAAGGCTCCTTGTTGTTTTTGATGAACCTTAACCTATCTCATGTAAATAATTCTACATCTATTCTAAGGAAAGATGAAAATTTTACATTAAAAAGGGGAGAACCACACACAGGTGGTAGAAAGATTTTACAAGCATTCATCACAGGTGGAAACATGCTTCCACATCACAAAATAGGAGGGCACTCGCTATGACCATATCAACCCAATCAAGTGGGGCGCATGTAAAATTTGAAAATCCGAAAAAATCAAATTTTAGCACCTTATGCGCCAATATCATCCAAAGCACTCTCTTAAACAATTTCATGCCAAAATTTAGATCAAGTTCCATGATGATTTCATAGACCCTATCGGCTGGCAATTTTGTCAGATCAAGAGACCCGGCCAGTCCGAAGACACAATGCCCATCCTACTTGACAAAACCTACGTGCGCCTTTGGTCTTAAATCAAGCATAAACAAGATTCAAGTTTCGGCCATAAAGTTGAGAAGAGAAGATTGGATGAAAAATGCTTTCTAAGTGAAACGCGCATGGATAGAAGAAAAATTTTCCAAAAATTTTTCACACAAGCAAACGTACACCTTGTGTTTCTCGCAAGTACCTCTGATACCACTGTTGGGAATGCCGGGTGTAATTTAAAATTTTGCAGTCCCAGGACGCAGCGGAAGAAGTATTACACCCGAAACACATTCCTTTCCCAAGGATCCTTACGAGTGAGAGAACACAAGGATGTGTTAGGGTTAGTACCTTTATTGCTTGTTTAGATGTCGAAGCCATGTTGAAGGTGCCCAAGTGTTCGCCCTCTACAAGTATCCACGCGTCGACTCCTTGATCATTGCTCCCTTCCATGCTCGGTGCTAGCCTTGGGAAGAGAATCAAGCCTTCACTTCCACTTGCGCCACCTTCAAGAGAAGTTGCGCCAAGGAGGGGATAGGGAAGATGATGCCGCCAAGGACTTCCCTCTTCTTCTTTGCTTACGCCACCTCCAAGGTGCGCCTATGGCCAAGGGACGATGAGGGCTTGTGACAAGAAGACGCCACCAAGCACAAAGAATCCTTGCGCCAAAGAAGAGAGGAAGAGGAAGAACTTGCGGCTCCAAGGAAGAGGTTTGCACCACCTTGTTGTCACCCTTTGCTTTGCTCTCTCTCCCTTCTATGTGTGTTCACGCCTCCTTAAAGTCCAACCATGGAAGGGGCGGTAAGGGGTCCTATAAATAGGACAAGAGGCGGCAAGCCAATGGCTAAGATCATGCCAAGTGGGTGGCTAGGATAAAGGGGTCTTGAGGTAAGGAAAGTCTCCAAGACTTTACCATAAACCTCATTCAACCTATCCTAATTTGCCCAATGGCCATATCAGCCCAAGACATGCCTTAGATGCATGCATTCCATCCAAGGGAAGGGCAAGGCGCAATAAACATGAGGAGTTTCGGCTAGGGTAAGAATTTTGGGAGAAACTAGGGTTTTAGGTAAGGTAAGTCTCCAAGACATTACCATATACCTTACCCTACTATCCATATGCGCCCAAGCTCTTTCCAAAAGAGCCATCAAGCCATATCAGCCCCAAGACTTACCTTAGAGGCAAGTATTCCTTCCAAGAAAGAAGGGCTAGGCACCCTTTACTTCCATAATGAAGCAAAGGCGCCTCCCTCACCCCATTATGCCCCTAGGCGCCAATGGGGTGAGATTTCTCCCCATTATACCCTTTTAAGCCAATTCCTCTTCATGACAACTAATTATTGGGCCTCATTGGATAATGAGCTAGCCCAAAGTTCATGGCATGGGTTGATTAAGCCATTGGATCCAATCCAATGCAACCCTAATCCAAATGTGACCAATCTAGGTCAATTTCGGGTCAACCTGCCAAAAAAGAAGTTTGGCTCCAATAACTTTCTTCCATCTCATCAGGCCCATTGGCGCTGATGAAATCTTCAAAATGGATCCAAGTTATCCAATAACTTGATCCTAAGGCTTCTGATTAAAGCAACGTCAAGAGTCTATTGCGTGTGACCCCGTAGGATCCATATGACGATGGCAATGATGTAAACATCATAAGTAGTGAGGGGTATCTAGCAACACATCACTACTACGCATGTCATAGGACTTAAGTCATTATGGCAACAACTCCTAACAAGCAACGAGGATTCCTATTGCATTATAGATCCCTTTGCCTAAGCTGATATCCTGCCATTGGATTAGTCTCAAGTTTATTATCCAATGCATTGGTCATGACTCAACAAGTATGGCCACACTTTCCTGTCATGCACCAATAATGTGGGGCGCCCCGAGGTGGATATCATGCTTCCTCGGAAGGAAGGGGCAAATCCTACTATTGGTCATCCATGTCTCTACGTGACTTATGACATGCCCAATGACAGTCGTTTTGATCTCCCAATTACGAAGAGACGTAAGACTGTATTAAAGCATACCCTTCATCAAGTCTAGACATGAATACCTCAAGTCTAAGGATAAATGCAAACCTCTTGCATGTGAGATTGACTTGTTGACTAGACAAGTCAATCCTCACGGTGGATCACTCCAGTGCATCCAATGCACCTGTATGTCTGCGTTACTGTGCCCCGCACCAAACCGGCCCATACACCAGTCTCACATGTACCAAAGCTGTCCCATATCTGCTAAGGTACCTTGTCTGGGGATAGCTTATGAGAATGGATCCAATCCAAACTCCTGGGACATTATTTATGCAACTCAATACATCAACGCAGGTAGAGTAGTCTGCATAATAACGACCATGCCTATATAAAGAGTAATAGTTCTATCAAAGTACATTCAAACAATGCCTGACCATGTCCATACATTGGTCTTTAGGGCATATACACCAACACGGGTCTATCCAGTATATCCTCCAATGATATACCCATGTGTCTGCGTTAGCACCACGTGCCTAACCAGCCCACATACCAATCTCACAAGTACCAGAGCTGTCCCATATCCACTCAGGTACATCGACTAGGGACAATCATTTGAGCACAGATCCAATCTGTCTCCAGGGACATTATCATGTAAGTACACAATCGCAGGTGTAGACAAACAATGATAACGACAATGCCAGAAAGATATATGAATATCAGAGTTAAGTAGTACAAAGATGGACCAAAACTAGGTCCTAGGGCATATACACCAACATCCTTAACGGGAAGCTAACTGAGGATGTCTATATGACACAACCTGATGGCTTCATCCATCCTGCAGAGGCCAATAAGGTCTGCAGGCTAAAGAGATCCATCCATGGAATAAAGCAAGCATCTTGAAGTTGGAATCTTCGATTTGATGAAGCTGTGAGAGATTATGGATTTATCAAAAGCGAAGATGACGCCTGTGTATACAGAAAATTTAGTGGGAGCTTGGTGACTTTTCTAGTCTTGTATGTCGATGACATACTACTCATCAAGAATGACATCCCTAGTCTTCAAGCTGTGAAGACATGGTTAGGGAAGTGTTTTGAGATGAAAGACTTAGGGGAGGCCGCCTATATCCTAGGCATGAGGATCTATAGGGATAGATCCAAGAAGCTCCTAGCCCTTAGTTAGAGTACATACATTGATAAGGTCCTGGAGAGGTTTAGCTTGGAGTAATCCAAGAAAGGGTACCTTCCAGTGAGACATGGCCTTACTCTCTCAAAGAGCTATTGTCCCACCACACAGGCTGAGAGGGATGACATTAGTCGAGTGCCCTATGCTTCGGCAGTAGGATCGATCATGTATGCAATGTTGTGTACTAGACCAGATGTGGCTTATGCTGTGAGCATAACCAGCCGATACTAATCCAAGCCTGGAGTACAACACTGGGTGGCTGTAAAGAACATCCTAAAGTATCTGAGAAGAACTAAGGATTTGTTCTTGGTCTATGGGGGACAGGAAGAGCTCAGTATGCAGGGCTACACAAATGCGCCTTTCCAGTCTGACCCTGACGACTTCAGATCGTAGGCCGGCTATGTGTTCAAGATAAATGGAGGCGCTGTATGCTGGAAAAGCTTCAAGCAATCCACCATAGCTGATTCTACAACTGAAGCTGAGTATGTGGCCGCTTCTAAGGTAGCCAAAGTAGCCGTTTGGATTAGGAAGTTCATTTCTGAACTTCAGGTGGTTCCAAGTGCAGTGGATCCCATTGAAATCTATTGTGATAACAATAGAGGAATTGCACAAGCCAAGGAACCATGGTCTCATCAAAAATCCAAACACATACTCAGGAGATTTCACCTGATCAGAGAGATCATAGACAGAGGTGATGTCAAGATTAACAGAGTTGACACAGAGAACAATCTAGGAGACCCATTGACCAAGGCTTTGGTGCAGTAGAAGCATGATGGTCACGCTAGAGATATGGGGTTAAGATTTCTCAACCTCTAGGTCTTAGTGCAAGTGGGAGATTGTTGGTGCATATGCCCTAAGGACCTAATTCTGGTCCGTTACTTGTACTACTTGACATTGATATTTATATCATACTGGCATTGTCGTTATCATTATTTGTTTACATCTGCGAACATGTACTTATATGATAATGTCCCTAGAGACAGATTGGATCTGTGCTCAAACTATTGTCCCTAGTCAATGTACCTTAGTGTATATGGGACAGCTATGGTACTTGTAAGACTAGTACATGGGCTGGTTAGGCATGAGGTGCTAACGCAGGCATATGTGATGGAGGCAGCAGCCCTATTTTAAAGAGACACGCTTGGGCTCGGAGGAAACCTCCTCAACATGAATTCACCTAGAGCTCACTTGCTTTCGATTGTTTTGCATTGCATTTCATGGCATTTAGGTTAGTTTAAGATTTCAAATAAAGCCATGCATCATATAGTCATTTATGGCAAGTCCAATTGTAGTAGTTTGTGCATTGTAATGAATGTAGCTCTTATGCACTTTTGCATCATGGTAGGGTAGTGCATCCTTGCATTGATTATATTTTTTTGGCAGGTATTCAAGCTAGGGATCAGCTCAAGCATCACTCAAGATCAGCTCAAGAATCATTCAAGTTCAGATCAACTTCTACTCAACTCAAGCTCAGCCCAAGAAGGAAAGAAGACTTCAACTCCAAGTTCATGTTGGGAAACCCCGTGGACATTTTACAATTTTTAGAGTCATGGACATACATTTTACGCAGTGGAAGAATGTCCCCGAAACAGGCCGGTCCCAAAAACCCAGTGAAGATCGCAAGCAAGGGAGTCGACACGATGAGTTAGTAAGTACCTTAGGAGCAATATGGAGCGATGCCGATGTAGGCGTCCAAGTGTGCGCCCTCTGCAGTCTCACACACACGGATCTCTTGAGTTCTCTTCTTCCACGCCCGGTGCTAGCCTCGGGAAGAAGATCCAAGCCTTAGGAAGATGTTTTACTTCTCTCGCGCCACCTAGAGAAATAGATGCGCCAAGTGAAGAGGGAAAACTACCCAAGCCGCCAAGCCCTAGATCTCTTTGCGCCATGAGGAAAGGAGGAAGAGGCTTGCGGTTATGGAAGATGTGCCCTTGCTCCAAGCACTCGCCCCTCTCCTTGTGTTCACGCCTTCAAGGATTGATTACCCACAAGAGGGGGCGATTAGGGTCACATTTATAGGGCAAGAGGCGGTTAGGGTAATGGCTGAAGGAACCCCTTTCAAGAGGGGGGGCGAAAACCCTATTAGGATGGCGCATAAAACCTTTTGCAAGCGGAAGAAGGGCTTTCATAGATCTTTATATCGCATATGATCAACTTAGATGGATATGAGAAGGATCCATACCGTCGCCATCTCTTGGATGGTATCTTGGAAGAAGAAAGCAAGAGAGATCTCCTCCAAAGGTTGTCGCACACAAGAGGAAGAAGGCCTACTTCTTTGGGGCGATTTGTGCTAGCAATGCTCCAAAGCTTCCTTGATCGTTTGAGGGACGAAGAGATGAAAACTTGGCCGAATCCTCTTGTCGTCAACCTTCATGCCACCAGCCGTGAGTCGTCCAATGCCAAGAGCGAATTAGCGAGAGGAATAGAGAGGAGGCGTTGCAAGTGAACGTGGAAACGTTCCCACGTTGAAAACCGAAAGTTCCCAAAATAGCAAGCCTTGATTACATGCGTTATGCGTTCACCAAGTGAACCATGCGCAACTCTCTTCTCCCACCTGAACCTTGTGCTCAACCCATGAGCCGGTTCAAGATGTTTGGTTCAATGACCAAACCAAATCAGCCCAAACATTAAGTCTAGATCGAATTAGACCCTAAGGTCCTAGATCTGACCATTCATCTCCAGATGCTTCTGATCTGATCGATCTAGCATCAACACCCTCGATCGAAGCTTACCGATCTCAAGCCCTAATCAATCAAACATGATCAGACCAGATCTCACTTACAATCAGAGTTTAAATCCCTTTAAACTGAACCGAAACAATTCAGTCCACACGATCTGACTTAAGTAAGCCATATCATCAAATTGTGCGACCCTGAGGGTTTCCTTTAAATGTCGGTAACGATAACTTACATTATCACGATCAGTGAGGGGTATCTAGCAACACATCACTGTCTCCCGATATAAAGGAAAGAGTCTTCCAAGACTACACCCAAAACACAGCTCAAGTGTGAATCCTTTTCACTAGGCTTCACTAGGCATACATATTTCCTTTGCCACTGGATGTTCTTATTGGACAAGCGTGTCAAGCTTGTAGCTCCAATATGATGAGCATGATTAGACCAGATGAACACAGTCACCTGGGTATGGCCATACACTTTCTCAATCATCTCAGCCGGGGGGGCCCCTTTAGAACACCACACTCCTTAAACAAGGAGACGGCAATCCTATATCTATCACTAGTGCCCTAACCTGACTCATGATCATTATCCAAGATAGTCTATGACCATTATCTTTCAAATGATATTGAACTACCTCAAAACAATGACAATCATCATTTAGAAACACAAGTGATCTCAAGTTAGAGGAGATGTGCCACTTGTAGCAAACAAGGATTATTCACATTGTGACAAGCAATTGAATATCCTAGTAGGGTCTGTCCAGTACATCCAATGTACCCATGAGTCTACATCTTATTCCATGCTCGAAGCATCCTATAAGATTAGAACACATATTAGTCTCAAGCATATCAAGGCTGTCTCAAGTTCACCAAGATATCTCGACTAAGGACTTAACTGCATGTCAGCCTAGCTGAACAACTTTGAGACATTATTCAGAAGAACATATATTGCAGCAGACAATGTAATTAACTGAATAACAACCATGCCTTTATAAACATAACAGTTTATTACATGATACTGTTACAATCCCAAGACCTCAAACATTAGTCTTAAGGGCATATCCCAACAATCTCCCACTTGCACTTAATCTAATGGTTGAGAAATCTCAAACCCATATTATTACAGTGCTTCTCATGCTTCTGCTGCGCCAGAGGCTTGGTAAGCGGGTCTGCCAGATTGTCATCTATATGTACCTTGCAGACTTTGATCTCGCCACGATCTATGATCTCCCGGATCAAGTGAAACCGTCTCTGTATGTGCTTGGACTTCTGGTGTGACCGTGGTTCCTTTGCTTGTGCAATTGCTCCAGTGTTATCACAGAAGATAACCAAAGGATCAGCACTCGAAGGAACGACACCAAGTTCTCTCACGAACTTACGAATCCACACTGCCTCCTTGGATGCTTCCGAGGCTGCAACATACTCGGCTTCTGTTGTGGAATCAGCAACAGTTGACTGTTTGAAACTCTTCCACACCACTGCTCCTCCATTCAAGCTAAAAACATAGCCTGATTGCGATCGGAAATCATCCTGGTCCGACTGGAACGAAGGGTCAGTATATCCTTCAATACTGAGTTCTTCCTGACCACCATATATCAAGAACATATCTTTGGTCCTCCGAAGATATTTCAAAATGTTCTTGACTGCAATCCAGTGCGCCATACCTGGATTACTTTGGAATCGACTGGTCACGCTTAACCCGTAAGCGACGTCTGGGCGAGTACACAACATCGCATACATAATGGACCCAATAGCCGAAGCATAAGGCGTATTGTCCATTTCATCTTTCTCAATCTGTGTTTGTGGACACTGACTCTTCGAAAGATTCAGACCATGTCTGACTAGAAGATATCCCCTTTTAGAATTCTCTAAATGGAATCTTTCCAGGACCTTATCGATGTAAGTACTCTGGCACAGCCCGAGAAGCCTCTTAGATCTATCCCTGTAGATCTTCACACCTAATACATAGGCTGCTTCTCCTAAATCTTTCATCTGGAAACATTTCCTTAACCATGCCTTCACAGCATGCATTTCAGGAATGTCATTTCCAATGATCAAGATGTCATCGACGTAGAGGACTAGGAAAGTAATCACGCTCCCACTAAACCTCTTATATACACACGGGTCATCCTCGTTCTTGATGAAACCAAAGTCAGTGACTGATTCATCAAAACGAATGTTCCAGCTTCTTGATGCTTGTTTCAGTCCATAAATGGACTTCTTCAACTTGCATATCTTATGACGATCTGATGGATTAGTGAAACCTTCAGGTTGTGTCATATACACATCCTCATCCAGATTTCCATTAAGGAAAGCTGTTTTCACATCCATCTGCCAGATCTCATAATCATAATATGCAGCTACAGCGAATAGAATCCGAATAGACTTAAACATGGCTACAGGAGAGAAAGTTTCATCATAATCTATCCCGTAGATTTGTTTGAAACCTTTCGCAACAAGCCTGCCTTTATAGGTAACCACGTTACCATCCATGTCAATCTTCTTCTTGAAGATCCATTTGCAGCTTATAGGGATTACTCCCGGAGGCGGATCAACCAAATCCCAGACTTGGTTATCTGACATGGAGTCCATCTCGGCTCGCATAGCTTCAAGCCATCTAGCTGACTCCGGTCCACTGACCGCATCCGCATAAGTGAGGGATTCATCATTATCAATGATGTAGACTCCGTCATAACGCTCAGGCTGTCGACGGATCCTACCCGATCTTCGCGGTTCCCGTGATATCTGAGCCTCAGGTTATTCAATAACCTGATCTACCGGCTCAGGCACATCCATCTGTGCTTGACTACTTTGTCCATCCTCTGGATTCTCATCCAGCTTTATTTCTCTCCCACTAGCCTCTTGCAGAAGAAACTCCTTCTCAAGAAATATAGCCGTCCGAGCAACAAAAACCTTGTTCTCCTTGGGATCGTAGAAATAATAACCCTTAGTTTCCTTAGGGTAACCGACAAAGACGCATTTCTCAGATCTGCTCTCCAGTTTCCCAGAGGCGAGCTTTTTGACATAAGCCTCGCAGCCCCAGATCCTGATAAATGTCAAGCTCGGCTGTTTCCCATACCATAACTCATATGGAGTCTTAGAAACTGCCTTGGATGGCACTCGGTTTAGTACCTTTGCAGCTGTTTCCAGTGCAAACCCCCAAAAGGAGTAAGGTAGAGTAGCCTGACTCATCATAGAATGAACCATATCAAGCAACGTTCTATTTCTCCTCTCGGACACACCATTCCATTGCGGTGTTCCTGGCGGAGTGAGCAGTGAGATAATCCCACACTCCTTTAGATAGTCAGTAAACGCATGACTTAGGTATTCTCCACCTCGATCTGAGCAAAGTGCCTTGATATTTCGGCCTAGCTGATTTTGTACTTCATTTTTGAACTCTTTGAACTTGTCAAAAGATTCACTCTTATGTCTCATCAGATAGACATAACCGTACCTACTGAAATCATCAGTGAAGGTAATGAAGTACTGATAGCCACCTCTGGCATGTTTGCTAAATGGCCCACACACATCACTGTGTATAAGGTCAAGTAAACCTGAAGCCCTTTGACCTTTGTGAGGAAAAGGTGACTTCGTCATTTTACCCATCAAACAAGCTTTGCATGTATCAATTTCCTTATAGGAGAATGATCCCAGCAGTCCATGTTCATGCAACCGCTTAATGCGTTTCTCGTTAATATGGCCTAAACGACTATGCCATAGCAAGGTGCTGTCATCAGCATACTTGGCTTTCATATTATCAATGTTTTGTATAGAATTTTCCATGTCCAACATGAATAACCCATTGTTAATTGAACCAGTTGCATAAACAATATTATCATAAGATAAAACACACTTTGAAATATTGCATTCAAAGGCAAATCCTTTCCTGACAAGAGCAGGAATAGAGATAATATTTTTAGTAATGCTGGGAACAAAATAACAACTGTTTAGTTCCAATACAAGTCCAGATGGCAAAGAAATGAAATAGTCTCCTACAACAACAGCAGCAACCCGTGCCCCGTTTCCTACTCGTAGGTCTACCTCATGCTGTCCCACCTGCCTTCTTCTCTTGAGTTCCTGTACATTTGAACAAATGTGAACTCCACATGCAGTGTCCAACACCCATGAAATAGAAGAAGATGAAAACATGACTTCAGTCATGAATATACCTGAGCCAGAAGCGATGCTTCCCCTCTTATCTCCTTGGAGCGCTTTACAGTCCTTTTTCCAGTGACCTAGCTGGCCACAGTGGAAACACCTGTATTCCTTGGACCGCTTAACCTTCTGTTTCAGAGCCTTGCTGTAGCTCTTGACAGGGGCCTTGCCCTTCTTCCCCTTCTTCTTGTTCCTTGAAGGAACCATTAAGACAGAGGTTGAAGGCTTTCCCTTCAGAGTTTCCTCAGTAGTCAAGAGCATATTCAGCAGCTCTGCCGGAGTACAGTCGATTTTGTTCATATTAAAATTAATAATGAACGCATCGAATGAAGGCGGGAGAGACTGGAGAATAATGTCCACAGCAAGCTCCTGATTGATGGTATGCCCCAGTTTCTCTAGAGCCTCTTTGTGCCCAATCATCTTGAGCACGTGAGCTCCCACTGGGCTCCCTTCAGCCAGTTTGCTCTGAAAGAAGAGCTTCGTCAGATTATAGCGTTATGTCCTCGCCTGTGCAGCATACAGCATCTTGAGGTTCGCTATAATTTCTATAGCCGACATATCCTCATGCTGACGCTGCAGCGGTGGCGTCATAGACGCTAGCATCAGGCAAGCGACATCAATGCTATCATTGACGTGCTTTTCATAGGTTTCTCGAACCGCCCTTGCGGCGTTCGGAGCGGGCTGCGGCGGTATCGCTGACTCGAGGACATACAGTTTCCTCTCTGCCTTAAGAACAATCTTAAGGTGTCCGTACCAGTCCGAGAAGTTTGGCCCAGCAAACTTCTCCCTTTCCAGTAGGGATCGCACATTGAAGCTCATGGTGTTCGTTGCTGCAGGAATCTACAACAATGCAAGAACAGCAAGGTCAGTATCAATGTTAAGAATCAATCAGGACTTAAGAATGATTCTTTTTCTCACTATTTTATCTGGCTGAAAAATCCAGCAAAACAGCCCGAAAGAGTAGAACTCTTTTAGTGAGATGGGATCCAGATTTCATACTTAGTCTCCGCGTCCCGCTCAGGCGAGATAAGATGCACAGAGATGACAAGCACTAATCTCTGGTAGGCAGTCCCTGCAAATCGCCAACCCGTGCGATTCCCCTTCATCTGGGCGATCCAGCAGACTGTGCCAACTAAGTTGGTACAACACAATCTCTGATCCCACAGATGGCTGCCTCCATGTGCTACCATATGCGCCACATATGTAGCCTACATGGCCAAGCTGACCCGACCTACTCCCTGGACCACCACGTGCTATGCTGAGCAACGAGAAGCGATAAATCCCTTCTCTGTAACACGCAGGTGAAATCACACACCGTCTGAAGATAGATGGACGTGCCCACTGAGTGGGTACAACACGGCTCCAACGATAATCAGAACAGTGAGGTTTCGCGTCAGAAGGCTTACGAGCTTGATATTTAATCGTTGGATTTTAACGGTCTTTTATCTTCTTCACTATCATGCAATTCCTATGGCGATAGCAGAAGATAAACTAATCATGCAATTCTAATATTAAACAATAAAAGAAAGCATGGTTCTTATGTGGTAAAAGCCCATAGCCTAAGTAAGACCTTAAATAAACTTAAGTCTTCACTTGCTTTTCTTCATGGGTCTTTTGCTGCTCATCTGGCCCAAACCAGGGCCCAAGCGCCATCTGCAGCTCTGGAGCCCCAACCAGGAATATGCGCCTGTCCCAGAGTCGAACCCTGGACCTCCCACCTGGTCAAGCCACTGCTGCAGGCGCCTCTGCCAAGTGTGCTCTGTGCTCTTGTCTGATTAATTTACATATTAATCTATCTAGACAAGATTGACTCGCAGGTCAATTACATTTTATAAATTAAATGCAATGTGATTCGCAGATCACAATATAAAGATTAATTTACAAAATTTACCAGGCACGCAGGCCCCAGCACAGCACACATTTAACATGGGCAGCCCACATAAGATTAAATAAACAGGCAATATGGCATCAAACATCAGCATGTGATCCAATAAGAAAACAAAATTTCGAAAACCGCATTGGCATCAATTTTAATTTTCTTATATGCCCCCACAACCTTACAACGGTACAATAATAGGGATCCACTCATCCAATCTAGTCAGATCCTGTGCCCTTGCATGCACCAAGTCCTAACTGACTTGAGTCAACCCAGTGGTCAACTATGCATGCACCAAGGGCTGAACAACCACGATGAGGTCTGGCAAACGGGTGTGAGCCCGGGCCTAACTCATGTGCGTTCAACAGACGTCTCAACCAGACATCGCTACACACCTATGATGCAGCCGACCTATAGCCACCTCTTGCTTGCGCAAGGGTGCTATCTGGTCGACCCATCTAGGCTGTCAGATGGTCTGATCAGACTAGTTGGATCTAACCTAGAGGATGACTTCAACCCTACTAACCCGTCTAAGGGTTTATAGTAGACGCTTAGTCTAATGATAGGTGCGCAAGTGATATTCTTTTGATAAAACATCAACAACAAAGATCACAAAGATGCGCCTAGTTTGAAACATGCGCAAACATAAAACATGTGTAATCATATTCGCATGTAAGCTATAGATCTAAGCATGCAAACAAGGATCACAATATAGCATTAAGCAATCATATGCATAGATATAAACCTGCTCTGATACCAATTTGAAGGAACCCCTTTCAAGAGGGGGGGCGAAAACCCTATTAGGATGGCGCATAAAACCTTTTGCAAGCGGAAGAAGGGCTTTCATAGATCTTTATATCGCATATGATCAACTTAGATGGATATGAGAAGGATCCATACCGTCGCCATCTCTTGGATGGTATCTTGGAAGAAGAAAGCAAGAGAGATCTCCTCCAAAGGTTGTCGCACACAAGAGGAAGAAGGCCTACTTCTTTGGGGCGATTTGTGCTAGCAATGCTCCAAAGCTTCCTTGATCGTTTGAGGGACGAAGAGATGAAAACTTGGCCGAATCCTCTTGTCGTCAACCTTCACGCCACCAGCCGTGAGTCGTCCAATGCCAAGAGCGAATTAGCGAGAGGAATAGAGAGGAGGCGTTGCAAGTGAACGTGGAAACGTTCCCACGTTGAAAACCGAAAGTTCCCAAAATAGCAAGCCTTGATTACATGCGTTATGCGTTCACCAAATGAACCATGCGCAACTCTCTTCTCCCACCTGAACCTTGTGCTCAACCCATGAGCCGGTTCAAGATGTTTGGTTCAATGACCAAACCAAATCAGCCCAAACATTAAGTCTAGATCGAATTAGACCCTAAGGTCCTAGATCTGACCATTCATCTCCAGATGCTTCTGATCTGATCGATCTAGCATCAACACCCTCGATCGAAGCTTACCGATCTCAAGCCCTAATCAATCAAACATGATCAGACCACATCTCACTTACAATCAGAGTTTAAATCCCTTTAAACTGAATCGAAACAATTCAGTCCACACGATCTGACTTAAGTAAGCCATATCATCAAATTGTGCGACCCTGAGGGTTTCCTTTAAATGTCGGTAACGATAACTTACGTTATCATGATCAGTGAGGGGTATCTAGCAACACATCACTGTCTCCCGATATAAAGGAAAGAGTCTTCCAAGACTACACCCAAAACACAGCTCAAGTGTGAATCCTTTTCACTAGGCTTCACTAGGCATACATATTTCCTTTGCCACTGGATGTTCTTATTGGACAAGCGTGTCAAGCTTGTAGCTCCAATATGATGAGCATGATTAGACCAGATGAACACAGTCACCTGGGTATGGCCATACACTTTCTCAATCATCTCAGCCGGGGGGGCCCCTTTAGAACACCACACTCCTTAAACAAGGAGACGGCAATCCTATATCTATCACTAGTGCCCTAACCTGACTCATGATCATTATCCAAGATAGTCTATGACCATTATCTTTCAAATGATATTGAACTACCTCAAAACAATGACAATCATCATTTAGAAACACAAGTGATCTCAAGTCAGAGGAGATGTGCCACTTGTAGCAAACAAGGATTATTCACATTGTGACAAGCAATTGAATATCCTAGTAGGGTCTGTCCAGTACATCCAATGTACCCATGAGTCTACATCTTATTCCATGCTCGAAGCATCCTATAAGATTAGAACACATATTAGTCTCAAGCATATCAAGGCTGTCTCAAGTTCACCAAGATATCTCGACTAAGGACTTAACTGCATGTCAGCCTAGCTGAACAACTTTGAGACATTATTCAGAAGAACATATATTGCAGCAGACAATGTAATTAACTGAATAACAACCATGCCTTTATAAACATAACAGTTTATTACATGATACTGTTACAATCCCAAGACCTCAAACATTAGTCTTAAGGGCATATCCCAACAATGGCTAGGATCATGACAAGTGTAGGGCTAGGATGAGGAGGTTTGAGACAAGGAAAGTCTCTAAGACATTTCCATAATTCTCATTCAACCTTTCCTTTTGTTCCCACGCCTTTCCTTGTGCGCCAAGGCCTTGCCTTGCGCCCCAAGCAATGCCATAGAGGCATGCATTCCATCCTAGGAAGAGAGGGGAGGCGCCCTTTACTTCCATAATGAAGCAAAGGCGCCAACATGACCCCATTAAGCCCCTAGGCGCTTAATGGTTCATGTTTCTCCCCATTATACCCTTTTAGCCTCTCATCTCTTCATGAGAACTTGTTATTGGGCCTCATTGGATAATGAGCTAGCCCAAACTCATTACATGGGTTGATTAAGCACTTGGATCCAATCCAATGCAACCCTAATCCAAATGTGACCAACCACGGTAAAATACGGGTCAACCTGCCAAAAATGAAGTTTGGCTCCAATAACATTCTTCCATCTCATCAGGCCCATTGGCGCTGATAAAATCTCCCAATTAGATCCGAGTTATCCAATAACCCGATCATAAGGCTTCCCGATTAATACGAGAACTCAAGTATCAAGGTGTGCGACCCTATAGGTTCCTCTGACGCTGGCAGTGCTGACCAGAGGTCATCACAAGCAGTGAGTGGCACCTAGCAGTGCATCGCTGCTACCCAGGTCATTGGAATGGATATCGACATCGACATCCCCATCATCGCAACTAGGTACAGATGCATTACAGTCTCTTTGCCGTACTGATATCCGATTGGACAAGTGTGTCACCACATATTTTCATCCAATCACATGGCTATGACTAAAACAGGTTCTCACCTGGGTATGGCCATACACTCTCAGTCATAGAACCATATATATCATACTTCCTTAGGGAAGGGCCAAATCCTATGTCTGTCCATTGACCTTCTCATATGGGTCGTGACATGCTCAATGACAACCGTTATGACCTCCCAACTACGGCGAGGTGTTATGTTGTATCAAAGCAAGTCCCTAACCATATAGAATGGTCAATGACCTCAAGTCAAGGGATCAATGCATCTCCTGTCACTTGTGAGGATAACTCATGACACCAAGTCATAGCCTCACAGCGGGTCTATCCAGTATATCCTCCAATGATATACCCATGTGTCTGCGTTAGCACCACGTGCCTAACCAGCCCACATACCAGTCTCACAAGTACTAGAGCTGTCCCATATCCAATCAGGTACATCGACTAGGGACAATCATTTGAGCACAGATCCAATCTGTCTCCAGGGACATTATCATGTAAGTACACAATCGCAGGTGTAGACAAACAATGATAACGACAATGACAGAAAGATATATGAATATCAGAGTTAAGTAGTACAAAGATGGACCAAAACTAGGTCCTAGGGCATATACACCAACAATCTCCCACTTGCACTAAGACCCAGAGGTTGAGCAACCTCAACCCCCATATCTCTAGTACGACCATCATGCTTCTGCTGCGCCAAAGCCTGGTCAATGGGTCAGCTAGATTGCTCTCTGTGTCAACTCTGCTAATCTTGACATCACCTTGATCAATGATCTCTCTAATCAGGTGAAATCTCCTGAGTATGTGTTTGGACCTTTGATGAGACCGTGGTTCCTTAACATGTGTAGTTCCCGTTGTTGTCATAGTAGAGCTCAATGGGATCCATTGCACTTGGAACCACCTGAAGTTCAGAAAAGAACTTCCTGATCCAAACGGTTTCATTGGCTGCCTCAGAAGCAACCACATACTCAGCTTCGGTTGTAGAAGTAGCTATGGTGGATTGCTTGAAGCTCTTTCAGCATACAGCACCTCTAACCATTTTAAACAAATAGCTGGTCTGCGATCTGAAGTCGTCAGGATCAGACTGGAATGACTCATCAGTGAAGCCTTGCACACTGAGCTCTTCCAATCCCCGTAGACCATACAGAATAAATCCTTAGTCCTTTTCAGGAAACTCAAGGATATTCTTTACAGCCACCCAGTGGTGCAAACCTAGATTGGATTGGTTTCGGCTGGTTATGCTTACAGTATAACCCACATCTGGTCTAGTACACAGCATTGCATACATGATTTATCCCATTGCCGAAGCATAGGGAATTTGACTCATGTTATCCCTCTCAGCCCGTGTTGTAGGACACTGGCTCTTTGAGAGAGTAAGGCCATCTCTCACTGGAAGGTATCCTTTCTTGGATTGCTCCAAGTTGAACCTCTCCACGACCTTATCAATGTGGGTACTCTGACTAAGGGCCAAGAGCCTCTTGGATCTATCCCGGTAGATCCTCACGCCTAGAATATAGGCGGCCTCCCCTAAGTCCTTCATCTCGAAACACTTCCCTAACCATGTCTTCATACCTTGAAGACTAGGGATGTCGTTTCCGATGAGTAGTATGTCATCGACATACATGACCAGAAAAGTCATCAAGCTCCCACTGAATTTTCTGTATACACAGGCGTCATCTTCGCTTTTGATAAAGCCATAATCTCTCACGGCCTCATGAAATCAAAGATTCCAACTTCGAGATGCTTGTTTTTAATCCATAAATGGACCTCTTTAGCCTGCAGACCTTATTAGCCTTTGCAGGATGGATGAAGCCATCAGGTTGTGACATATACACATCCTCAGTCAGCTTCCCGTTAAGGAACGCTGTCTTCACATCCATCTGCCATATCTCATAGTCATGATATGCAGCTATAGCAAGCAGAATCCGAATGGATTTAATCATGGCAACCGGCGAGAAGGTTTCATCATAGTCCACCCCGTGGACTTGTTTAAATCCTTTAGCCACTAGTCTACCCTTATAGGTAACTATTTTGCCATCCATGTCTATCTTCTTTTTGAAGACCCATTTACACCCTATGGGTTTTACCCCATCAGGCAGCTCAACCAAATCCCAGACTTGGTTAGCCGACATGGAATCCATCTCGGATCGCATGGCGTCAAGCCATTTCTCAGAGTCCGGTCCACTGACCACCTCATCATAGGTCCTGGGTTCATCCTCCATGATGAAGATCCCATCGTGTTGGGTCGGCAGCGACCCATACCTCTCAGGTGCACGACGAAACCTCCCAGACCTACATGGGGCCTATGTCTGAGCCTCAGGCTGCCTAGCAACCGGTGCACGCGGCTCAGATTCCATCTCGTTGTCTTTGTGGTTGCACTTGGTGCTTATCCAAGTCAAACTTCCTCCCACTAACTTCTTTCATGAGAGATTCTTTCTCTAGAAAGACAGCACCCCAAGCAACAAAAACTTTGTTCTCGGTTGGGACATAGAAGTAGTATCCTTTAGTTTCCGTAGGATACCCCACAAACACACATTTATCAGATCTAGGTTCTAGCTTGCTAGAATCCTGACGTTTGACATAAGCCTTACATCCCCACATCCTGATAAAAGTGAGATTTGGGTGTCTCCCACTCCATACCTCATATGGAATCTTTGAGACACTCTCAGATCGAACATTATTCAGTATTAGAGAAGCTGTCTCAAGTGCATGTCCCCAGAATGAGGGAGGTAGATTTGCATGACTCATCATAGATCGAACCATGTCCAACAAAGTTCGATTTCTCCTTTCAGACACATCATTCCATTGAGGTGTTCCAGGAGGAGTGAGTTGGGATATGATCCCACACTCTCTCAGATAGTCAAAGAACTCACCGCTCAGGTACTCTTCACCACGATCTGATCGAAGAGCCTTAATGGATCTACCAAGCTAGTTTTCTACTTCACGTCTAAACTCCTTAAATTTCTCAAAGGATTCAGACTTATGTCTCATCAGATAGACATAACCATATTTACTGAAGTCATCAGTAAACGCGATGAAGTAGTTGTACCTTCCTCTGGCTTGTTTATTGAAAGGCCCATACACGTCAGTATGTATGAGATTTAATAAACCTCCTGCCCTCTCACCAGTCTTGGTGAAGGGCGCCTTTGTCATTTTCCCTAATAAACAAGGTTCACAAGTATTAAATTCCTCCAAGGAACTTGAATCTAACAACCCATTTTCATGGAGTTGTCGAATGCGATTCTTGTTTATATGGGCTAATCGACAATGCCGTAGGAAAGCACCAACTAAACCACTCAGTTTGATCCTTTTATGTTACAAATAGAGCTAACCATGTCCAAGACATGCGGACCATTGCTCAAAGTACCCTTCCCATAAGACATGTTTGCAAAAGAACATAAGTTCTCTTTTGTTTCAAACCTAAATCCTTTCTTTGCCAAGCAAGGAGTGGATACAATGTTTTGGTAAGGGAAGGTACATAATAGCAATTGTCTAGCTTTAACTGAAGTCCAGAAGGCAGGGAGAGAAACTCCTACAGCAACAGCAGCAACTTGTGCCCTGTTACCTATCCGTAGGTCAATCTCTCTAGGCCTTACCGATCTATCCTTTCTGAGCCTTTGCATATTTGTACAAATATGAGCTCCACATGCGATATCCAATACCCATGTCATAGGAGTAGAAAGGTTGACTTTGGTAACATAAATACCTGAGCATGAAGACAAGGCCTTGCCTTTCTTCTCCTCATTCTGAAGTTGCAACATGTCCTTCAACATGTGAGGTGGCCCTCCACATGAATAGCACCTATTATTCCTGATCATATCCATCTTTAATTTCAGTTCCTTGGTCAAGCCTTTCGGCTCAACACACTGAATATCAACTTTAGGAGGATTGAGATCAACCAATTCATCAAAGAGCTGCCCTAGATTAAAAATAATCTCAGAGGTACTATTTGATTCATATCACACTCTAAATTCAGGTGACACGTTGGTTAGCAACCTCCAAAGTATCAATCTGATGCTTTATCATAAGCATCCCTCTCAGCCGCTGAGGCCGAGCATGGAAGTGAAAGAAACCCTTATTAAGGGGGTGAAACCCTAAACATGCGCATCTAGCAAGCATGACGGAAAGAGGGTTTCTAAAAGATCGTATATGACAACCATATGATCAACTTGAAGCTATGAGTTTAGATCTATACCATAGCCATAGATTGGAGGTCGGCTTGGAAGAAGAGAGCAACTTTGATCTCCTCCAAAAGTTCACACACAAAGGCGATGAAGACTCCCAACTTGCGCACCTCTTGTGCTAGCAAAAGTGCCAAGATGTCAATGATCGAGTGTAGGGAAGAGATGAAGACTTTCTTTTGCTTGGCCGGTTCCTCCTCTTCTCGTCAACACCCTCACTTGCTCGAGAGCAAAAATCGTTTCACCAAAAACCAGAGAGAGGTGTAACCGAAAAACATTAGGGAGACTTCAAGCCATGAACGCATATGCGTTTTTCATTTTGGAACTTTCCAAAAATGGCAACCATTAAGAGTATGCGTTCATGCGTTCATGTCTCCATGAACCAAACGCAACTCCTTCTCCCTCTTGAACCATTCGCTCAACCCATGAGCCGGTTCAATACCCTTGGTTCAATAGCGAAACCAAATCAGCCCAAGCATTAAGTCTAGATCAAATTAGACCCCAAAGTCCAAGATCTGACCATTCATCATCTGACGCTTCTGATCGCATCGATCTAGCATCATCTCTCTCGATCGAAGCTTACCGATCTAAAGCCCTAATCAATCAAACATGATCAGACCAGATCTCACTTACAATCAGAGATTAAATCCCTTTAAATTGAACCGAAACAATTCAGTCCACACGATCTGACTTAAGCAAGCCATATCACCAAATTGTGCGACCCTAAGGGTTTCCTTTAAATGTCGGTAACGATAACTTTCGTTATCACGATCAGTGAGGGGTATCTAGCAACACATCACTGTCTCCCGATATAAAGGAAAGAGTCTTCCAAGACTACACCCAAACCATGGCACAAGTGTGAATCAAACTCACGAGGCATGCATGTTTCCTTTGCCACTGGATGTTCTTATTGGATAAGCATGTCAAGCCTGTAACTCCAATACGATGAGCATGATTAGATCAGATGAACACAGTCATCTGGGTATGGCCATACACTATCTCAATCATCTCATATAGGGGGGGCCCTTTAGAACATCACACTCCTTAAACAAGGAGACGGCAATCCTTTATCTATCACAAGTGCCCTAACCTGACTCAAGCTCACCATCCAAGATAGTCTATAATCATTATGTTTCAAATGATATTGAACTACCTCAAAACAATGACAATCATCATTTAGAAACACAAGTGATCTCAAGTCAAAGGACATGTGCCACTTGCTGCTTACAAGGATCATTCACATTGTGACAAGCAATGGAATATCCCAGTAGGGTCTGTCCAGTACATCCAATGTACCCATGAGTCTACATCTTATTCCATGCTCGAAGCATCCTATAAGATTAGCACACATATTAGTCTCAATCATATCAAGGCTGTCTCATGTTCACCAAGATATCTCGACTAAGGACATATAGCCTGTCAGCCTAGCTGAACAGCTTTGAGACATTATTCAGAAGTACACTTATTACAGCAGACAAGGTAACAACCTGAATAATAACCATGCCTTTATAAACACAAGAGTTTATTACATGATACTTATTACAATCCCAAAGGCCTCAAACATTAGCCTTAAGGGCATACCCCAACAATCTCCCACTTGCACTTAATCTAATGGTTGAGAAATCTCAAACCCATATTATTACAGTGCTGCTCATGCTTCTGCTGCGCCAGAGGCTTGGTAAGCGGGTCTGCCAGATTGTCATCTGTATGAACCTTGCATATTTTGATCTCGCCTCAATCAATGATCTCCCGGATCAAGTGAAACCGTCTCTGTATGTGCTTGGACTTCTGGTGCGACCGTGGTTCCTTTGCTTGTGCGATTGCTCCAGTGTTATCACAGAAGATAACCAAAGGATCAGCACTCGAAGGAACGACACCAAGTTCTCTCACGAACTTACGAATCCACACTGCCTCCTTGGATGCTTCCGAGGCTGCAACATACTCGGCTTCTGTTGTGGAATCAGCAACAGTTGACTGTTTGAAACTCTTCCACACCACTGCTCCACCATTCAAGCTAAAAACATAGCCTGATTGCGATCGGAAATCATCCTGGTCCGACTGGAACGAAGCGTCAGTATATCCCTCTATACTGAGTTCTTCCTGACCACCATATATCAAGAACATATCTTTGGTCCTCCGCAGATATTTTATAATGTTCTTGACTGCAATCCAGTGCGCCAAACCTGGATTACTTTGGAATCGACTGGTCACGCTTAACCCGTAAGCGACGTCTGGGCGAGTACACAACATCGCATACATGATGGACCCAATAGCCGAAGCATAAGGCGTATTGTCCATTTCATCTTTCTCAGTCTGTGTTTGTGGACACTGACTCTTCGAAAGATTCAGACCATGTCTGACTGGAAGATATCCACGTTTAGAATTCTCTAAATGGAATCTCTCCAGGACCTTATCGATGTAAGTACTCTGGCACAGCCCGAGAAGCCTCTTAGATCTATCCCGGTAGATCTTTACACCTAACACATAGGCTGCTTCTCCTAGATCTTTCATCTGGAAACATTTTCCTAACCATGCTTTAACAGCATGCAGTTCAGGAATATCATTTCCAATGATTAAGATATCATCAACGTAGAGGATTAGGAATGTAATTACGCTCCCACTAAACCTCTTATATACACACGGGTCATCCTCGTTCTTGATGAAACCAAACTCAGAGATGGATTCATCAAAACGAATATTCCAGCTCCTAGATGCTTGTTTCAATCCATAAATGGATTTCTTTAACTTGCATATTTTATGACGATCTGCTGGATTAGTGAAACCCTCAGGTTGTGTCATATACACATCCTCATCCAGATTTCCATTAAGGAAAGCTGTCTTCACATCCATCTGCCAGATCTCATAATCATAATATGCTGCTATCGCGAAAAGAATCCGAATAGACTTAAACATGGCTACAGGTGAGAAAGTTTCATCATAATCTATCCCGTAGATTTGTTTGAAACCTTTCCCAACTAGCCTGCCTTTATAGGTAACCACGTTACCATCCATGTCAATCTTCTTCTTGAAGATCCATTTACAGCCTATAGGGATTACTCCCGGAGGCGGATCAACCAAATCCCAGACTTGGTTATCTGACATGGAGTCCATCTCGGCTCGCATAGCATCAAGCCATCTAGCTGACTCCGGTCCACTGACCGCATCCGCATAAGTTAGGGGTTCATCATTATCAATGATGTAGACTCCGTCATAGCGCTCAGGCTGTCGACGGATCCTTCCCGATCTTCGCGGTTCCCGTGTTATCTGAGCCTCAGGTTGTTCAATAACCTGATCCACTAGCTCAGGCTCATCCAACTGAGCTTGACTACTTTGTCCTTCCTCTGGATTTTCATCCAGCTTTATTTCTCTCCCACTGGCCTCTTGCAGAAGAAACTCCTTCTCAAGGAATATGGCCGTGCCGAGCAACAAAAACTTTGTTCTCCTTGGGATCGTAGAAATAATAACCCTTAGTTTCCTTAGGGTAACCGACAAAGATGCATTTGTCAGATCTGCTCTCTAGTTTCCCAGAGGCGAGCTTTTTGACATAAGCCTCGCAACCCCAGATCCTGATAAATGTCAAGCTTGGCTATTTCCCATACCATAATTCATATGGCGTCATTGAAACTGCCTTAGATGGCACTCGGTTTAGTACCTTTGCAGCTGTTTCCAGTGCAAAACCCCAAAAGGAGTATGGAAGTGTAGCCTGACTCATCATAGAACGAACCATATCAAGTAACGTTCTATTTCTCCTCTCGGACACACCATTCCATTGCGGTGTTCCTGGCGGAGTGAGCTGTGAGATAATCCCACACTCTTTCAGATAGTCAGTAAACGCATGACTTAGGTATTATCCACCTCGATCAGAACGAAGTGCCTTGATATTTCGGCCTAACTGATTTTGTACTTCATTCTTGAACTCTTTGAACTTGTCAAAAGATTCACTTTTATGTCTCATTAAATAGACATACCCATACCTACTGAAATCATCAGTAAAGGTAATGAAGTACTGATAGCCACCTCTGGCTTGTTTACTAAATGGCCCACACACATCACTGTGTATAAGGTCAAGTAAACCTGAAGCCCTTTGACCTTTCTTAGAAAAAGGTGACTTCGTCATTTTACCCATTAAACAAGCTTTGCATGTATCAATCTCCTTATAGGAGAATGATCCCAGCAGTCCATGATCATGCAACCACTTAATGCGCTTCTCGTTTATATGGCCTAAACGACTGTGCCATAGCAAGGTGCTGTCATCAGCATACTTGGCTTTCTTATTATCAATGTTTTGTATAGAATTTTCCATGTCCAACATGAATAACCCATTGTTAATTGAACCAGTTCCATACACAATATTATCATAAGATAAAACACACTTTGAAATTTTGCATTCAAAGGCAAATCCTTTCTTGACAAGAGCAGGAATAGAGATAATATTCTTCGTGATACTTGGTACAAAATAACAATTGTTTAATTCCAATACAATGCCAGATGGTAAAGAAATGAAATAGTCTCCTACAGCAACAGCAGCAACCCGTGCCCCGTTTCCAACTCGTAGGTCTACCTCATGCTGTCCCACCTGTCTTCTTCTCTTGAGTTCCTGTACATTTGAACAAATGTGAACTCCACATGCAGTGTCCAACACCCATGAAATAGAAGAAGAAGATAACATGACCTCAGTCACATATATACCTGAGCCAGAAGCGATGCTTCCCCTCTTATCTCCTTGGAGCGCTTTACAGTCCTTTTTTCAGTGACCCAGCTGGCCACAGTGGAAACACCTGTTGTCCTTCAACCGCTTCACCTTCTGTTTCAGAGCCTTGCTGTAATTCTTGACAGGGGCCTTGCCCTTCTTCCCCTTCTTCTTGTTCCTAGAAGGAACCATCAAGACAGAGGTTGAAGGCTTACCCTTCAGAGTTTCCTCAGTTGTCAAGAGCATATTCAGCAGCTCTGCCGGCGTGCAATCGTTTTTGTTCATATTAAAATTAATGATGAACGCATCGAAAGAGGGCGGGAGAGACTGCAGAATAATATCAACAGCAAGCTCCTGGTTGACGGTATGCCCCAGTTTCTCCAGAGCCTCCTTGTGCCCAATCATCTTGAGCACGTGAGCTCCCACTGGGCTCCCCTCAGCCAGTTTGCTCTGAAAGAAGAGCTTTGTCAGATTATAGCGTTCTGTCCTCGCCTGTGCAGCATACAGCATCTTGAGGTTCGCTATAATCTCTATAGCCGACATATCCTCATGCTGACGCTGCAGCGGTGGCGTCATAGACGCAAGCATCAGGCAAGCGACATCAATGCTATCATTGACGTGCTTTTCATAGGCATCCCGAACCGCCCTTGCGGCGTTCGGAGCGGGCTGCGGCGGTATCGCCGTCTCGAGGACATACAGTTTCCTCTCTGCCTTAAGAACGATCTTAAGGTGTCCAAACCAGTCAGAGAAGTTCGGCCCAGCAAACTTCTCCCTTTCCAGTAGGGATCGCACATTGAAGCTCATGGTGTTCGTTGCTGCAGTTATCTACAACAATACAAGAACAGCAAGGTTAGTATCAATGTTCAGAATCAATCCAGGACTTAAGAAAGATTCTTTTCTCACTATTTTGTCTGACTGAAAAATCCAGTAAACAGTCCGAAAGAGTAACACTCTTTTAGTGAGATGGGATCCAGATTTCATACTTGGTCTCCGCGTCCCGCTCAGGCGAGATAAGATGCACAGAGATGACAAGCACTAATTTCTGGTAGGCTGTCCCAGCCAATCGCCAACCCGTGCGATTCCCCTTCATCTGGGCAATCCAGCAGACTGTGCCAACTGAGTTGGTACAACACAGTCTCTGATCCCACAGATGGCTGCCTCCATGTGCTACCATATGCGCCACATATGTAGCCTACATGGTCAAGCTGACCTGACCTACTCCCTGGACCACCACGTGCTATGCTGAGCAACGAGAAGGGATAAATCCTTACTCTGTAACACGCAGGTGTAATCGCGCACCGTCTGAAGATAGATGGACGTGCCCACTGAGTGGGTTCAACACGGCTCCAACGATAGTCAGAACAGTGAGGTTTCGCGTCAGAAGGCATTACGTGCTTGATATATTAGCGTTGGATTTTAACGGTCTTTTATCTTCTTACTATCAGGCATATCCTATGGCTATAGCAGAAGATAAACACATGCAATTCTAATTATATAAGCAATAAATAGAAAGTATGATCTTATGTGGTAAAAGCCCATGAACCCTAGAAAGACCTTAATTTTACTTAAGTCTTCACTTGAGCTCTTTTGCATCTCATCTGGTCCAACCCAGGGCCCTAGCGCCAAGAGCACCTCAGGTGCGCCACCAGGTGAATGCCCATCTAGGATGTGTGCCTTTATGCTCTTGTCTAATCAAAAACATTTTGATCTATCTAGACAAGCTTTGACTCGCAGGTCAATTATACAATAAATTAATAAAAAAATGTGATTCGCAGATCACAATAATATTAACTTGTAATTTACCAGGCACGCAGGCCCCAGCACAGCACACATTAGGGCAACCCACATAAGATTAAATAAACAAGCATATGGTATCAAAACAACATGTGATCCATTCATGAAATTAAATTTTGAAAAACCCCATGGTATCAATTTTAATTTCCTTATGTGCTCTACAACCTTACAATGGTCCATTGATAGGGATCCACTCATCCATCTAGTCAGATCCTCTCCCCTTGCATGCACCGAGTCCTAACTGACCCGTGTTGACCTAATGGTCAACCATGCATGCGCCAAGGGCTGAACCACCCTCATGAGTTTTGGCAAGCGGGTGTGACCCCGGGCCTAACTCATGTGTGTTCAGTAGTTGTCTCAACCAGACCTCGCTACACGCCCTGGATGCAGTCGACCTATAGCCACCTCGTGCTTGCGCACAGGTGCTATCTGGTCAACCCATCTAGGCTGTCAGATGGTCTGATCAGACTAGTTGGATCTAACCTAGAAGATGCTTTCAACCCCATCAACCCATCTAAGGATTTATAGTAGGGGCACCTTAGATCTAAGTAGGCGCGCAAGATGTAAGTTTTATAAAACATCTAGAACATGCGCAAACAAACAAAACAACATGCTTCACTTGAGAACATAAGATATATCTCATATCTAGCATATTGATAACCCTTAGATCTAAGGGGGGGTCCCCTTCAAGGGGGAGCGCAAACTTTAGGGGGTCCCCTTCAAGGGGGAGCGCAAACTTCATGTAACCATGATACAAGCGCAAACATAGCCAATGTAAACCATGCATCAAGAAAACAAAGCATCAAGTAAGCGCAACATGTATGGATCACAAACACTTCAAAGCAATCATATAGATCATATCGAAAACCTCGCTCTGATACCAATTGAAAGAAACCCTTATTAAGGGGGTGAAACCCTAAACATGCGCATCTAGCAAGCATGACGGAAAGAGGGTTTCTAAAAGATCGTATATGACAACCATATGATCAACTTGAAGCTATGAGTTTAGATCTATACCATAGCCATAGATTGGAGGTCGGCTTGGAAGAAGAGAGCAACTTTGATCTCCTCCAAAAGTTCACACACAAAGGCGATGAAGACTCCCAACTTGCGCACCTCTTGTGCTAGCAAAAGTGCCAAAATGTCAATGATCGAGTGTAGGGAAGAGATGAAGACTTTCTTTTGCTTGGCCGGTTCCTCCTCTTCTCGTCAACACCCTCACTTGCTCGAGAGCAAAAATCGTTTCACCAAAAACCAGAGAGAGGTGTAACCGAAAAACATTAGGGAGACTTCAAGCCATGAACGCATATGCGTTTTTCATTTTGGAACTTTCCAAAAATGGCAACCATTAAGAGTATGCGTTCATGCGTTCATGTCTCCATGAACCAAACGCAACTCCTTCTCCCTCTTGAACCATTCGCTCAACCCATGAGCCGGTTCAATACCCTTGGTTCAATAGCGAAACCAATACCAATTAAAAAAAAACCCTTCAAGGGGGTTTAACCCTAAACATGCGCATCTAGCAAGCATGACGGAAAGAGGGTTTCTAAAAGATCGTATATGACAACCATATGATCAACTTGAAGCTATGAGTTTAGATCTATACCATAGCCATAGATTGGAGGTCGGCTTGGAAGAAGAGAGCAACTTTGATCTCCTCCAAAAGTTCACACACAAAGGCGATGAAGACTCCCAACTTGCGCACCTCTTGTGCTAGCAAAAGTGCCAAGATGTCAATGATCGAGTGTAGGGAAGAGATGAAGACTTTCTTTTGCTTGGCCGGTTCCTCCTCTTCTCGTCAACACCCTCACTTGCTCGAGAGCAAAAATCGTTTCACCAAAAACCAGAGAGAGGTGTAACCGAAAAACATTAGGGAGACTTCAAGCCATGAACGCATATGCGTTTTTCATTTTGGAACTTTCCAAAAATGGCAACCATTAAGAGTATGCGTTCATGCGTTCATGTCTCCATGAACCAAACGCAACTCCTTCTCCCTCTTGAACCATTCGCTCAACCCATGAGCCGGTTCAATACCCTTGGTTCAATAGCGAAACCAAATCAGCCCAAGCATTAAGTCTAGATCAAATTAGACCCCAAAGTCCAAGATCTGACCATTCATCATCTGACGCTTCTGATCGCATCGATCTAGCATCATCTCTCTCGATCGAAGCTTACCGATCTAAAGCCCTAATCAATCAAACATGATCAGACCAGATCTCACTTACAATCAGAGATTAAATCCCTTTAAACTGAACCGAAACAATTCAGTCCACACGATCTGACTTAAGCAAGCCATATCACCAAATTGTGCGACCCTAAGGGTTTCCTTTAAATGTCGGTAACGATAACTTTCGTTATCACGATCAGTGAGGGGTATCTAGCAACACATCACTGTCTCCCGATATAAAGGAAAGAGTCTTCCAAGACTACACCCAAACCATGGCACAAGTGTGAATCAAACTCACGAGGCATGCATGTTTCCTTTGCCACTGGATGTTCTTATTGGATAAGCATGTCAAGCCTGTAACTCCAATACGATGAGCATGATTAGATCAGATGAACACAGTCATCTGGGTATGGCCATACACTATCTCAATCATCTCATATAGGGGGGGCCCTTTAGAACATCACACTCCTTAAACAAGGAGACGGCAATCCTTTATCTATCACAAGTGCCCTAACCTGACTCAAGCTCACCATCCAAGATAGTCTATAATCATTATGTTTCAAATGATATTGAACTACCTCAAAACAATGACAATCATCATTTAGAAACACAAGTGATCTCAAGTCAAAGGACATGTGCCACTTGCTGCTTACAAGGATCATTCACATTGTGACAAGCAATGGAATATCCCAGTAGGGTCTGTCCAGTACATCCAATGTACCCATGAGTCTACATCTTATTCCATGCTCGAAGCATCCTATAAGATTAGCACACATATTAGTCTCAATCATATCAAGGCTGTCTCATGTTCACCAAGATATCTCGACTAAGGACATATAGCCTGTCAGCCTAGCTGAACAGCTTTGAGACATTATTCAGAAGTACACTTATTACAGCAGACAAGGTAACAACCTGAATAATAACCATGCCTTTATAAACACAAGAGTTTATTACATGATACTTATTACAATCCCAAAGGCCTCAAACATTAGCCTTAAGGGCATACCCCAACAGGAAGTGGCTCAGGAAAAGGACGCTCAAGGACACAAAGCTTCCTTTTGAGCTCGAGTACGATTCTCAAGTTCATATACCAATCCAGTAAGTTGGATCCAGCCAACTTATCCCTTTCCAGGGGAGATCGCAGTGACCAACTGCTATTGTTTACAGCCATTGTTCCACAACAACCAAGAAACAGCAGATTAGTACTACTTCGAGTCATTTAAATTGGACTTGTTTTAAATGACCATGGCTCCCACTATTTTTAATCGAATTGACAACCCACAAAGTCAATCGAGAAATCCAAGATTTCCTAGTGAGATGAGATCCTCATTCCACATAGGGCTTTGCGTCCCACGAGGGTGGGATGAGATGCACAAAGTGACCCATGTTTCCTAAGGTGGGCTCGCCGACCGATTGCTCCAAGCAATTCCCCTTATTGAGACAGTCCAGGCATTTCATGTCCAGCGAGGGCTGGATACAGCATGAAACCCTAACCTCTCAACGATGCCTCTAGAGTTCATCATGTGCCTAGCACACATGAAAATATAGTCAAGTCCATTCCTAACCGTTATGCCCAGGGCCAACGAGTTTCCTTGCGAAGGCACGCCCAGGTTAAAACTGGACTGGGGAAACCATTGCCACCGACGCACTTTCTAAAGATAAGTGGCTGTGTCCCACGAGGGTGGGAAACAATTCACATCTCCACTGATCGATAGCTTAGTGAGGGCTACGCGTTAGAAGGCTACTAGACTTGATATTTTAATTGAGGGTTTTTGTTTAAGGTCTCATCATCTCAGTTTTATCTTATGTCTATCATTACAGGCGTGCAATCCTATGGTGATAACATAACAACAAAACATCACAGGCATGCTTTAGCTTTTGTAAAGAAAGCAATAAAAGGATGATGTGATATAGCCCATTCAAGACATTGAACCAATCCACGCCAAAAGGGGTTCAACTCTTGACCTAGGATTCAAGCCCCAAGACGAGACCTAGCCTAGCCGACCTCTAGCTCTCTCTTCAAGGTTGGCTCCAAGGTCCTTCTCTCATGGTTTAGCTCTCAAACCCTAGGGGTACACCCACAAGGTTCGGCCAATGCCATGGTCTTCCTCCAAGGAAGGTGCGCCATCTAGCAAGCCACAAGAGGGATAGCACACAAGCACAAGGCTCGGCCAAACCCTAACTTGCGCCCTCATGCAAGGATGTGCCACCTTTGAAGCTTGTTGCGCCATCAGGCAAGGATGCGCAACGAAGCAAGCATGCACCTTGCTCCAAGTAGATGCGCCACCCTAATCTTCTTCTTAGTTAAAAGCAAAAAGAAAAGTGGCACGCAGGCCTCACAAGGATACATCATAGGCATGCTAAGGGGCTTGACATATGACCATAACATCATGCACAATCAAGTACTTACTCATGCAATTCTACATGCTCATGAAAAACATAAAATCTGAAATTTTACTTTTTCATAAAACATGTCTCTCTTCCTTCCCTTCATATCACAAATCTTTGATTCTAAGTTTCTCTCAGGAGTCTACAAGAGGCATACCGGTTGCCCTACTTGCAATCCCTAACTTGCTAGGATAAGGGCAATCACCCAGTCCATGCCCTATCCCAACAAGTCTCTCAAGATAGGTCTATCCTATTATGAGAGGAGAAATTTTTCTCTTCCACGTATGGGTCTATCCCATCACATGAAGAGAGCAAAGAACCACAAGAAGTTAATTAGAAGCAAGAAACAAGAGACCTAAGATTTTTCTACTTAAAGAAAAACCATGCGCCAAGATCTATGCAATATGCGAAAATGTAGATATGGCATGTGAGCATGAAAAGCATGAAAGAACATCGTTCGAGGCTTGCAAGTCGCTCTGATACCACTGTTGGGAAACCCCGGGGACATTTTATAATTTTCAGAGTCATGGACATACATTTTACGCAGAGGAAGAATGTCCCCGAAACAGGCCGGTCCCAAAAACCCACTAAAGATCGCAAGCAAGGGAGTCGACACGATGAGTTAGTAAGTACCTTAGGAGCAATATGGAGCGATGCCAATGTAGGCGTCCAAGTGTGCGCCCTCTACAGTCTCGCACACACGGATCTCTTGAGTTCTCTTCTTCCACGCCCGGTGCTAGCCTCGGGAAAAAGATCCAAGCCTTAGGAAGACGTTTTACTTCTCTTGCGCCACCTAGAGAAATAGATGCGCCAAGTGAAGAGGGAAAACTACCCAAGCCGCCAAGCCCTAGATCTCTTTGCGCCAAGAGGAAAGGAGGAAGAGGCTTGCGGTTTTGGAAGATGCGCCCTTGCTCCAAGCACTCGCCCCTCTCCTTGTGTTCACGCCTTCAAGGATTGATTACCCACAAGAGGGGGCGATTAGGGTAACATTTATAGGGCAAGAGGCGGTTAGGGTAATGGCTAGGATCATGACAAGTGTAGGGCTAGGATGAGGAGGTTTGAGACAAGGAAAGTCTCCAAGACATTTCCATAATTCTCATTCAACCTTTCCTTTTGTTCCCATGGCTTTCCTTGTGCGCCAAGGCCTTGCCTTGCGCCCCAAGCAATGCCATAGAGGCATGCATTCCATCCTAGGAAGAGAGGGGAGGCGCCCTTTACTTCCATAATGAAGCAAAGGCGCCAACATGACCCCATTATGCCCCTAGGCGCTTAATGGTTCATGTTTCTCCCCATTATACCCTTTTAGCCTCTCATCTCTTCATGAGAACTTGTTATTGGGCCTCATTGGATAATGAGCTAGCCCAAACGTCATTACATGGGTTGATTAAGCACTTGGACCCAATCCAATGCAACCCTAATCCAAATGTGACCAACCATGGTCAAATACGGGTCAACCTGCCAAAAATGAAGTTTGGCTCCAATAACATTCTTCCATCTCATCAGGCCCATTGGCGCTGATAAAATCTCCCAATTAGATCCGAGTTATCCAATAACCCGATCATAAGACTTCCCGATCAATACGAGAACTCAAGTATCAAGGTGTGCGACCCTGTAGGTTCCTCTGACGCAGGCAGTGCTGACCAGAGGTCATCACAAGCAGTGAGTGACACCTAGCAGTGCATCGCTGCTACCCAGGTCATTGGAATGGATATCGACATCGACATCCCCATCATCGCAACTAGGTACAGATGCATTACAGTCTATTTGCCGTAATGATATCCGATTGGACAAGTGTGTCACCACTTGTTTTCATCCAATCACATGGCTATGACTAAAACAGGTTCTCACCTGGGTATGGCCATACACTCTCAGTCATAGAACCATATAGGAGCTCCATGGATATCATACTTCTTTAGGGAATGGGCAAATCCTATGTCTGTCCATTGACCTTCTCATATGGTTCGTGACATGCTCAATGACAACCGTTATGACCTCCCAACTACGGCGAGGTGTTATGTTGTATCAAAGCAAGTCCCTAACCATATAGAATGGTCAATGACCTCAAGTCAAGGGATCAATGCATCTCCTGTCACTTGTGAGGATAACTCATGACACCAAGTCATAGCCTCACAGCGGGTCTATCCAGTATATCCTCCAATGATATACCCATGTGTCGGCGTTAGCACCACGTGCCTAACCAGCCCACATACCAGTCTCACAAGTACCAGAGCTGTCCCATATCCACTCAGGTACATCGACTAGGGATAATCATTTGAGCACATATCCAATCTGTCTCCAGGGACATTATCATGTAAGTACACAATCGCAGGTGTAGACAAACAATGATAACGACAATGCCAGAAAGATATATGAATATCAAAGTTAAGTAGTACAAAGATGGACCAAAACTAGGTCCTAGGGCATATACACCAACAGTTCAACCCAAGCCTTGATGAGTTCACTTGACAACTCAACTTCCTCATTTGTTTGGGTGCCTCTCCCTTGGGATAATGGGCCACCTCAGCCTCTATCCATTCAAGATATGCGCCTAGCCCAAGCAAGCAAGGATTCAGTCAGCAATCAAGATCCACAATCAAAGCAAGCAATTAATTCAAGTTTCCATCATTGTCTTGCCGCCCAAACACTTATGGAAGCTTTTCAAAATTCAAAGTGAAGGGTCCCCTTCAAGGGGGAGCGCAAGCGGTTAAAAACCCCTTTCAAGAGGGGGGCCGAAAACCCTAAACAAGGGGGCGCATGCATTTTGCTAAGGTTTCAAGAATTCAATCGCTTATGTGCTCATATGATCAACTATAATATTTCATTAGATCAAGAATGTGATCATACCAATGCCATAGATCGGATGTCGGCTTGGAAGCAAAGTTCAAAGAGAACTTCTCCAAAGGAATCGCACACAAGAAGAAGAAGGCCTACACCTTGAACGTCCCTTGTGCTAGCAAGGCTCCAAAGTATCCCTTGTCGCGTGAAGGAGTTTTGGAGATCAAGCTTGGCGAGAGCAACCTTCCTCCTCTTCTCATCCGAATCCACTCACCTCCAGGGATGAACGTTGAGAAGAGAGGAGTGAAGTCGAGCGTTCAAAACGCTTTGGCGTTAAGGTGAAGTCGCCTTCAATACTTTCCATAAATGGAAGAGATGAAGCTATGCGCCCATTACCGAACCAAAACGCCTAACCCCTTGAACCAAGCGTTCACCCTTGTGAACCGGTTCAAGCCACTTCAATCCATTTCAATTTGGTTCAAGAACCAAATTAAACCAGCCCAAGCCATGGTCTAGATCTCATTGAACCAATGGTTCAATATCTAACCGTTGATCTCGTGATACTCTTGATCTCACCGATCTAGCATCAATACTCTCGATCGAAGCTTATCGATCTCAAGTCCCAATCAATCAAACATGATCAGACCAGATCTCACTTACAATCAGAGCCTCTATCCCTTTAAACTGAACCCAAACAATTCAGTCCACACGATCTGACTTAAGTAAGCCATATCATCAAATTGTGCGACCCTGAGGGTTTCCTTTAAATGTCGGTAACGATAACTTTCGTTATCACGATCAGTGAGGGGTATCTAGCAACACATCACTGTCTCCCGATATAAAGGAAAGAGTCTTCCAAGACTTCACCCAAACCACAGCACAAGTGTGAATCAACTTCACTAGGCATACATGTGTCCTTTGCCACTGGATGTTCTTATTGGACAAGCGGGTCAAGCTTGTAACTCCAATACGATGAGCATGATTAGATCAGATGAACATAGTCATCTGGGTATAGCCATACACTATCTCAATCATCTCATATAGGGGGGGCCCTTTAGAACATCACACTCCTTAAACAAGGAGACGGCAATCCTATGTCTATCACTAGTGCCCTAACCTGATTCAAGCTCACCATCCAAGATAGTCTATAATCATTATGTTTCAAATGATATTGAACTACCTCAAGACAATGACAATCATCATTTAGAAACACAAGTGATCTCAAGTCAGAGGACATGTGCCACTTGGTGCTTACAAGGATCATTCACATTGTGACAAGCAATTGAATATCCTAGTAGGGTCTGTCCAGTACATCCAATGTACCCATGAGTCTACATCTTATTCCATGCTCGAAGCATCCTATAAGATTAGAACACATATTAGTCTCAATCATATCAAGGCTGTCTCATGTTCACCAAGATATCTCGACTAAGGACATATGCATGTCAGCCTAGCTGAACAGCTTTGAGACATTATTCAGAAGTACACTTATTACAGCAGACAAGGTAGCAACCTGAATAATAACCATGCCTTTATAAACATAAGAGTTTATTACATGATACTTATACAATCCCAAGGCCTCAAACATTAGCCTTAAGGGCATACCTCAACAATCTCCCACTTGCACTTAATCTAATGGTTGAGAAATCTCAAACCCATATTATTACAGTGCTTCTCATGCTTCTGCTGCGCCAGAGGCTTGGTAAGCGGGTCTGCCAGATTGTCATCTGTATGAACCTTGCATATTTTGATCTCGCCACGATCAATGATCTCCCGGATCAAGTGAAACCATCTCTGTATGTGCTTGGACTTCTGGTGCGACCGTGGTTCCTTTGCTTGTGCGATTGCTCCAGTGTTATCACAGAAGATAACCAAAGGATCTACACTCGAAGGAACGACACCAAGTTCTCTCACGAACTTACGAATCCACACTGCCTCCTTGGATGCTTCTGAGGCTGCAACATACTCGGCTTCTGTTGTGGAATCAGCAACAGTTGACTGTTTGAAACTCTTCCACACCACTACTCCACCATTCAAGCTAAAAACATAGCCTGATTGCGATCGGAAATCATCCTGGTCTGACTGGAACGAAGCGTCAGTATATCCTTCTATACTGAGTTCTTCCTGACCACCATATATCAAGAACATATCTTTGGTCCTCCGCAGATATTTTAAAATGTTCTTGACTGCAATCCAGTGCGCCATACCTGGATTACTTTGGAATCGACTGGTCACGCTTAACCCGTAAGCGACGTCTGGGCGAGTACATAACATCGTATACATAATGGACCCAATAGCCGAAGCATAAGGCGTATTGTCCATTTCATCTTTCTCAGTCTGTGTTTGTGGACACTGACTCTTCGAAAGATTCAGACCATGTCTGACTGGAAGATATCCTCGTTTAGAATTCTCTAAATGAAATCTCTCCAGGACTTTATCGATGTAAGTACTCTGGCACAGCCCGAGAAGCCTCTTAGATCTATCCCTGTAGACCTTCACACCTAATACATAGGCTGCTTCTCCTAGATCTTTCATCTGGAAACATTTCCTTAACCATGCTTTAACAGCATGCATTTCAGGAATATCATTTCCAATGATCAAGATATCATCGACGTAGAGGATTAGGAATGTAATTACGCTCCCACTAAACCTCTTATATACACACGGGTCATCTTCGTTCTTGATGAAACCAAACTCAGAGATTGATTCATCAAAACGAATGTTCCAGCTTCTAGATGCTTGTTTCAGTCCATAAATAGACTTCTTTAACTTGCATATTTTATGACGATCTGCTGGATTAGTGAAACCTTCAGGTTGTGTCATATACACATCCTCATCCAGATTTCCATTAAGGAAAGCTGTTTTCACATCCATCTGCCAGATCTCATAATCGTAATATGCAGCTATCGCGAAAAGAATCCGAATAGACTTAAACATGGCTACAGGAGAGAAAGTTTCATCATAATCTAACCCGTAGATTTGTTTGAAACCTTTCGCAACTAGCCTGCCTTTATAGGTAACAACGTTACCATCCATGTCAATCTTCTTCTTGAAGATCCATTTACAGCCTATAGGGATTACTCCCGGAGGCGGATCAACCAAATCCCAGACCTGGTTATCTGACATGGAGTCCATCTCGGCTCGTATAGCTTCAAGCCATCTAGCTGACTCCGGTCCACTGACCGCATCCGCATAAGTGAGGGGTTCATCATTATCAATGATGTAGACTCCGTCATAGCGCTCAGGCTGACGACGGATCCTTCCCGATCTTCGCGGTTCCCGTGTTATTTGAGCCTCAGGTTGTTCAATAACCTGATCTACCGGCTCAGGCACATCCAACTGTGCTTGACTACTTTGTCCTTCCTCTGGAATCTTATCCAGCTTTATTTCTCTCCCACTAGCCTCTTGCAGAAGAAACTCCTTCTCAAGAAATATGGCCGTCCGAGCAACAAATACTTTGTTCTCCTTGGGATCGTAGAAATAATAACCCTTAGTTTCCTTAGGGTAACCGACAAAGATACATTTCTCAGATCTGCTCTCCAGTTTCCCAGAGGCGAGCTTTTTGACATAAGCCTCGCAACCCCAGATCCTGATAAATGTCAAGCTCGGCTGTTTCCCATACCATAACTCATATGGCGTCTTTGAAACTGCCTTGGATGGCACTCGGTTTAGTACCTTTGCAGCTGTTTCCAGTGCAAAACCCCAAAAGGAGTATGGAAGAGTAGCCTGACTCATCATAGAACGAACCATATCAAGTAACGTTCTATTTCTCCTCTCGGACACACCATTCCATTGCGGTGTTCCTGGCGGAGTGAGCTGTGAGATAATCCCACACTCCTTTAGATAGTCAGTAAATTCTCGACTTAGGTATTCACCACCTCGATCAGAACGAAGTGCCTTGATATTTCGGCCTAACTGATTTTGTACTTCATTTTTGAACTCTTTGAACTTGTCAAAAGATTCACTTTTATGTCTCATTAGATAGACATACCCATACCTACTGAAATCATCAGTAAAGGTAATGAAGTACTGATAGCCACCTCTGGCATGTTTACTAAATGGCCCACACACATCACTGTGTATGAGGTCAAGTAAACCTGAAGCCCTTTGACCTTTATTAGAAAAAGGAGACTTCGTCATTTTACCCATCAAACAAGCTTTGCATGTATCAATCTCCTCATAGGAGAATGATCCCAGCAGTCCATGATCATGCAACCGCTTAATGCGCTTCTCGTTAATATGGCCTAAACGACTATGCCATAGCAAGGTGCTGTCATCAGCATACTTGGCTTTTTTATTATCAATGTTTTGTATAGAATTTTCCATGTCCAACATGAACAACCCATTGTTAATTGAACCAGTTGCATACACAATATTATCACAAGATAAAACACACTTTGAAATATTGCATTCAAAGGCAAATCCTTTCCTGACAAGAGCAGGAATAGAGATAATATTCTTGGTAATACTGGGTACAAAATAACAATTGTTTAATTCCAATACAATGCCAGATGGTAATGAAATGAAATAGTCTCCTACAGCAACAGCAGCAACCCGTGCCCCGTTTCCAACGCGTAGGTCTACCTCATGCTGTCCCACCTGCCTTCTTCTCTTGAGTTCCTGTACATTTGAACAAATGTGAACTCCACATGCAGTGTCCAACACCCATGATATGGTAGAAGAAGATAACATGACCTCAGTCACATATATACCTGAGCCAGAAGCGATGCTTCCCCTCTTATCTCCTTAGAGCGCTTTACAGTCCTTTTTCCAGTGACCCAGCTGGCCACAGTGGAAACACCTGTTGTCCTTCGACCGCTTTACCTTCTGTTTCAGAGCCTTGCTGTAATTCTTGACAGGGGCCTTGCCCTTCTTCCCCTTCTTCTTGTTCCTAGAAGGAACCATTAAGACAGAGGTTGAAGGCTTGCCCTTCAGAGTTTCCTCAGTAGTTAAGAGCATATTCAGCAGCTCTGCCGGCGTACAATCGATTTTGTTCATATTAAAGTTAATGATGAACGCATCGAAAGAGGGCGGGAGAGACTGCAGAATAATATCCACAGCAAGCTCCTGGTTGATGGTATGCCCCAGTTTCTCCAGAGCCTCCTTGTGCCCAATCATCTTGAGCACGTGAGCTCCCACTGGGCTCCCTTCAGCCAGTTTGCTCTGAAAGAACAGCTTCGTCAGATTATAGCGTTCTGTCCTCGCCTGTGCAGCATACAGCATCTTGAGGTTCGCTATAATCTCTATAGCCGACATATCCTCATGCTGACGCTGCAGCGGTGGCGTCATAGACGCTAGCATCAGGCAAGCGACATCAATGCTATCATTGACGTGCTTTTCATAGGCATCCCGAACCGCCCTTGCGGCGTTCGGAGCGGGCTGCGGCGGTATCGCCGTCTCGAGGACATACAGTTTCCTCTCTGCCTTAAGAACGATCTTAAGGTGTCCGTACCAGTCAGAGAAGTTCGGCCCAGCAAACTTCTCCCTTTCCAGTAGGGATCGCACATTGAAGCTCATGGTGTTCGTTGCTGCAGGAATCTACAACAATGCAAGAACAGCAAGGTCAGTATCAATGTTAAGAATCAATCAGGACTTAAGAATGATTCCTTTTCTCACTATTTTAACTGACTGTAAAATCCAGTAAAACAGTCCGAAAGAGTAACACTCTTTTAGTGAGATGGGATCCAGATTTCATACTTGGTCTCCGCGTCCCGCTCAGGCGAGATAAGATGCACAGAGATGACAAGCACTAATTTCTGGTAGGCTGTCCCTGCCAATCGCTAACCCGTGCGATTCCCCTTCACCTGGGCAATCCAGCAGACTATGCCAACTGAGTTGGTACAACACAGTCTCTGATCCCTCAGATGGCTGCCTCCATGTGCTACCATATGCGCCACATATGTAGTCTACATGGTCAAGCTGACCCGACCTACTCCCTGGACCACCACGTGCTATGCTGAGCAACGAGAAGCGATAAATCCCTTCTCTGTAACACGCAGGTGAAATCCAGCACCGTCTGAAGATAGATGGACGTGCCCACTGAGTGGGTACAACACGGCTCCAACGATAATCAGAACAGTGAGGTTTCGCGTCAGAAGGCTTACGAGCTTGATATGTTAGCGTTTGGATTTTAACGGTCTTTTATCTTCCTCACTATCATGCAAGTCCTATGGTGATAGCAGAAGATAAACTCATGCAGTTCTAATTATATAAGCAATAAAAAGAAAGCATGCATCTTATGTGGTAAAAGCCCAAAGCCTAAGTAAGACCTTAAGAAACTTAAGTCTTCACTTGCTCTTCTTGGGACTTTTGCATCTCATCTGGTCCAACCCAGGGCCCTAGCGCCAAGAGCACCTCAGGTGCGCCACCAGCTGAAAGCCCCTCTTGGATGTGTGCCTTTGTGCTCTTGTCTAATCAAATACAATTTGATCTATCTAGACAAGTTTGACTCGCAGGTCAATTATACATTATAAATTAAGTACAAATGTGATTCGCAGATCACAAATTAATTTACAAGTTTAATTCCAGGCACGCAGGCCCCAGCACAGCACACATTAGGGCAACCCACATAAGATTAAATAAACAAACATCATGGCATCAATCAACATGTGATCCAATCATGAAATTAAATTTTTGAAAACCCCATGGCATCAATTTTAATTTCCTTATGTGCCCCTACAACCTTACAATGGTACATTGATAGGGATCCACTCATCCATCTAATCAGATCCTCTGCCCTTGCATGCACCGAGTCCTAACTGACCCGTGTTGACCTAATGGTCAACCATGCATGCGCCAAGGGCTGAACAACCCTCATGAGTTCTGGCAAGCGGGTGTGACACCGAGCCTAGCTCATGTGTGTTCACTAGTTGTCTCAACCAGACCTCGCTACACGCCTAAGGTGCGATCGACCTATGGCATCCTCATGCTTGCGCACAGGTGCCATCTAGTCGATCCATCTAGGCTGTCAGATGGTCTGATCAGACTATTGGATCTAATCTAGAGGTGACTTCAACCCCATCAACCCATCTAAGGGTTTATTGTAGGTGCGGCTTAGATCTAATATGCAAGGCGCGCATGTCATTTAGGGTTTTTAAGAAAAACAACTACAACAACATGAAAGAAGCGCAATCATCATACATGCGCCATTCAACTAGCGCCAACACAACATAACTCTCATACATGCGCAACATGAACATACTATCCACTAGTATAATCGCATGAAGAGAAAACATAGATCTAAGCATCAAACATATATGGATCACAAAACATACATAGCAATCATATGAATCATATAAGATCCTAGCTCTGATACCAATTGAAGGGTCCCCTTCAAGGGGGAGCGCAAGCGGTTAAAAACCCCTTTCAAGAGGGGGGCCGAAAACCCTAAACAAGGGGGCGCATGCATTTTGCTAGGGTTTCAAGAATTCAATCGCTTATGTGCTCATATGATCAACTATAACATTTCATTAGATCAAGAATGTGATCATACCAATGCCATAGATCGGATGTCGGCTTGGCAGCAAAGTTCAAAGAGAACTTCTCCAAAGGAATCGCACACAAGAAGAAGAAGGCCTACACCTTGAACGTCCCTTGTGCTAGCAAGGCTCCAAAGTATCCCTTGTCGCGTGAAGGAGTTTTGGAGATCAAGCTTGGCGAGAGCAACCTTCCTCCTCTTCTCATCCGAATCCACTCACCTCCAAGGATGAACGTTGAGAAGAGAGGAGTGAAGTCGAGCGTTCAAAACGCTTTGGCGTTAAGGTGAAGTCGCCTTCAATACTTTCCATAAATGGAAGAGATGAAGCTATGCGCCCATTACCGAACCAAAACGCCTAACCCCTTGAACCAAGCGTTCACCCTTGTGAACCGGTTCAAGCCACTTCAATCCATTTCAATTTGGTTCAAGAACCAAATTAAACCAGCCCAAGCCATGGTCTAGATCTCATTGAACCAATGGTTCAATATCTAACCGTTGATCTCGTGATACTCTTGATCTCACCGATCTAGCATCAATACTCTCGATCGAAGCTTACCGATCTCAAGTCCCAATCAATCAAACATGATCAGACCAGATCTCACTTACAATCAGAGCCTCTATCCCTTTAAACTGAACCCAAACAATTCAGTCCACACGATCTGACTTAAGTAAGCCATATCATCAAATTGTGCGACCCTGAGGGTTTCCTTTAAATGTCGGTAACGATAACTTTCGTTATCACGATCAGTGAGGGGTATCTAGCAACACATCACTGTCTCCCGATATAAAGAAAAGAGTCTTCCAAGACTTCACCCAAACCACAGCACAAGTGTGAATCAACTTCACTAGGCATACATGTGTCCTTTGCCACTGGATGTTCTTATTGGACAAGCGGGTCAAGCTTGTAACTCCAATACGATGAGCATGATTAGATCAGATGAACATAGTCATCTGGGTATGGCCATACACTATCTCAATCATCTCATATAGGGGGGGCCCTTTAGAACATCACACTCCTTAAACAAGGAGACGGCAATCCTATGTCTATCACTAGTGCCCTAACCTGATTCAAGCTCACCATCCAAGATAGTCTATAATCATTATGTTTCAAATGATATTGAACTACCTCAAGACAATGACAATCATCATTTAGAAACACAAGTGATCTCAAGTCAGAGGACATGTGCCACTTGGTGCTTACAAGGATCATTCACATTGTGACAAGCAATTGAATATCCTAGTAGGGTCTGTCCAGTACATCCAATGTACCCATGAGTCTACATCTTATTCCATGCTCGAAGCATCCTATAAGATTAGAACACATATTAGTCTCAATCATATCAAGGCTGTCTCATGTTCACCAAGATATCTCGACTAAGGACATATGCATGTCAGCCTAGCTGAACAGCTTTGAGACATTATTCAGAAGTACACTTATTACAGCAGACAAGGTAGCAACCTGAATAATAACCATGCCTTTATAAACATAAGAGTTTATTACATGATACTTATACAATCCCAAGGCCTCAAACATTAGCCTTAAGGGCATACCCCAACACAAAGGACTGCTTGATGCGCAAGCAAGAAGCAATGAAAGAATTCGAGATCAGCCCCAATCTAGATCCACAATCAAAGGGGAGCCTTTAATGAGACTTACCATTTTGTTTTGCCACCCAAAGCACTTATGGAAGGATTCAACTTTTGAATCCTTCACTTATGCGCCAACATTCAGCAAAGATGAGAGCCTCTCGCCAACACAAGAAGCAAGGAAAGCCACCACAAATGCCAGCCCAATGCCATTAAAATCTTGCCAAAGGAAGATTATCAAAGAAGGAAAGCTTTCAAGACCAATTTGCGCCAACTCTTGTCTTTCAAATTTTGAATTTCACTCTATTTTTGTAAGGAGCGCAAGGGGGTAATTGACCATCCTACCCTAGCTCTCCCACTTGCCTATAAATGTACCCCTCTCGCATGTATTCTCTAGCTTTGGATGAAATAAAATTCGTCTACTAGTTTCCTAGGTAATCTTTAGTGTTGCTCTTAGTTATAGACATTTCTTCCAAGGCCGAACCCTTCCCCTCTTCTCAAATTCTTCCACCGAAGTTCCAAGGAGGAATCTCTCCTTCTCATGTGTGCAACCACAAGGCATCCTTCCTCTTCCTCGGTTTGGAGCAAGGTGGGATAATGGACTCTTCAACACTCGGCAACATGGGAACTTCCTTCCAAACGGCAAAGTTCTTTACCCTAATTCCTTCACCTTGTTTCAAGAGCATTTCCCTACACTAATCTGAAATTATTTACTCCTGAAGCTTGCGCAAGGAGGACAAGCAAAGTTGTGGCGCAACCTCCTCTTCTCTCCCCCCCCCCCTCTTCTAATTAGATCTCATATTAGCAAGGGAACTTGTGAGGACTAGCCTCCCCCTTGATTTAAGTGTGTAATATGAATCCGAGACTTGTTCGGATCCCTTTGTGTGTTTGTAATGCTCAATCATTCTACACCTTCCATCAGAGTTGGACCGGTGAAGAATGGGGTGACACGATCCTTCAATTCTCAAGGGTCGCTCTGTAAGTTTACTTCTAGCATTTACAGCTTTCAATAGTATAATTTCGGTTTTCCCCTATTATTAAAATTACAAAAAAATTAGTTTTCCCAAATCTCGTTAGGTTAAATCCGGTTTTCCCTTATTATCTACTTATCTATCAAAATGGATTTTGAAAATCGTTGTTTGAATGTCTCTAGTTCCCCGTCCTACAACAGCTTGGTAACAGAGCTTAGGCTCCTAGTTTAGATTTTAAAGTATCAAAACTTTATTTTCTAACTCCTAGGCGATCTTTGGAATTAGGTGTTTGAAAGAATTTGAATCCTAATAGACTACTTATCTATCTATCACCTTGCCCTAGTTTGAAAACTTATATTTTTTCAAAACACCCATGCAAACCCGGTCTAAAACTCAAGAACAAGAACAAGACCCCACAATGAGTAATACTACTTTGAATGAGAAGATTGACCTTCTGACTGAACAAGTAGGAACCATCACTCAGAGTCTTAACTAGTTTCACATTTTGGTTGCTCAAATAGAAACCATCAACCAAAACCTCAACCAGTTTAACAATAGTAGAGGTAGATCTCCAAGCCAAGCTAGTGAACCACCCCATACCCCAACCCATGTGGAAGTTCAAAAACCATCTATGTGGAATGGACATCAAACTCCAAACCATGTAGGATCCCAACCAACCCCTATGTGAAATGGACAACAAGTTCCAACCCATGTAGGAACTCAACCCCCACCTATGTGGAATGGGCATCAAACCCCAACCCATGTAGAATCCCAACCACCCCCTATGTGGAATGGACAACAAGTTCCAACCCATGTAGGAATTCAACCCCCACCTATGTGTAATGGGCATCAAACTCGAACCCATGTAGGAACCCAACCACCCCCTATGTGGAATGGATATCCCAATCCGAACCATGTAGGAACCCATCAACCACCTATGTGGAATGGACACCCAGCTCCAACTCCACCTCAACCCAGGTTTAGGGAGGATGATGTGCACCGCGCCATCAAACTCAATCACCCAACCTTCAATGGGTCCTTTGATCCCCGTGACTTCCTAGATTGGTCAACCAAGCTTGAATAGTACTTTGAATGGAGCATGATACCCGACCATAGCAAAGTTCGGTTTGCCAAATGTCTCCTATAAGGGAATGCTAGGTTGTATAGGACCAACATAGAAAACAACCTAGAGAGATCCAACCGACCTCCCATAGACAACTGGATAGAGATGCGTCAGCAGCTCAAAATGAAGTATGTTCCCTCAAACTTTCAAAAAAAGTTGTATGACCAAGCTAGCAGCTTAACCCAAGGAGCCATGACTGTAGACCAATACACTGCTAGTTTTGAGGAGTTGCTCCTTAGAGGTAACATAAGGGAAGAACCCCAATTTTCCCTTAGTAGGTATAAGAATGGCCTCAGATCTGAAATTAGGAAAGGCCTTACCTACTACCAAATAGACTCCATAGAGGCCGCCCATCTTAGAGCTAAGGAAATAGAACAAGAAATTCAGAATGCCATTAGGAAAGAAGTTAGTACCCCTAACCCAACTCCTAAACCCACCAATCCCTCTAGCTCTAGCACTCCCAAACCCAAGCCCTCTAGCTATCAAGAACTATCTAGGGTCACATGTGATGCTTGTAGGCAACTTGGACATTTTATGAAAGACTGCCCTAAAAGGGTCTTGTACCTAGGAGAAGAAACCCAAACCCCTAGCCTTGAAGACCTTAATGACCCTGATTCTGAATGTCAAGTGTTTGAAGAACTAGAGTATGATAGTAATGAAGAATCAGCCCAAAACACCTTAGGAGTCATTAGGTGTAACTTGATCCAACCCTCACCCACTGATGACTGGCGAAGAACTAGTATCTTCCATACTTACACGAAATGCAATGGAAACATGTGCAAAGTAGTGATAGATGGGGGTAGTAGCCTCAATGCAGTCTCCCACTCTGCTGCCGCCAAGTTCAAACTTAAGGTAGAGGTTCACCCAATACCTTACAATATCTCCTAGGTCAATCAAACAAGTGTGCCTATAACCCATAGGAGTCTTGTCCCATTACAGTTTGGTAGTTATGAAGGACGAGTCTGGTGTGACATCATCACTATGGATGTTTCACAAATCCTACTAGGCAGACCTTGGCTATATGACATGAATGTAGTCCACTATGGCCGGACTAACACGTATGTTTTTAGCCACTCAGGTCAGACGATCAAATTAAAACCATCCATGCCTAGAGAACTTAGAGCATCAACCAACAAGGGAGTCATAGCTGAGTCTAAACCAACCCTCCAACTGATGATACCTCAAGAATTACTTAGGGACACCCAACCTAATCAACCCTTATGCCGCATAGTCCTTAAGGAAACCAACCTAGGTGAACAACCCAAACCAAAGCCACCCCTTGAGATAGAGCCTCCTACTGAAACACTCATACCCTACCTAGACCCTTGTGAGTTTCCAAAGCTAGGAATTGACCTAGACCCTAAGTCCTCTAAACCATCTCTTGACTTAGGACTTTTAGATCCTAATCCTCTGAACTATAGATCCTGTCTTATAGAACTTGGTCCCAAGACATCAGGGTTAAATAACATTGATACTGCTTTACTTCCCCTATATGTTGTTGAACACATAGACTTTGTTATGCCTAGCCAATTTAGTAGAACTATGAAGCTTTATCCTAAGTGTACTAATAAGCATGGCTGGAAAAGGTACTCTAATGTAGGAGACCCTGAACCCAAGATCCCCACCCCTATCCATGAGGAGGATCCCCCTCTCTACTAAGAGCCCCTCTTTATGCCTGATTCAAATGTCAACCATGAGCTAGAGATTGAGGCTATCATTGGGGATCAAACCCGACTGACCACTGAAGAGATACAAATGACTTACAGAGTTAGATTCCTCAATGGTGATGAGGATTAGCTCTTTGAGGAAGAACTTGATAAGGCCGCCCCTATGTTACTCCAAGGGTACAAGGACAATTCTCCAGAGGAGAATTTTTTTAACCCGGGGAGAGCTGATGGAGGCTGCAGCCCTAATTTAAAGAGACACGCTTGGGCTCGCAGGAAACCTCCTCAACATGAATTCACCTAGAGCTCACTTGCTTTCGATTGTTTTGCATTGCATTTCATGGCATTTAGGTTAGTTTAAGTTTTCAAATAAAGCCATGCATCATATAGTCATTTATGGCAAGTCCAATTGTAGTAGGTTGTGCATTGTAATGCATGTAGCTCTTATGCACTTTTGCATCATGGTAGGATAGTGCATCCTTGCATTGGTTATATTTTTTTGGCAGGTATTCGAGCTAGGGATCAGCTCAAGCATCACTCAAGATCAGCTCAAGCATCACTCATGTTCAGATCAAGTTCTACTCAACTCAAGCTCAGCCCAAGAAGGAAAGAAGACTTCAACTCCAAGTTCAACCCAAGCCTTGATGAGTTCACTTGACAACTCAACTTCCTCATTTGTTTGGGTGCCTCTCCCTTGGGATAATCAACCACCTCAGCCTCCATTCATTCAAGATATGCGCCTAGCCCAAGCAAGCAAGGATTCGGTCAGCAATCAAGATCCACAATCAAAGCAAGCAATTAATTCAAGTTTCCATCATTGTCTTGCTGCCCAAACACTTATGGTAGCTTTTCAAAATTCAAAGGTCTCCTTGGTGCGCAAGCAAGAAGCAAAGAAAGAATTCGAGATCAGCCCCAATCGAGATCCACAATCAAAGGGGAGCCTTTAATGAGACTTACCATATTGTTTTGCAACCCAAAGCACTTATGGAAAGGATTCAACTTTTGAATCCTTCACTTATGCGCCAACATTCAGCAAAGATGAGAGCCTCTCGCCAACACAAGAAGCAAGGAAAGCCACCTCAAATGCCAGCCCAATGCCATTAAAATCTTGCCAAAGGAAGATTATCAAAAAAGGAAAGCTTTCAAGACCAATTTGCGCCAACTCTTGTCTTTCAAATTTTGAATTTCACTCTATTTTTGTAAGGAGCGCAAGGGGGTAATTGACCATCCTACCCTAGCTCTCCCACTTGCCTATAAATGTACCCCTCTCGCATGTATTCTCTAGCTTTGGATGAAATAAAATTCGTCTACTAGTTTCCTAGGTAATCTTTAGTGTTGCTCTTAGTTATAGACATTTCTTCCAAGGCCGAACCCTTCCCCTCTTCTCAAATTCTTCCACCGAAGTTCCAAGGAGGAATCTCTCCTTCTCATGTGTGCAACCACAAGGCATCCTTCCTCTTCCTCGGTTTGGAGCAAGGTGGGATAATGGACTCTTCAACACTCGGCAACATGGGAACTTCCTTCCAAACGGCAAAGTTCTTTACCCTAATTCCTTCACCTTGTTTCAAGAGCATTTCCCTACACTAATATGAAATTATTTACTCTTGAAGCTTGCGCAAGGAGGACAAGCAAAGTGGTGGCACAACCTCCTCTTCTCTCTCCCCCCCTTCTTCGAATTAGATCTCATATTAGCAAGGGAACTTGTGAGGACTAGCCTCCCCCTTGATTTAAGTGTGTAATATGAATCCGAGACTTGTTCGGATCCCTTTGTGTGTTTGTGTGTAATGCTCAACCATTCTACACCTTCCATCAGAGTTGGACCGGTGAAGAACGGGGGTGACACGATCCTTCAATTCTCAAGGGTCGCTCTGTAAGTTTACTTCCAGCATTTACAGCTTTCAATAGTATAATTTCAGTTTTCCCCTATTATTAAAATTACAAAAAAATTAGTTTTCCCAAATCTCGTTAGTTTAAATCCGGTTTTCCCTTATTATCAACTTATCTATCAAAATGGATTTTGAAAATCGTTGTTTGAATGTCTCTAGTTCCCCGTCCTACATTAATATGGGTATATCAGTGGTAGATATATTGGACCGACCCGTTGTGAGGCAATGACATGGTGTCACGAGTTATCCTCACAAGTGATAGGAGATGCATTGATCCCTTGACTTGAGGTCATTGGCCATTCTATGTGGTTAGGGATATTCTTTGATACAACCTAACACCTTGCCGTAGTTGGGAGGTAATAACGGTTGTCATTGGGCATGTCACGACCCATATGAGAAGGTCAATGCACAAACATAGGATTTGCCCCTTCCTAAGGGAAGCATGATATCCATGGAGCTCCTCTATGGTTCTATGACTGAAAGTGTATGGCCACACCCAGGTTATACCTGATTTAGTCATAGCCATGAGATTGGATAGAAACAAGTGGTGACACACTTGTCCAATCGGATATCAGTACGGCAAAGAGACTGTAATGCATATGTACCTGATTACGATGATGGGGATGTCGATGTCGATATCAATTCCGATGACTTGGGTAGCAGCGATGCACTGCTAGGTGCCACTCACTGCTTGTGATGACCTTAGGTCAGCACTGCCAATGTCAGAGGAACCTACAGGGTCGCAAACCTTGATACTCGAGTTCTTGTATTGATCGGGAAGCCTTATGATCGAGTTATTGGATAACTCAGATCTATTTTGGAGATTTCATCTGCGCCAATGGGCCTGATGAGATGGAAGAAATTTATTGGGGCCAACTTCCATTTACGGCATATTAACCATGGTTAGCCCAATTTGACCTAAGGTTAAATTTGGATTGGATCCGTGGGCTTGGTTAACATTCATAATGGACATTGGGCTGGGCCCATTGATAAGTTGGGCTTAATGGGGTTAAGGAGGAGAAAAGGGATGGCGTGTGCATGGCGTGCGCTTAACCCTAGTTAGCGTAGGGTTAGCGCCTACGCATCTTGAGGTTTGAAATTTATCTTGGGACTAATTATTTGAATTAATTAGAGTCCTAATTTATCAGGTTTAATGGGCTGATTTATTTGAATTAAATAGAGTCCTAATTGGATTAGGATTCAATTAATTAAATAAATAATCAAATCCTAATTGGATTAGGACTTGTTCAAACCGCCCATTGAAAGTCCTAGTTGGATTAGGACTTGGGCTTGATCAAATCCAAATTAGATTAGGAATTAAACTTGATCAAACCGCCCACATGATCAAACTGTTCATGAGAGTCCAAATTGGATTAGGACATGATCTAACCGCCCAAATTAAGTCCTAATTGGACTAGGACTTAACTCCCTAAAATCTCTCCTAGCCGCACATTCAATTTGAATGGTACCAAACACATTAAGCCACCCCTTGCCCTATAAATAACACCCCAAGCCACCCCTCTCAGGATAATTATTCATTGGAGGCGTGATCAAGAGAGGAGGCGAGTTCTAGCTCTTGAGGGTGAGAACAAAGAAGGCTTGGGCGAACACCTTCCATACCCTAGCCGCAAGAATCCTTCCCCCTTTCCTTTTGGCGATTGGAGCTTTGGAGCTTGGCGGCTTATCTTCTCTCCTCTTCCTCCTTGGTGCAACTTCTCTAGAAGGTAGCGCAAGTGAAGTGGTGATCTCCCCAAGGCTTGGATCTTCTTCTCGAGGCTAGCACCGGGCATGGAAGAAGAGGACTTGAGCAATCTGTGTGTGTGAGACTGCAGAGGGCACACACTTGGGTGCCTACGTTGACATCGGCCTCACCTTGCATTAAGGTATTTTCTATCACATCGTGTCGACTCTCTCGCTTGACGATCTGTTGGGGTATGCACTTAAGGCTAATGTTTGAGGCCTTGGGATTGTATCAGTATCATGTATATAAACTTTTATGTTTATAAAGGCAATGGTTGTTATTCAGTTTGTTACATTGTCTGCTGCAATAAGTGTACTTCTGAATAATGTCTCAATGCTGTTCAGCTAGGCTGACATGCTGTATTGTCCTTAGTCGAGATATCTTGGTGAACATGAGACAGCCTTGATATGATTGAGACTAATATGTGTTCTAATCTTATAGGATGCTTCGAGCATGGAATAAGATGTAGACTCATGGGTACATTGGATGTACTGGACAGACCCTACTAGGATATTCAATTGCTTGTCACAATGTGAATAATCCTTGTTTGCATCAAGTGGCACATGTCCTCTAACTTGAGATCACTTATGTTTCTAAATGATGATTGTCATTGTCTTGAGGTAGTTCGATATCATTTGAAACATAATGGTTATAGACTATCTTGGATAATGATCATGAGTCAGGTTGGGACACTAGTGATAGATATAGGATTGCCGTCTCCTTGTTGAAGGAGTGTGATGTTCTATAGGGGCCCCCTAGATGAGATGATTGAGAAAGTGTATGGCCATACCCAGGTGACTATGTTCATCTGATCTAATCATGCTCATCATATTGGAGTTACAAGCTTGACCTGCTTGTCCAATAAGAACATCCAGTGGCAAAGGATACCTGCATGCCTTGTGAAGTTGATTCACACTTGTGCTATGGTTTGGGTGTAGTCTTGGAAGACTCTTTCCTTTATATCGGGAGACAGTGATGTGTTGCTAGATACCCCTCACTGATCGTGATAACGTGAGTTATCGTTACCGACATTTAAAGGAAACCCTCAGGGTCGCACAATTTGATGATATGGCTTTCTTATGTCAGATCGTGTGGACTGAATTGTTTTGGTTCAGTTAAAAGGAGTTTAGACTCTGATTGTAAGTGAGATCTGGTCTGATCATGTTTGATTGATTAGAGCTTTAGATCGGTAAGCTTCGATCGAGAGTATTGATGCTAGATCGGTGAGATCAAGTGCATCTGGATATGAATGGTTAGATCTTGAACCTTCTTGGTTCATATTAGATTTAGACCATGGCATGTCTTGGTTTGGTCTTGGTTTGATTTGGTCATTGAACCAAAGTCAATTGAACGCATGGTTCAAGTTGTTAGGCGTTATGATTAGTTCACTAAGCGTGAACGCGCGAGAGTGAAGGCTTACCATATTTGGAAGCCTCAACGCCTCAACGCCATAAGCCAAGAAAACGCCTTTGCTTCAAGGCTTCTCTCTTGGGCGAAGTAGAGCTCTTGAGTGTGTCTCATCGCCGAGAGTGAAGTGGAGGTATTCGGCAAGCCAAGAAGACATCCAAGGATTCTCCTTCAAGCGATTAGGACTCTTGAAGCCCTTTGCTAGCACAAAGGACGACAAGGAGAAAGCCAACTTCTTCTTGTGTGCGCGCCTTTTGGAGGAGATCAATTTTGTTCTCTACTTCCAAGTCGCCATCTTCCTCATGGCTATGGTATGATTCGATTTAAGATATATGCAACTTCAAGTTGATCATATATGATGCATGCGATTCTTGAAGCCCTATTTCCGCCCATGCAAAAAGCTTCCATATGCGCATGTTTAGGGTTTCGCCCCCCTCTTGAAAGGGGTTTAGGTTTTTGCCCCCCTCTTGAAAGGGGTCCTTCAAATTGGTATCAAAGCAGGATTTATGCATGCTAATATGATTGCTATGTTTGCTCTTGTGATCCATGCTTGCGCAAGTGTTTAGATCTAATAGTTTCTTCATGCTTTCGCATAACTTGTTGTTGGCGCTTGGCTCATGTTGTTTTATCAAAACTTAACTTGCGCTCCTATGATTAGATCTAAGATGCGCCTATTGTAAACCCTTAGACGGGTTGATGGGGTTGAAAGCATCATCTAGTATAGATCAAATTAGTCTGATCAGACCATCTGACAGCCTAGATGGATCGACCAGATGGCACTTGTGCGCGAGCACGAGGTGGCTATAGGTCGATTGCATCACAGGCGTGTAGCGAGGTCTGGTTGAGACAACCAGTGAACACACATGAGTTAGGCCCGGGGTCACACCCGCTTGCCAGAACTCATGTTGGTTGTTCAGCCCTTGGCGCATGCATGGTTGACCATGAGGTCAACTCGAGTCAGTTACGACTTGGTGCATGCAAGGGCATGGATCTAACTAGATATGATGAGTGGATCCCTATCAATGGACCGTTGTAAGGTTGTAGGGCAGATAAGAAAATTAAAATTGATGCCAATGGGTTTTCAAAATTTTATTTTCTTTGTAATGGATCACATGTTGATTGAATGATGCCATGATGCTTGTTTATTTAATCTTATGTGGGTTGCCCTTTTAATGTGTGCTGTGCTGGGGCCTGCGAGCCTGGTAAATTGTAAATTATTATTTTTGTGATCTGCGAATGACATTTTTAATTAATTTACTGTATAATTGACCTGCGAGTCAAACTTGTCTAGATAGATTAAAATGTATTTTAATTAGACAAGAGCACAAAAGCACACATCGCAGAGGCGCATTCAGCTGGTGGGCGCACCTGAGCTGCCATGAGCGCTAGGGCCCTGGGTTGGACCAGATGAGATGCAAAAGACCCAAGAAGAGCAAGTGAAGACTTAAGTTGATTTAAGGTCTTACTTAGGCTCTATGGGCTTTTACCACATAAGATCCATGCTTTCTTTTATTTTCTAAATAATTAGAATTGCATGACTTATTTATCTTCTGCTATAGCCATAGGATTTGCCTGATAGTATGAAGATAAAAAGGACCGTTAAAATCCAACGCTAAAATATCAAGCACGTAATGCCTTCTGGCGCGAGACCTCACTGTTCTGACTATCGTTGGGGCCGTGTTGTACCCACTCAGTGGACAAGCCCATCTATCTTCAGACGGTGTGTGATTTCACCTGCGTGTTATAGAGAAGGGATTTATCGCTTCTCGTTGCTCAGCATAGCACGTGGTGGTCCAGGGAGTAGGTCAGGTCAGCTTGACCATGTAGGCTACATATGGGGCATATGGTAGCTATATGGAGGCAGCCATCTGTGGGGTCAGAGACTGTGTTGTACCAACTCAGTTGGCACAGTCTGCTGGATTGCCCGGATGAAGGGGAATCGCACGGGTTGGCGATTGGCAGGGAATGCCTACCAGAGATTAGTGCTTGTACTCTCTGTGCATCTTATCTCGCCTGAGCGGGACGCGGAGACCAAGTATGAAATCTGGATCCCATCTCACTAAAAGAGTGTTACTCTTTCGGACTGTTTTAATGGATTTTTCAGTCAGATAAAATAGTGAGAAAAGAATCTTTCTTAAGTCCTAGATTGATTCTAAACATTGATACTGACCTTGCTGTTCTTGCATTGTTGTAGATTCCTGCAGCAACGAACACCATGAGCTTCAATGTGCAATCCCTACTGGAAAGGGAGAAGTTTGCTGGGCCAAACTTCTTAGACTGGTACGGACACCTTAAGATTGTTCTTAAGGCAGAGAGGAAATTGTATGTCCTCGAGACGGCTGTACCGCCTCAACCCGCTGCGAACGCCGCAAGGGCGGTTCGCGATGCCTATGAAAAGCATGTCAATGATAGCATTGATGTCGCTTGCCTGATGCTAGCGTCTATGACGCCACCGCTGCAGCGTCAGCATGAGGATATGTCTGCTATAGAAATTATAGCAAACCTCAAGATGTTGTATGCTGCACAGGCGAGGACTGAACGCTATAATCTGACTAAGCTTTTCTTTCAGAGCAAACTGGCTGAAGGGAGCCCAGTGGGAGCTCACGTGCTCAAGATGATTGGGCACAAAGAGGCTCTCGAGAAACTGGGGCATACCATCAATCAGGAGCTTGCTGTAGACATTATTCTGCAGTCTCTCCCGCCCTCTTTCGATGCGTTCATTATTAATTTTAATATGAACAAGATCGATTGTACTCCGGCAGAGCTGCTGAATATGCTCTTGACTACTGAGGAAACTCTGAAGGGAAAGCCTTCAACCTCTGTCTTAATGTTCCCTTCCAGGAACAAGAAGAAGGGGAAGAAGGGCAAAGCCCCTGTCAAGAACTACAGTAAGGCTCTGAAACAAAAGGTCAAGCGGTCGAAGGACAACAGGTGTTTCCACTGTGGCCAGCTAGGTCACTGGAAAAAGGACTGTAAAGCGCTCCAAGGAGACAAGAAGGGAAGCATCGCTTCTGGCTCAGGTATATTTGTGACTGAAGTCATGATATCCTCTTCTTCTATTTCATGGGTGTTGGACACTGCATGTGGAGTTCACATTTGTTCAAATGTACAGGAACTCAAGAGAAGAAAGTAGGTGGGACAGCATGAGGTGGACCTACGAGTTGGAAACGGGGCACGGGTTACTGCTGTTGCTGTAGGAACTTATTTCATCTCATTACCATCTAGATTTGTACTAGAACTGGATAATTGTTATTTTGTTCCAAGTATTACTAAAAATATTATCTCGATTCCTGCTCTTGTCAGGAAAGGATTTGCCTTTGAATGTAATATTTCAAAGTGTGTTCTATCTTATGATAATATTGTTTATGCTTCTGGATCAATTAACAATGGGTTATTCATGTTGGACATGGATTGTTCTATACAAAATATTGATAATAAGAAAGCCAAGTATGCTGATGACAGCACCTTGCTATGGCATAGTCGTTTAGGCCATATTAACAAGAAGCGCATTAAGCGGTTGCATGATCATGAACTGCTGGGATCATTCTCCTATGAGGAGATTGATACATGCAAAGCTTGTTTAATGGGAAAAATGACGAAGGCTCCTTTTCCTCACAAAGGTCAAAGGGCTTCAGGTTTACTTGACCTTATACACAGTGATGTGTGTGGGCCATTTAGTAAACATGCCAGAGGTGGCTATTCGTACTTCATTACCTTTACTGATGATTTCAGTAGATATGGTTATGTCTATCTTATAAGACATAAGAGTGAATCTTTTGACAAGTTCAAAGAGTTCAAGAATGAAGTACAGAATCAGCTAGGCCGAAATATCAAGACACTTCGTTCTGATCGAGGTGGAGAATACCTAAGTCGAGAGTTTACTGACTATCTAAAGGAGTGTGGGATTATCTCACAGCTCACTCCACCAGGAACACCGCAATGGAATGGTGTATCCGAGAGGAGAAATAGAACGTTACTTGATATGGTTCATTCTATGATGAGTCAGGCTACTCTTCCTTACTCCTTTTGGGGATTTGCACTGGAAACAGCTGCAAAAGTACTAAACCGAGTGCCATCCAAGGCAGTTTCAAAGACTCCATATGAGTTATGGTATGGGAAACAGCCTAGCTTGACATTTATTAAGATCTGGGGTTGCGAGGCTTATGTCAAAAAGCTCGCCTCTGGGAAACTGGAGAGCAGATCTGAAAAATGCATCTTTGTCGGTTACCCTAAGGAAACTAAGGGTTATTATTTCTACGATCCCAAAGAGAACAAAGTATTTGTTGCTCGGACGGCAATATTTCTTGAGAAGGAATTTCTTCTGCAAGAAGCCAGTGGGAGAGAAATAAAGTTGGATGAGAATCCAGAGGAAGGACAAAGTAGTCAAGCACAGTTGGATGAGCCTGAGCCAGTTGAACAGGTTATTGAACAACCTGAGGCTCAGATATCACGGGAACCGCGTAGATCGGGAAGGATCCGTCGACAGCCTGAGCGCTATGACGGAGTCTACATCATTGAAAATGATGAACCCCTCACTTATGCGGATGCGGTCAGTGGACCGGAGTCAGCTAGATGGCTTGAAGCTATGCGAGCCGAGATGGACTCCATGTCAGATAACCAAGTCTGGGATTTGGTTGATCCGCCTCCGGGAGTAATCCCTATAGGCTGTAAATGGATCTTCAAAAAGAAGATTGACATGGATGGTAACGTGGTTACCTATAAAGGCAGGCTAGTAGCGAAAGGTTTCAAACAAATCTACGGGATAGATTATGATGAAACTTTCTCTCCTGTAGCCATGTTTAAGTCTATTCGGATTCTTTTCGCGATAGCTGCATATTACGATTATGAGATCTGGCAGATGGATGTGAAGACGGCTTTCCTTAATGGAAAACTGGATGAGGATGTGTATATGACACAACCGGAAGGTTTCACTAATCCATCAGATCGTCATAAAATATGCAAGTTAAAGAAGTCCATTTATGGACTGAAACAAGCATCGAGAAGCTGGAATATTCATTTTGATGAATCAATCAGTGAATTTGGTTTCATCAAGAACGAAGATGACCCGTGTGTTTATAAGAGGTTTAGTGGGAGCGTGATTACTTTCCTAGTCCTCTACGTCGATGATATCTTAATCATTGGAAACGATATTCCTGAACTGCATGCTGTTAAAGCATGGTTAGGAAAATGTTTTCAGATGAAAGATTTAGGAGAAGCAGCCTATGTGTTAGGTGTGAAGATCTACAGGGATAGATCTAAGAGGCTTCTCGGGCTGTGCCAGAGTACTTACATCGATAAAGTCCTGGAGAGATTTCATTTAGAGAATTCTAAAAGAGGATATCTTCCAGTCAGACATGGTCTGAATCTTTCGAAGAGTCAGTGTCCACAAACACAGACTGAGAAAGATGAAATGGACAATACGCCTTATGCTTCGGCTATTGGGTCCATAATGTATGCGATGTTGTGTACTCGCCCAGACGTCGCTTACGGGTTAAGCGTCACCAGTCGATTCCAAAGTAATCCAGGTCAGGCACACTGGATTGCAGTCAAGAACATTTTAAAATATCTGCGGAGGACCAAAGATATGTTCTTGATATATGGTGGTCAGGAAGAACTCAGTATAGAAGGATATACTGACGCTTCGTTCCAGTCGGACCAGGATGATTTCCGATCGCAATCAGGCTATGTTTTTAGCTTGAATGGAGGAGCAGTGGTGTGGAAAAGTTTCAAACAGTCAACTGTTGCTGATTCCACAACAGAAGCCGAGTATGTTGCAGCCTCGGAAGCATCCAAGGAGGCAGTGTGGATTCGTAAGTTCATTCAGGAACTTGGTGTTGTTCCTTCGAGTGCAGATCCTTTGGTTATCTTTTGTGATAACACTGGAGCAATCGCACAAGCAAAGGAACCACGGTCGCACCAGAAGTCCAAGCATATACAGAGACGGTTTCACTTGATCCGGGAGATCATTGATCGAGGCGAGATCAAAATCTGCAAGGTTCATACAGATGACAATCTGGCTGACCCGCTTACCAAGCCTCTGGCGCAGCAGAAGCATGAGAAGCACTGTAATAATATGGGTTTGAGATTTCTCAACCATTAGATTAAGTGCAAGTGGGAGATTGTTGGGGTATGCCCTTAAGGCTAATGTTTGAGGCCTTGGGATTGTATCAGTATCATGTATATAAACTTTTATGTTTATAAAGGCAATGGTTGTTATTCAGTTTGTTACATTGTCTGCTGCAATAAGTGTACTTCTGAATAATGTCTCAATGCTGTTCAGCTAGGCTGACATGCTGTATTGTCCTTAGTCGAGATATCTTGGTGAACATAGACAGCCTTGATATGATTGAGACTAATATGTGTTCTAATCTTATAGGATGCTTCGAGCATGGAATAAGATGTAGACTCATGGGTACATTGGATGTACTGGACAGACCCTACTAGGATATTCAATTGCTTGTCACAATGTGAATAATCCTTGTTTGCATCAAGTGGCACATGTCCTCTGACTTGAGATCACTTATGTTTCTAAATGATGATTGTCATTGTCTTGAGGTAGTTCGATATCATTTGAAACATAATGGTTATAGACTATCTTGGATAATGATCATCAGTCAGGTTGGGACACTAGTGATAGATATAGGATTGCCGTCTCCTTGTTGAAGGAGTGTGATGTTCTATAGGGGCCCCCTATATGAGATGATTGAGAAAGTGTATGGCCATACCCAGGTGACTATGTTCATCTGATCTAATCATGCTCATCATATTGGAGTTACAAGCTTGACTTGCTTGTCCAATAAGAACATCCAGTGGCAAAGGATACCTGCATGCCTTGTGAAGTTGATTCACACTTGTGCTATGGTTTGGGTGTAGTCTTGGAAGACTCTTTCCTTTATATCGGGAGACAGTGATGTGTTGCTAGATACCCCTCACTGATCGTGATAACGTGAGTTATCGTTACCGACATTTAAAGGAAACCCTCAGGGTCGCACAATTTGATGATATGGCTTTCTTATGTCAGATCGTGTGGACTGAATTGTTTTGGTTCAGTTAAAAGGAGTTTAGACTCTGATTGTAAGTGAGATCTGGTCTGATCATGTTTGATTGATTAGAGCTTTAGATCGGTAAGCTTCGATCGAGAGTATTGATGCTAGATCGGTGAGATCAAGTGCATCTGGATATGAATGGTTAGATCTTGAACCTTCTTGGTTCATATTAGATTTAGACCATGGCATGTCTTGGTTTGGTCTTGGTTTGATTTAGTCGTTGAACCAAAGTCAATTGAACGCATGGTTCAAGTTGTTAGGCGTTATGATTAGTTCACTAAGCGTGAACGCGCGAGAGTGAAGGCTTACCATATTTGGAAGCCTCAACGCCTCAACGCCATAAGCCAAGAAAACGCCTTTGCTTCAAGGCTTCTCTCTTGGGCGAAGTAGAGCTCTTGAGTGTGTCTCATCGCCGAGAGTGAAGTGGAGGTATTCGGCAAGCCAAGAAGACATCCAAGGATTCTCCTTCAAGCGATTAGGACTCTTGAAGCCCTTTGCTAGCACAAAGGACGACAAGGAGAAAGCCAACTTCTTCTTGTGTGCGCGCCTTTTGGAGGAGATCAATTTTGTTCTCTACTTCCAAGTCGCCATCTTCCTCATGGCTATGGTATGATTCGATTTAAGATATATGCAACTTCAAGTTGATCATATATGATGCATGCGATTCTTGAAGCCCTATTTCCGCCCATGCAAAAAGCTTCCATATGCGCATGTTTAGGGTTTCGCCCCCCTCTTGAAAGGGGTTTAGGTTTTCGCCCCCCTCTTGAAAGGGGTCCTTCACGATCTTCACTGGGTTTTTGGGACTAGCCTGTTTCGGGGATATTCTTCCGCTGCGCAATGTATTTGTGTCCATAAACCTATGAAAAATTGTAAAATATCCCTAGGGTTTCCCAACAGCTTAATGATTCAGACAAGTTAAGATAGCATAAGCATCACAGACTTAGAAGTTTGACATAGTCACAAAATCAAAATATGAAAAACATCTAAGAAACTCAGTGCATGACACTTCACAAAATATATAATAAATAAAACACACTAGCCACGATAAAAACCACTAAACCACTAACACAAACAATATTACTAACAGAATAAGTACAAGCACTCATAAGCACTAACACTAACAAAAGAGGGATAAACCCTCTACCCACAGCAGAGAACTGCATAGTCTCCTATGCAGCTCAACAGTACATGATATAGCAGGAAAAAGGAGAACAACTTACTAAAGAGACAAAATCACTCTCGGCGAATGTTCATGTGCTGTAGCATCTCCTGAATAGCCTCATGATCCTCAGCCTACACCCGGCCCTGATGGGCTAGCTCCTCCGTCATGTCAGTCTGGCGCCGTACAAGATCTCGGATCTCATGGCGCGTCTCCTGCTGGTCCTCGCGAATCGCCTTGAGATAACCCTTGATGCTGGCATAAGTGTTCGCGGTGGAAGCGAAGGCAGATGGCTCGGCGTGCCTGAAGGTCCGGAAGGAAGGAGTGGACGGTGCTGTGTCCATGGGGACATCCTCGGTGGCCTCTAGAAGTAGACGCCAGTTCCGCCTATCACGGATAGTGGTACGAAGAGGGTTCGGCCGCGGCATCGTGAGGTCACTATCGCGTAAGAGAAGATAGTATATATCACCCTCGTGAGAGATCATCTTCATCGAGAGACAAGTCTCGATGTCAATCCTATAACTCCCCCTGGACTGCCCCATCACGTGAGGCGCGATGCCCAAAGCGGTGGCGATCTGTGTAATAAGGCCGCTTATGGCGACGACTCCCTTTTGCGCGGTAGCTAGCTTCTGCAATTGTTTAACGAAGTAAAATGCAGTATTAATTTTGAAAGAGTTTACCATCGCCCATAGGAAGAACACCTCGGTGGCTCGCACGATGCCGTTACTCTCGCCCCGTGCAAATATAGTATGGGCCAGCACCCGATGAACATAACAAAAGCAAGGGTTGCTGAGGGAGCTCGCTCGTGCCGTCCGAGACATGAAGGGGTGATGCCCAGAAATCGCAGCCCAAAACTCATTATCATTGTACTCGTATGGAATATGGCGAGAACCATCCTCGGGGAATCCAAAAATCTGATTAAGCTGCGAGAGGGTATGTTTGCGCTCCAGGTTCCCCAACCGGAAAGAAATAAGACCATCATCGTTATCATCATGGAGATGGACAACAACCTCTAGCGATGAGAGAAACTCTAGCGTGAGCGGGATGTAGGTAGGTGGAGCTATCTCGAAGAACCTCATCCACCCGATGTTCTGGAACATCCAATAGACGTCGTCGAATAACCCCAAAGATGTAAGGGCCCCTAGATCAAGATACCGGGTAGTGACTACCCATCTGGACTCAAGCAGCTCATAACGCCCCAAAGATGATGCCGTATTGGTTCAGCTCCTCCTCCACAGCCGGACGCTTGGAGGTAGATCTCCGGGCCATAACCTTCGTGCGTCGAGACATGGTGAAGTGGGCTGGAGAACTGGCGGCTGAAAAGGGAAAAGAAGCCCTCTTCACAGCTGATTCCGGCGAAGGGGAGGCGGAATCCGGCAAGGTGGTGGCGGCAGAGGCTGATGGCGCTGGCAAAGAGCAGGCAGCAGCCGGGGGAGGCAGAAGACAGCTGAAAAAGGCCGAAGAGCAGCGGCGGCGGCAAGGAAAGTGAAGACAGGCGGCGGCGCTGAAGAGAAAACTCAGATCTGGGCGGAGATACTCCCAAATCTGGAAATCTGGAGGTGCCGGAGGATGAAGGGAACCGGCGCCTGGAAGCAGGAAAGCTCAGAGCGCAGCCGGTGGCCGGACTTGGTAGAAATCGGTGGAAGGCAGCTGCAGGCGGCAAAATCAGGCGAGCGGCGGAAACTCACCCAGAAAACTAGATCTGGGTGTCGCCGAGAAGTGGACAGTGGTGAGGAAGCTTCGGACGGCGGCGGAGCAGAATGCGGGCGAAGGAGAAGGCCTGAAAACGTAGAGAAGTGGCGGCGGCGTCTCAAGCACGGGCGTGAACCCTAGGGTTCCGCTGCGGCCCGCTTTTATATGCGGAAAAGGCGAACGCAAGCACGGCTGTGTCTGTACGAACGGCTTAGCCGTGACTTGCTCGGCACTGAAATGGCTTCAGAAGCATGCCTGTGTCTGTAAGCACGACATAGCCGTGATCCCATCGTGAAAATCCCGTCCAAACACTTTCACGGCCGTGACGATGATTACGACCAACCTATGTTCACCTCGGCGCAAATTGGCCAGATCACGTGCACGCCCGTGACGATTATCATGGCATACACGTGATCGCTGCGGCAGGCACTGCTGGAAAACTGCGAGCTAATCACGGCCAGGCTGTGAATGACTCGGCAATAAGCAAAAATTTCCTGAAAAATTGCCACTATTAGTAAGATGCTTTGCAATTCCTAAAATCATAAAAATCATGCCATGGGATATCACAAAAATTAGCAAAAAAAAAATAACAAACTAACTAAACAACATCAACAACAACAAACAAAGTCTATCCATAAACAACATAATAAAAGATAAATACTTGGGATGCCTCCGAAGCAGTGCTGGTTTAGGTCAACAGCTCGACCAAGGATTGTGCATATTATGGCACATCCAATGGATCAGAGGCAGAAGAAATGGTGGCACTACCTAATAATCTCAATTATATGCCGCAATCGAAGCTTTGGGAGGTTAGGAATGTTGATTGGGTGTTTCCCCCAATTTCTAAGCATCTGGAGCGTTGGATTTGATGGAAAACGGACGAATGGTCGCGAACAGCGGACGCGATCACGGGCGTGACAGTGAACACGGGCAGGCCGTGACGGTCTCGGAAGTCTACTGGTCAGTGAACACGGCCGTGCGTCTGGACACGGGCAAGCCATGTTCGGCTCATAAATATCTGGAATAGGAGAACACGGGCGTGCACACGGTGGTGACGGCTCCGACAAATTTCTGGATTCTGTCGAACACGGCCGTGACGGTATGCATGGCCAGGCCGTGTTCTCCTCGTCAAATGCTGATTCTAAAGCCGCGATGAACACGACCATGACTGTAAGCACAGGCAGGCCATGTTCAGCATATAAAGCTCCAAAAATTCCCAAATTTTCTCATATGATGCTTGAAATGTGCTGATCATTTCCATAACTTCATATCTTCAAAACATCCTCGAAAATCCAAAAAATTAACCTGTATTTCATAGATAATCGAAAGAAGAGTGAAGATTCTGAACTTTACAACCAGAAATGCTAAATTAAGCTTTAAAACAAGAATAAAGCATGGAAATATCATATGAATGATGCTTTAAATCATATAAAGATAGCACTCATCATCTATGCATAATGCGCACCCGTGTCAACACCTTTGACCATGTGAAAGAGGAATACACCACGTGTTCCGATTTCAGTGCCATTTACGCTACTTTGTCCGAGTCCCCGTACCAGTTGTACGATGGTTGCCTTTTCTTGGGGAACTGCCTGTTCATTCCCCGATCATCGCTTTGAGATCATCTTTTGCTCGAGCAGCATGCGGGTGGTGTCGCTGGCCATCACGACCGCAATAGGACCCTTGAGATGGTGGAGGAGTGCTTCTTTTGGCCTTCCCTCTGCAAGGACGTTGAGTGTAACGCGCGCCATTGCTGCACATGCCAAATGGTCAAACCTCGACCCCCGAACACCGGCCTCCACACCCCTTTGTCGGTCGCTGAAGGTCCTTGGAGCGACCTTAGCATAGACTTTGTCCTTGGGCAACCCCGGACTGCCTCTCGCCTCGATTCCATTTACGTGGTTGTAGACCGGTTTTCGAAAATGGCACACTTCATTCCCTATACAAGTACCGCAGATGCGTCCCACATGGCCCATCTTTTCTTCCGGTATATCATCTGGCTTCATTGTCTTCCCTCGACCACTGTGTCCGACTGTGACATGCGGTTTGTGAGCCACTTCTAGCACTCACTTTGGGCCCTCTTGGGGTCCACCCTAAAATTCTCTACCGCATACCACTCCAAGACGGACGGGCAAACCGAGGTGGTTAACCACAATTTGGGTAACTTGCTCCGTTGCCTCATAGGTGATCACCCATACTCTTGGGATACCATCCTCCCCATGGCTGAATTTGCTTACAATAGTGCGGCCAATAGGTCTACGGGTCTTAGTCCCTTCCAAATCGTCACGGGCCGTCAATCCCGCAAACCCATTGACCTGCATAACCTTCCCATGGAGTCCCACTTGTCCGAGCATGCATATTCCTTTGCCCAGCATATAGCTAGCTTGCATGATGAAGTTCGGCATCGTATCTTTTTTGGGCAACACTTATAATGCGATGAAGGCCAATGAGCACCATTGGCCACAACATTTTTCTGTTGGTGAGTTAGTGAGGGTGCGTATCCACCCCAAGAGATTATCAAACATGGCTCATTTTAAGCTCCAACCACACTACATGGGGGCCTATACAGTGGTGCGGCGGATTAGCTCCAACACCTTTGTTCTGAACATACCCGAGGACATGGGGATCCACCCTGTCTTCAACGTGGCGGTTCTCCTCCCCTTCTCCGGTCCTTTGGAGGAGCTTTTGGACCCCGACGAGCCTCTTCCACCTAGTTCTCCGGAGGAGAACTCTTCAAAGTGGGGGGGGGGGAGAGGGAGTTGATGCAGGAGAAGTTAACACTGAAGAAGGGGACGAATCTGACGAGAAAACACCTCCCCATAATTTTCTGTGCACTGAACACGAGCAGGCCATGTCGCCTGTCACGGGTGTGACGGCCTCGGCGAAGAACCTAGAAAGAAAGCACGGGCAAGCCATGACGAGCTCGGCGAGAATCGGTGCACCAGATCACGGCCGTGATGGAGAACACGAGCAAGCTGTGATCACCTCGGCGAAGAATGAGAAAATTGGTGGTTTTGGACGCGAACGCAGTCATGGCCGTGACGAGAAGCACGGGGAGGCTGTGATGAGCTCGGTGGACTATGGAGCACCTGATCACAGCCATGAACACCAACACAGCCAATCCGTGATCACTTCGGCAGGCTCTGACAAAACTGATAATGGCCGTGAACAGAAGCACGACCAGGCCGTGATCACCCCTGAAGACACAGTTTTGCCCCGGCGACCCCGTTTTGACATGCACAACCCTCCCTACCATGTTCAACCATCGAAAGATGACCCAAAGGTGCCCAACAAGGTGGAAATACGGCGGTCACAATGCACATCCCAACCGTCAGACCGCTACATGGGAGTTGTTAGCCCACTATCGATCCATACCATAGTGCTCCCACCCAAGGACTGTGCAACGCAACCTCATGATGGCCTAGCCAAAGATGGGTTGCATAATCATCTCAACAATACATCCGAAGAACGCGCAACAATAGTCGTGACCCAGCCGACAACATCCAAGTTCTATTGCTTCTTCACTGCGTGCTCCGAACGCGTCTAACCACCCGGCCGTACTCTAGGATAAGGAATCAAAGGACATGCACCAGCTTCACTTTAGTTGTTAGGAGTTTGTTTTATTTTGTCTTTAGCTGCCGCTTGACCACTTTTGGGGTTGCAAGAGTTGGTAGTTAGTTGGGATTCTTGTCTCTTACTAGTTTGTCTTGTTCCCTCCCCTCTTGTTCTATAAAAGAGGAGGTTGCGCTAGTTGATCTTCAGTTCTCTCATAGTGGTAGAGTTCTCCTGGTGAGCTATGAGTGCCTCTAGAGTTTGGGATCATGGTCAGCACCTCGATTCCAGTGTCGGTATGAGTCTTGGTCGGCGCCTCGATGTCTCATTGTATTCTAGCTTATTTCTGTTGCAAGAAGTAAATCTCACCACCACCGGTGGGTCAGGTTCACTTGTTTTGAAATTTTTATTGTGCTTTCCTTGGTTTTCATCTTCTTCATCCACGAGCATCTGTTCATTGGAGGTGTTGTTGGTTTCCTATTTCTTTGGTGTGTATCCAGCTATATAGGCACGCAAGCTGAATCCTGCGCCATCGCTACTCCTGAAGCGTGCTAAGCTTAAAATTTGCTAAGAGGTTAGTGTGTAATTTCAGTAGTTTGAGTGCCACTGATGCCCTTCCGCATTTGTGTTGCCCCGATCGAGTTCAACGCTTATTTTAACATATTTCTTGCTGCATTTCTTAAGTGTTTTTACTTTCCTCGTCAAAAGACCCTCTCCCATTTTCGTCGTGCATTGTGTAATACCTTAGAGTACAGAACTAAGGACTCTCCCACCTATCGTAGCTCCATCACTCGGAGCTACCGCCAGCACCCTATTTCTGATTCCTTCATGGAGGGAGAGGAGGAGTACATGCCAATGCCACCACCACCTCGAAGTCAATAGTCGAGGGTCGCTACCACACCCTCTTCATCACAACATCCAACATCTTCTGCACAGCAGCCGCAGCATCCAGCCTTGATGCCGAATGAGTTTGGCATTCGGTTCCATAATGCCAAGCAAGAGGCACGTTACACCTTATTGGCGTAGCAGAAGGTTGATGTGTACTTTACTGTACTACTAACTGCAAGCGTGATGGCTTTGTCGTAGTAGTACGTAAGTGTCGATCCCATAGGGACAGTGATCAACTACCAAGTGGTTACAAATCAATAGCTAGACAATCAGGTGAATGTGTTGGGTTTACATAAAATAAATCAAAATATAACTAATTACAAATGCTAGCTGAATCAAGCAAGGGATAGTTTTGAACAAAAAACAAGGTTTAGAGACATCGGAACTTTGAGTTCATCTCATTTTTGGATCTTAAACTCAAACAAAATAATATCATAACAACGCAATCTTAAGGTATTCAAAGAGATATCCAATGGTATAGATTACCCTCTTTCAACAACATAATCCGGTATCAATATAGATCGGCATCGTACTTTCATGGCTAACTGGATCTAGATTAATCCAATGGGTTCAGAGATAGCATAAAGTTCCCCATACAACTCTTGTCCTATTCTTGACTACTCAGAGCATGTTCGATCCTACAGATCTAGCATCGCAATTCACCTTTCGGTCCTTCTTGCGGCACCCAAGAAAAGTAATTGCGTGGCCAAAGCAATACTAGCAGTAAAACAGCATAGATCGAATAGACACAAGATAAAATTGCATTTGTTATAAGAAAACAACTTCAAAATTAATATCCAAACAACTCAACTACACCCTAGTTCCGATAAAAAAGATTAGCAAGCATAATGTTGATTCAGTACAAATCTCTAAAGGAATAGAAGGAACTAAAGAGAAGATAGAATAAAGCCGGAAGCAAACTCTTCTAAAAAAGCATTGTAGCTTTCCTTGAAGTCTTCTAGAATGGAATGCATGGTCCTTTCCTCCTCCTTTGTTGTAGCCAAGTCTTTCTCCCTTTTGCAAAACTTGCTTGCCCCACTTGAGCCCCAACTGGGTGCTACATTGGTATCTCTATATAGTGATTGATGTACTTTGATGCAACCTAACGCTTCGCCGTAAAAGGGAAGTCATAACAGTTGTCATTGGGTATGTCATAACCTATATGAGGGATTCAATGTGCCAATAGAGGATTTGCCCCTTCCTTACGGGGAAGCTTGATTGTCCATGGCGCCCCTATATGGATGACTGAAAGTGTATAGCCATACCCAGGTGAGAACCTGATTTAGTCATGTCATATTATTGGGATTAACAAGTGTGACACACTTGCCCAATCTGTACATCAGTTGGCAAAAGGACAAGGCTGCACTTGTACTTTGTCGCAGTTTTAGGGGATGTCGATGATGACACCATTCTAATGACTTGGGTAGCAATGATGTACTGCTAGGTGCCACTCATTGCTTGTGATGATTTAGTCATCACTGCGAACATCTGAATAACCTACAGGGTCGCACACCTAGACACTCAAGTTCTCATACTGATCATTTAGCCTCTGAACGAATCATTGTGTGATTCGGATCTTTTCGGGAACTGATGCATTGAGACTTTTATAGAGAGATGATATTTTATTTTAGTTCATGTCTGACCACTGGTTGACTCCAGTGGACCATGTTTGACCTCTGTTGACCTGTGTTGTCAAATGAGTCAAACAAGGGTCTTGGTGCAAGTTTGGGCTTGGCACTTTAGTCACATGAATAAAATAAAATTATTAATTGGCAAGAGAATTTTTCTCTTGGCTAATTAATAAGCTTGGGCACAATTTACAATTAATTGCGTCTGCGAGGATTCGAACCCATGACGCTTAATTGTGAGTAGGCGCCTATGCTTGGGCAAAATTTACAATTAATTGCGTATGCGGGGATTCGAACCCATGACTCTTAATTGTGAGTAGGCGCTTATGCTCATTATCCCACATGGGAAGTATCTCTAGTGTGCGTCTAGCTCTGCTATTATAAATAGAGAGGCCCACCTAGGAGATTCTTTTGTACCAGACTCTTCTCTTGTCTCTAGTTGTCGCCTCCCCTCTGCTCCTTGGCGTGAGGGACTAGGAGGTGACGATAATAAAAGTTTTTCGGCATCAAAGGTTGAGACAAGTGGCAGTTCTACCCACTCCTTGTCGCCAACATCCATTCTTCTCCCTGGCAGTGGCACAAGTCGAGAAGGCTAGAGGCGTGGATCTCATCTTCTGGGGCTAGCACCAAGCGCGGAGATTGGAGAGGATTCGAGGAGTCCGTGTGTGTGCGAATGCAGAGGATGGGCCCTTGCGCATCTTCATCATCGGCCGCTTCTAAAAGTTTCTTGATAAGGTACTGCCCCTATCACATCCCTTGTATTCTTTGTAAGTCGGTCCTTGTTGAATTAGGAATCTCATTTCGGGCTCTCTTCCACTGTTTTTCGTTTTCTCATAGCCCGGGGATTCCCAACAGTGGTATCAGAGCCAACTTACGAGATACATCGGTGTATGGGTTTTTTCTAGCATGCGCATGTCATAGAAATTTTTAAAATCTTTATGCCATGTTTTATGTTTAGAAACATCGTAGGTTTGTTATTTCTCGCTCTTATGAAATTGATGATTTTTAGTTTCTACACATGGAGATAGACCCTTTGTGTGAGAATTTATTTCTCCTCATATTCATGGGATAGACCCACGATGTGAGACTTGTATCTAGATTTCAGGGCATGGACTGGGTGATTGCCCTAATCTGTACAAGTTAGGGATTGCAATTGGCATCGATAATCGGGGTATATATGGCCACTTGTAGACTTCTGAGAGAAAACGAAAGCTCTAAATTTTTTATAAGATCGCGGAGATTTAACGAACATGTTTTCTAATGAAAAACTAAAATCTCGTTATGTAGTTTTTCATTGCATATAGAAGAGCATGTCTTAAGTGTTTTTCCTTATGCATTTGATGAGATCAAAGACAAGCCCTATTGCCATGCCTGTGATGTATCAATATGAGGCCTGCGTGCTGACTTAAATCGTGTGTTTTCAATTTTACATTGTAAATCAAATAGAAAGCTTTGATGACATTCTGTGGTGTTTTCCTCTCTCTCTCCCTTGCGCATCTCTCATGGTGGCGCAACTCTCACCTAGCCGAACCCTAGGGTGGCTTCTAGGGTTAAACCTAGGGGCGCATCTAAGGGGGTGGCGGCTAGGGTTAGGGTTGGCACACCTCACCTCCCAAGGTGGTGCATCCCCTTGTTTGACCTAACCTTGAAGTAACTTCTAGGGTTACCTAGTTGGTTCACTTAAGGGATGATGGTTGGATAAGGAGATGGTGCAACCTAGTCAAGCAAGCCACCTAAGGGGGCTGATCTAACTCTTTGACCGAACCTTGATGCCTTCTAGGTCTCCTAGTGGCGCATATTGAGGTTCAAGGGTCGAGGAAGAGGATTGGCGCTCCAAGCTTGCAAAGGGCTGGTCTTCTATCATTAGCCAAGAGCTTAAAGGTCCATTGGATGCTTCTTAAGTTCATGGGATGATGGAGGAAGGTCAAGCGCCAATGATGCTTGATGGCACATCCAAGCAAAGGGGGCGCACCTCTAGGTGGCACACCTTGCAAAGGATGATTCGTATCAAGCATTGAGGTGAGATACCTAGCATAGAGATGGCACATGGTGTAGGTCCCCTTCGAGGGGGAGCGCAAACCCTAAGCATGCACAAATCTCAATTGCATGGGCGGAATTAGGGTTTCCATAGATCGCATGTAGTATATCTATAAGATTAACTTTGTTTGCTTATAAAGATCAAGAGAAGATCTCTTACCATAGCCATGATAAAGGGTGGCGACTTGGAAGCAAGAGGGCAAGTAAGCACTCCTCCAAAGATAACGCACACTAGATGAGAGATGGCTACCCTTTCGGATGTTCCTTGTGCTAGCAAGGGATCTCCAAAACTTCCTTGTCGTGTGTAGATGAAGAGAGGTGCTTGGCCGAGAGCTTCGTTGTGCAAGAGTTCCCCTTTTTTTTTCTTTCTTGTCGAATGAAGATCACAAGAGAGTAATTGGGCAAATGGCGTTAAGGCTTTCATTCAAGTGATGGCGTTACACTTCCAAATATGGAAGGTTATGAAGCCATGCGACCACTTGAAGAAAAACCGCCCAAAATGCCTTCAATCCTTGAACCATACGTTCACCCATGTGAACCGGTTCAAACCAATTAGGTTCAACTCAATTCGGTTCAAAAAACCAAATCAAACCAGCCCAAGCCATGGTCTAGATCTCTTTGAACCAAATGGTTCAAGATCCAACCGTTCATCTCTGGATGCTCTTGATCTCTCCGATCTAGCATCCACACTCTCGATCGAAGCTTACCGATCTCAAGCCCTAATCAATCAAACATGATCAGACCAGATCTCACTTACAATCAGAGTCTAAACTCCTTTAAACTGAATCCAAACAATTCAGTCCACACGATCTGACTTGAGTAAGCCATGTCATCAAATTGTGCGACCCTAAGGGTTTCCTTTAAATGTCGGTAACGACAACTTACGTTATCACGATCAGTGAGGGGTATCTAGCAACACATCACTGTCTCCCGATATAAAGGAAAGAGTCTTCCAAGACTACACCCAAATCACAGCACAAGTGTGAATCCATTTCACGAGGCATACATGTTTCCTTTGCCACTGGATGTTCTTATTGGACAAGCATGTCAAGCCTGTAACTCCAATACGATGAGCATGATTAGATCAGATGAACATAGTCATCTGGGTATGGCCATACACTTTCTCAATCATCTCATATAGGGGGGCCTTAGAACATCACACTCCTTAAACAAGGAGACGGAAATCCTTTATCTATCACTAGTGTCCTAACCTGACTCATGATCATTATCCAAGATAGTCTATAACCATTATATTTCAAATGATATTGAACTACCTCAAAACAATGACATTCATCATTTAGAAACACAAGTGATCTCAAGTCAAAGGACATGTGCCACTTGTAGCATACAAGGATTATTCACATTGTGACAAGCAATTGAATATCCTAGTAGGGTCTGTCCAGTACATCCAATGTACCCATGAGTCTACTGAAGGAACCCCTAACATAAAGGGGGGGGAAAAACCCTAATCATGCGCATCTAGCATGCATGGCGGAAAATAGGGTTTCAAAATCGCATATGAAACTATATGATCAACTTAAGTTATGAGAAATCATACCAACGCCATAAGCTTGGAATTCGGCTTGGAAGAAGAGATCAAACTAGGTCTCCTCCACAAGTCCACACACAAGATGAAGATGCTCACTTCCTTGAGATCTCTTGTGCTAGCAAGACACCCAAGCCTTCTCTTGTCGAATGGAAAGGGTTTGATGAGATGAATCCGTTCGGCCGAGACCTTCTCTTGGATGTCTACTCCACACCTTCGTCAACCACACCTCGAAAAGAATCAAGGCGTTGAAGTGAGGAGCTCAACGCATAAGCGTTTTGGCATTGAAGCAAAACCGGCCCTTGATGACTTTCCATAAATGGAAGTCAATCAAGCCATGCGTTCAAGCCAACCCAAAACGCATTTTGGCATTGAACCAAGCGTTCATATTTGTGAACCGGTTCAATCCAAAATGTCAAATCGGCTTTGGTTCATCAAACCAAACCGAAATAGCTCAAGCCACTTGGTCTAGACCAAATCGAACCCCAAGGCTTATGATCCAACCGTTCATCTCCTGATGCCCCTGATCTCTCCGATCTAGCATCACCTCTCTCGATCGAAGCTTACCGATCTCAAGCCCTAATCAATCAAACATGATCAGACCAGATCTCACTTACAATCAGAGATTAAATCCCTTTAATCTGAACTCAAAGAATCCAGTCCATACGATCTGACTTAAGTAAGCCATATCACCAAATTGTGCGACCCTGAGGGTTTCCTCTAAATGTCGGTAACGATAACTTACGTTATCACGATCAGTGAGGGGTATCTAGCAACACATCACTGTCTCCCGATATAAAGGAAAGAGTCTTCCAAGACTACTCCCAAACCATAGCATAAGTGTGACTCAATTCACAAGGCATACATATGTCCTTTACCACTGGATGTTCTTATTGGACAAGCATGTCAAGCCTGTAACTCCAATACGATGAGCATGATTAGATCAGATGCACATAGTCATCTGGGTATGGCCATACACTATCTCAATCATCTCATAAGGGGGCCCTTTAGAACATCACACTCCTTAAACAAGGAGACGGCAATCCTATGTCTATCACTAGTGTCCTAACCTGATTCAAGCTCACCATCCAAGATAGTCTATAATCATTATGTTTCAAATGATATTGAACTACCTCAAGACAATGACAATCATCATTTAGAAACACAAGTGATCTCAAGTCAAAGGACATGTGCCACTTGCTGCTTACAAGGATTATTCACATTGTGACAAGCAATGGAATATCCCAGTAGGGTCTGTCCAGTACATCCAATGTACCCATGAGTCTACATCTTATTCCATGCTCGAAGCATCCTATAAGATTAGCACTCATATTAGTCTCAATCATATCAAGGCTGTCTCATGTTCACCAAGATATCTCGACTAAGGACATATAGCCTGTCAGCCTAGCTGAACAGCTTTGAGACATTATTCAGAAGTACACTTATTACAGCAGACAAGGTAACAACCTGAATAATAACCATGCCTTTATAAACTTAAGAGTTTATTACATGATACTAATACAATCCCAAGGCCTCAAACATTAGCCTTAAGGGCATACCCCAACAATCTCCCACTTGCACTTAATCTAATGGTTGAGAAATCTCAAACCCATATTATTACAGTGCTTCTCATGCTTCTGCTGCGCCAGAGGCTTGGTAAGTGGGTCTGCCAGATTGTCATCTGTATGAACCTTGCATATTTTGATCTCGCCTCGATCAATGATCTCCCGGATCAAGTGAAACCGTCTCTGTATGTGCTTGGACTTCTGGTGCGACCGCGGTTCCTTTGCTTGTGCGATGGCTCCAGTGTTATCACAGAAGATAACCAAAGGATCAGCACTCGAAGGAACGACACCAAGTTCTCTCACGAACTTACGAATCCACACTGCCTCCTTGGATGCTTCCGAGGCTGCAACATACTCGGCTTCTGTTGTGGAATCAGCAACAGTTGACTGTTTGAAACTCTTCCACACCACTGCTCCACCATTCAAGCTAAAAACAAAGCCTGATTGCGATCGGAAATCATCCTGGTCCGACTGGAACGAAGCGTCAGTATATCCCTCTATACTGAGTTCTTCCTGACCACCATATATCAAGAACATATCTTTGGTCCTCCGCAGATATTTTAAAATGTTCTTGACTGCAATCCAGTGCGCCAAACCTGGATTACTTTGGAATCGACTGGTTACGCTTAACCCGTAAGCGACGTCTGGGCGAGTACACAACATCGCATACATAATGGACCCAATAGCCGAAGCATAAGGCGTATTGTCCATTTCATCTTTCTCAGTCTGTGTTTGTGGACACTGACTCTTCGAAAGATTCAGACCATGTCTGACTGGAAGATATCCACGTTTAGAATTCTCTAAATGGAATCTCTCCAGGACCTTATCGATGTAAGTACTCTGGCACAGCCCGAGAAGCCTCTTAGATCTATCCCTGTAGATCTTCACACCTAATACATAGGCTGCTTCTCCTAAATCTTTCATCTGGAAACATTTTCCTAACCATGCCTTAACAGCATGCAGTTCAGGAATATCATTTCCAATGATCAAGATATCATCGACGTAGAGGATTAGGAATGTAATCACGCTCCCACTAAACCTCTTATATACACACGGGTCATCCTCGTTCTTGATGAAACCAAACTCAGAGATTGATTCATCAAAACGAATATTCCAGCTCCTAGATGCTTGTTTAAGTCCATAAATGGACTTCTTTAACTTGCATATTTTATGACGATCTGATGGATTAGTGAAACCTTCTGGTTGTGTCATATACACATCCTCATCCAGATTTCCATTAAGGAAAGCTGTCTTCACATCCATCTGCCAGATCTCATAATCGTAATATGCAGCTATCGCGAAAACAATCCGAATAGACTTAAACATGGCTACAGGTGAGAAAGTTTCATCATAATCTATCCCGTAGATTTGTTTGAAACCTTTCGCAACTAGCCTGCCTTTATAGGTAACCACGTTACCATCCATGTCAATCTTCTTCTTGAAGATCCATTTACAGCCTATAGGGATTACTCCCGGAGGCGGATCAACCAAATCCCAGACTTGGTTATCTGACATGGAGTCCATCTCGGCTCGCATAGCTTCAAGCCATCTAGCTGACTCCGGTCCACTGACCGCATCCGCATAAGTTAGGGGTTCATCATTATCAATGATGTAGACTCCGACATAGCGCTCAGGCTGTCGACGGATCCTACCCGATCTTCGCGGTTCCCGTGATATCTGAGCCTCAGGTTGTTCAGTAACCTGATCTACTGGCTCAGGCACATCCAACTCTGCCTGACTACTTTGTCCTTCCTCTGGAATCTCATCCAGCTTTATTTCTCTCCCACTGGCCTCTTGCAGAAGAAACTCCTTCTCAAGAAATATGGCCGTCCGAGCAACAAATATCTTGTTCTCTTTGGGATCGTAGAAATAATAACCCTTAGTTTCCTTAGGGTAACCGACAAAGATGCATTTCTCAGATCTGCTCTCCAGTTTCCCAGAGGCGAGCTTTTTGACATAAGCCTCGCAACCCCAGATCCTGATAAATGTCAAGCTAGGCTGTTTCCCATACCATAGCTCATATGGCGTCTTTGAAACTGCCTTGGATGGCACTCGGTTTAGTACCTTTGCAGCTGTTTCCAGTGCAAAACCCCAAAAGGAATATGGAAGAGTAGCCTGACTCATCATAGAACGAACCATATCAAGTAACGTTCTATTTCTCCTCTCGGACACACCATTCCACTGCGGTGTTCCTGGCGGAGTGAGCTGTGAGATAATCCCACACTCCTTCAGATAGTCAGTAAACGTATGACTCAGGTATTCTCCACCTCGATCAGAACGAAGTGCCTTGATATTTCGGCCTAACTGATTTTGTACTTCATTTTTGAACTCTTTGAACTTGTCAAAAGATTCACTTTTATGTCTCATTAAATAGACATATCCATACCTACTGAAATCATCAGTGAAGGTAATGAAGTACTGATAGCCACCTCTGGCATGTTTACTGAAAGGCCCACACACATCACTGTGTATCAGGTCAAGTAAACCTGAAGTCCTTTGACCTTTGTGAGGAAAAGGAGACTTCGTCATTTTACCCATTAAACAAGCTGTGCATGTATCAATCTCCTCATAGGAGAAAGATCCCAGCAGTCCATGATCATGCAACCGCTTAATGCGCTTCTTGTTTATATGGCCTAAACGACTATGCCATAGCAAGGTGCTGTCATCAGCATACTTGGCTTTCTTATTATCAATGTTTTGTATAGAATATTCCATGTCCAACATGAATAACCCATTGTTAATTGAACCAGTTGCATACACAATATTATCATAAGTTAAAACACACTTTGAAATCTTGCATTCAAAGGCAAATCCTTTCCTGACAAGAGCAGGAATAGAGATAATATTCTTGGTAATACTGGGTACAAAATAACAATTGTTCAATTCTAATACAATGCCAGATGGTAAAGTGATGAAATAGTCTCCTACAGCAACAGCAGCAACCCGTGCCCCGTTTCCAACGCGTAGGTCTACCTCATGCTGTCCCACCTGCCTTCTTCTCTTGAGTTCCTGCACATTTGAACAAATGTGAACTCCACATGCAGTGTCCAACACCCATGATATAGAAGAAGATGAAACCATGACTTCCGTCACGTATATACCTGAGCCAGAAGCAATGCTTCCCCTCTTATCTCCTTGGAGCGCTTTACAGTCCTTTTTCCAGTGACCCAGCTGGCCACAGTGGAAACACCTGTTATCCTTCGACCGCTTCACCTTCTGTTTCAGGGCCTTGCTGTAATTCTTGACAGGGGCCTTGCCCTTCTTCCCCTTCTTCTTGTTCCTAGAAGGAACCAACAAGACAGAGGTTGAAGGCTTACCCTTCAGAGTTTCCTCAGTAGTCAAGAGCATATTCAGCAGCTCTGCCGGCGTACAATCGATTTTGTTCATATTAAAGTTAATGATGAACGCATCGAAAGAAGGCGGAAGAGACTGCAGAATAATATCTACAGCAAGCTCCTGGTTGATGGTATGCCCCAGTTTCTCCAGAGCCTCCTTGTGCCCAATCATCTTGAGCACGTGAGCTCCCACTGGGCTCCCCTCAGCCAGTTTGCTCTGAAAGAAGAGCTTCGTCAGATTATAGCGTTCTGTCCTCGCCTGTGCAGCATACAACATCTTGAGGTTCGCTATAATTTCTATAGCCGACATATCCTCATGCTGACGCTGCAGCGGTGGCGTCATAGACGCTAGCATCAGGCAAGCGACATCAATGCTATCATTGACGTGCTTTTCATAGGCATCCCGAACCGCCCTTGCGGCGTTCGGAGCGGGCTGCGGCGGTATCGCCGTCTCGAGGATATACAGTTTCCTCTCTGCCTTAAGAACGATCTTAAGGTGTCCGAACCAGTCAGAGAAGTTCGGCCCAGCAAACTTCTCCCTTTCCAGTAGGGATCGCACATTGAAGCTCATGGTGTTCGTTGCTGCAGGAATCTACAACAAGCAAGAACAGCAAGGTCAGTATCAATGTTTAGAATCAATCCAGGACTTAAGAAAGATTCTTTTCTCACTATTTTGTCTGACTGAAAAATCCAGTAAACAGTCCGAAAGAGTATCACTCTTTTAGTGAGATGGGATCCAAATTTCATACTTGGTCTCCACGTCCCGCTCAGGCGAGATAAGATGCACAGAGATGACAAGCACTAATTTCTGATAGGCTGTCCCAGCCAATCGCCAACCCGTGCGATTCCCCTTCATCTTGGCAATCCAGCAGACTGTGCCAACTGAGTTGGTACAACACAGTCTCTGATCCCAGAGATGGCTGCCTCCATGCGCTACCATATGCGCCACATATGTAGCCTACATGGTCAAGCTGACCCGACCTACTCCCTGGACCACCACGTGTTATGCTGAGCAACGAGCAGTGATAAATCCCTACTCTGTAACACGCAGGTGAAATCCAGCACCGTCTGAAGATAGATGGACGTGCCCACTGAGTGGGTTCAACACGGCTCCAACGATAATCAGAAAGGTGAGGTTTCGCGTCAGAAGGCTTATCGAGCTTGATATGTTAGCGTTGGATTTTAACGGTCTTTTATCTTCTTACTATCAGGCATATCCTATGGCTATAGTAGAAGATAAACTTAAACATGCAATTCTAATTATTAGCAATAAGTAGAAAGCATGATCTTATGTGGTAAAAGCCCATGAACCCTAGTAAGACCTTAATTTTACTTAAGTCTTCACTTGAGCTCCTTGGCATCTCATCTGGTCCAACCTAGGGCCCTAGCGCCAAGAGCACCTCAGGTGCGCCACCAGCTGAATGCTCCTTTGGGATGTGTGCATTTGTACTCTTGTCTAATCAAAGTACATTTGATCTATCTAGACAAGGTGGACTCGCAGGTCAATTATACAATAAATTAATAAAAAAGTGATTCGCAGATCACAATAAAATTAACTTATAATTTACCAGGCACGCAGGCCCCAGCACAGCACACAATAGGGCAACCCACATAAGACTAAATAGACAAGCATCATGGCATCAAATCATCATGTGATCCAATCAAGAAATTAAATTTTTGAAAAACCCCATGGCATCAATTTTAATTTCCTTATGTGCCCTACAACCTTACAATGGTCCATTGATAGGGATCCACTCATCCATCTAGTTAGATCCTTTGCCCCTGCATGCACCGAGTCCTAACTGACCCGAGTTGACCTGATGGTCAACCATGCATGCGCCAAGGGCTGAACCACCCTCATGAGTTTTGGCAAGCGGGTGTGACCCCGGGCCTAACTCATGTGTGTTCAGTAGTTGTCTCAACCAGACCTCGCTACACGCCTTGGATGCAGTCGACCTATAGCCACCTCGTGCTTGCGCACAGGTGCTATCTGGTCAACCCATCTAGGCTGTCAGATGGTCTGATCAGACTAGTTGGATCTAACCTAGAAGATGCTTTCAACCCCATCAACCCATCTAAGGATTTAATGTAGTGGCTCCTTAGATCTAATCATGCGCGCAAGATGTAAGTTTTAGAAAACATTTTGACATGCGCAAACATCTAGAACATCCATAAGATATATCTTCTAGCATGTTGATAACCCTTAGATCTAAGGGGGTCCCCTTCAAGGGGGAGCGCAAACTTTAGGGGGTCCCCTTCTAGGGGGAGCGCATACTTCATCAAAGCCATGATACAAGCGCAAACTACATGTTAGCATGATGCAAGCGCAAACTTCATGTTAGCATGATACAAGCGCAAACTTCATGTAAACAAAGCATGCATCAAGTAAGCGCAATATGTATGGATCACAAACACTTCAAAGCAATCATATAGATCATATCAAGAGCCTAGCTCTGATACCAATTGAAGGAACCCCTAACATAAAGGGGGGGGAAAAACCCTAATCATGCGCATCTAGCATGCATGGCGGAAAATAGGGTTTCAAAATCGCATATGAAACTATATGATCAACTTAAGTTATGAGAAATCATACCAACGCCATAAGCTTGGAATTCGGCTTGGAAGAAGAGATCAAACTAGGTCTCCTCCACAAGTCCACACACAAGATGAAGATGCTCACTTCCTTGAGATCTCTTGTGCTAGCAAGACACCCAAGCCTTCTCTTGTCGAATGGAAAGGGTTTGATGAGATGAATCCGTTCGGCCGAGAGCTTCTCTTGGATGTCTACTCCACACCTTCGTCAACCACACCTCGAAAAGAATCAAGGCGTTGAAGTGAGGAGCTCAACGCATAAGCGTTTTGGCATTGAAGCAAAACCGGCCCTTGATGACTTTCCATAAATGGAAGTCAATCAAGCCATGCGTTCAAGCCAACCCAAAACGCATTTTGGCATTGAACCAAGCGTTCATATTTGTGAACCGGTTCAATCCAAAATATCAAATCGGCTTTGGTTCATCAAACCAAACCGAAATAGCTCAAGCCACTTGGTCTAGACCAAATCGAACCCCAAGGCTTATGATCCAACCGTTCATCTCCTGATGCCCCTGATCTCTCCGATCTAGCATCACCTCTCTCGATCGAAGCTTACCGATCTCAAGCCCTAATCAATCAAACATGATCAGACCAGATCTCACTTACAATCAGAGATTAAATCCCTTTAATCTGAACTCAAAGAATCCAGTACATACGATCTGACTTAAGTAAGCCATATCACCAAATTGTGCGACCCTGAGGGTTTCCTCTAAATGTCGGTAACGATAACTTACGTTATCACGATCAGTGAGGGGTATCTAGCAACACATCACTGTCTCCCGATATAAAGGAAAGAGTCTTCCAAGACTACTCCCAAACCATAGCACAAGTGTGACTCAATTCACAAGGCATACATATGTCCTTTACCACTGGATGTTCTTATTGGACAAGCATGTCAAGCCTGTAACTCCAATACGATGAGCATGATTAGATCAGATGCACATAGTCATCTGGGTATGGCCATACACTATCTCAATCATCTCATAAGGGGGCCCTTTAGAACATCACACTCCTTAAACAAGGAGACGGCAATCCTATGTCTATCACTAGTGTCCTAACCTGATTCAAGCTCACCATCCAAGATAGTCTATAATCATTATGTTTCAAATGATATTGAACTACCTCAAGACAATGACAATCATCATTTAGAAACACAAGTGATCTCAAGTCAAAGGACATGTGCCACTTGCTGCTTACAAGGATTATTCACATTGTGACAAGCAATGGAATATCCCAGTAGGGTCTGTCCAGTACATCCAATGTACCCATGAGTCTACATCTTATTCCATGCTCGAAGCATCCTATAAGATTAGCACTCATATTAGTCTCAATCATATCAAGGCTGTCTCATGTTCACCAAGATATCTCGACTAAGGACATATAGCCTGTCAGCCTAGCTGAACAGCTTTGAGACATTATTCAGAAGTACACTTATTACAGCAGACAAGGTAACAACCTGAATAATAACCATGCCTTTATAAACTTAAGAGTTTATTACATGATACTAATACAATCCCAAGGCCTCAAACATTAGCCTTAAGGGCATACCCCAACATCTACATCTTATTCCATGCTCGAAGCATCCTATAAGATTAGAACACATATTAGTCTTAACCATATCAAGGCTGTCTCATGTTCACCAAGATATATCGACTAAGGACATTACTGCATGTCAGCCTAGCTGAACAGCTTTGAGACATTATTCAGTAGTACACTTATTACAGCAGACAAGGTAACAACCTGAATAACAACCATTGCCTTTATAAACTTAAGAGTTTATACAATGATACTATTACAATCCCAAGGCCTCAAACATTAGCCTTAAGGGCATACCCCAACACATGGATGTTTGGCCAAACCCTAGGAGGAGCCTAGGGCTTGCGAGCTATCCTCCAGGAAAAGATATGAGTTGGCCGAATCCTAAGAGGAGCCTATCCTCACGGAGAAGACTCGGGCTGGCCGAACCGAAAGGGGGTCTAGGGTTTTTCCTGGATGGTGCCTTTGGGGTTCGCGAGCTGACCCATGGAGTTGAAGACCTTGGTGGCGCACCTCGGGGCCTTGGAGCTGATCCCTTAGGGAACTCAGGGATGAGCTAAGGACTTGTTGGCATGGGCCCATGGCTCATTGCCCTTGGTAGTGCTAGGTGGCTAAGACTAGGTTTAGGGGCTTGTTACCCATGTTTTGGGCTTTGATCATATCATATTTACTATTTTCTGCTTCAGCATACCTTTACTACTTTGTTTTATTCTACCATAGGATTGCATGCCTGTATTGGTAGAATAAGATAAAAATTTGTGGTGCCGAGACCACAAAAATCCTCACAAAATTATTTCAAGTCTCATTTTGCCATCTGACGCGTAACCCTCGTCAAACTGTCGATCAATGGTTTTGTGCACTGTTTCCCACCTTCGTGGGACACACCCATTTATCTTCAGGAGGCGTGTGGTGACAATGATTTCCCCAGTCTGGTTAAAAGTCTAGATGCGCCTTCCGCAAGGAAATCGTTGGCCCTGGGTATAACGGTCAGGTCGAACTTGACTAGACTTTTCATATGTGGTGGTTTACATGATGAAATTTCTAGAGGCGCCCTTAAGAAGTCAAGGCTTTGTGCTGTATCCAGCCTCCGTTGGACACAAAGTGCTTGAACTGTCTTAAGAAGGGGAATTGCTGAGTTGCAATTGGCCAGGGGCCTACCTCAGGAAGCATGCGTCACCTTGTGCAGTACATCCCACCTCCGTGGGACGCAAGGCCGTGTACGAAATGAGGATCCCATCTCACTAAGGAAGTCGGGCAACGTCTCGATCGATTTTTAGGATTATCGATTCGAATAAAATAGTGACAAATAGTCATTTATAAAAGGCCAGAATAAATGATTGAAATGTGATACTGACTTCTACAAACAATAACAACAGCGGATTGTCATTCTGTTCCTTCCTTAAGAGGGAGAAGTTGACTAGAGTTAACTTCATGGACTGGTACCGGCACTTGAGGATAATTCTCAAGCAGGGGAAGAAGCTGTATGTCTTAGAGCAAGCGTTTCCTCCTCAACCGTCATCCACAGCCTGCACGGCTGAATGGGATGCTTTTCGCAAGCATCAGGATGATGCACTGGATCTTGGCTGCCTTATGTTAGCCACGATGTCATCCGAGTTGCAGATGCAGTATGAGGATCAGAATGCATTTTAGATCATCTCGCATCTAAAGCAACTGTTCGAGTCGCAGGCTAGAATAGAAAGGTTTGAGACATCCAAGGCTGCTTTTCAGTGCAAGATGCTTGAAGGTGCTCCAGTGGGACCACATGTACTCAAGTTGCTTGGGTACTTGTCGCATCTCACTAGGCTTGGACACCTGATGGATCAGGATGTGGCTACGGACCTTATCCTGCAGTCACTGCCTCCGAGTTATAGCTCTTTTATCATTAACTTCAATATGAACAAAATTACTTGTACTCATGAGGAGCTGCTTAAACTGCTGGAATCGACCGAAAAGGAAATGGTCAGGTCCAAACCCAAGTCCGTTCTTATAGTCTCCAAGGACAGTAAGAAGCGAAAAAGGGGTAAGGGCAAGTCCAAGGCCAAGGCACTAAAGAAAGACAAGGTGAGGGAGAACAAGTGCTTCAACTCTGGCCAGGAGGGCCATTGGCGCAAAGACTGCAAGCATCCTCAGAAAGAGATGAAGAGAAGTAACCCTTCGTCTTTAGATTCAGGTAATTTTATTACCAAATCCTATATTGTCTATTTCCATACATGGGTATTCTATACCGCATGGTGAGACTGATATTTGCAAAAATATGCAGGAGCTCCAGAGAAATAGGACATGGATGATAGTAAGAAGATCCTGTTGGGGCATTGATATTGACGAGCTATTTTTTCTTTTGTCATTGATAGGATTGTTTTATTTTGCAAACATGTAATTGACATTGTATCTATTCCTTGGGAATAGAGATATTTGGAATAAAGGAATTTATTATTCTTTTCATTTGCAAATCTTTTGTCATTACATTGTGCAAAATTAATGAGGTAATAAAATAACTTGAATTTAATAAGTGGTTCAAATGGAATGCCAATCTTCTGACCCAGACATTTTATCATAACATGTAATGCATCCACTGACTTCATGCACATGAATTCTTGGATTCGAACTCCTTCTAGGAGATTGACTATCTTAACCTCTTTCGAGATGTTGTAGATGGGCAAAAGACTAGTTTGCTGATAAATGTTTTTCACCAAGTGAGGTGAAGTGGACTAAAAGGTCAAAAGATAGGAATTCGTGACTACCAAAATATTTATGGAAACCAGCTTATCAAAATTCATAAGTGATCTTCAGTCCAGGTTGGATGAAGAGTACTTGAGCCACAGGTGACCATCATAGTGAGTATGAGGTTTGCTCATAGCTCATAACTCCTGAAGAACACCTTGGCAGGTGGTTCTAGTGGGAGGAATTGAAAGTCATCCATATCTCTACTGAGGTTATGCTGATAGTTTTTTCAACACTGAACTATTTCATCTTAAATGTATCTCCAAGTAAGGAGATGACATGACTAATTATCATGATATATAGATGTGAGACTTTGGGGGTCATACATCTGAATCTAGTAATATAGAATCAATATCTGATAAGTGTAGGTGTAGTATCCTAAATTGACTTAGGGATACTAATTTCCATAGACCTACAGGAAAACAAATGATTTTGCTCTTGAAGCTAGTTTTCTTGGAAATGTATTTCCTTGAAAATGGCAAGTGGGAGGAAATTATGACTTAGATTCAGTCCAAGGTCATCCTCCTAGCACAAATGGTCAAAGATGGAATCTGAGCCTCGTATATAGGTTGTGGGGCAACATAGGTTCAGAAAGTATGTGAAAAAGGCTGAATCGATTCATGTGTGCCAGTGTTATGGGTAACTCCTAACTTGGACAAAGAATCTTCACCTTATAGTACCTAAGTTCAGTGGGAGCTTGATGACATCTCTGGTCTTGTATGTTGGGGACATACAGATCATCAAAGACGATATCCCGATCCTTCACTTGGTGAAGAGATGATTGGTAAATGTCTTGTGATGAATTACTTAATGGACATCACCTATGGGGTAGGTGTGTGAGTTTTTGGATAAGTCCAAGAAACTCCAAGTGCCAAGTCAGATAACATACATCGATGATGGTATGTTATAGACCAAATGTGGTTTGTGTCGAGAGCATAACCAATCGATACTAGGTCCAATCCAGGTGCATGGCACTGGATAAGGAATGAAGAACACACATTGGTTCTTTGTTGAACCTCACAGGCATACTCAGACGCTTATATATTGTCTTGGGGACAGAGGTACTTGATATATAGCAGATATGAATACTGATACAATCGTGATAGGCCCATAGACCAATGCTCTGGTGTAGCAGGAACGTGGTAGGTCGTGCTTAGGACACGGTGTTGAAGTTGCTCAATGCAAGGTCCTAGTGCAAGTGGGAGATTGTTAGTGTTTATGCCCTAGGACCTCAAGATGGTCCATGGGATATGTGCATCACATCTAGTTGATAGATGAGTTATCCTGGTATTGTCGTTGTCATGCAAGTTTGTACATCTGCGCATATGTACATTTACATATACAATATCCCTAAGAGATAGATTTTATCCTGTCTCTGTGTTTATCCCTAGTCGAGAATCATGGTGGATATGGGACAGCCATGATTCGCTTGAGACTAGTATATGCGCTGGTTGAGCACGGGTTGCTAACGTAGGGATATGGGTATATCAAGGGAGATATACTAGATCAACCCGCCGTGAGGATTCATCTCAGTGTCACGAGATGAATATCACAGTGACAGAGTTGCGCTTGTCCTAGACTTGAGTGTTGGGGTATGCCCTTAAGCCTAATGTTTGAGGCCTTGGGATTGTAACAGTATCATGTAATAAACTCTTGTGTTTATAAAGGCATGGTTATTATTCAGTTTGTTACCTTGTCTGCTGCAATAAGTATACTTCTGAATAATGTCTCAAAGCTGTTCAGCTGGGCTGATATGCTATTATGTCCTTAGTCGATGTGTCTTGGTGAACATGAGACAGCCTTGATATGGTTAAGACTAATGTGTGTTCTAATCTTATAGGATGCTTCGAGCATGGAATAAGATGTAGACTCATGGGTACATTGGATGTACTGGACAGACCCTACTAGGATATTCAGTTGCTTGTCACAATGTGAATAATCCTTGAGTGCAACAAGTGGCACATTTCCTCTGACTTGAGATCACTTGTGTTTTCTAAATGATGATTGTCATTGTTTTGAGGTAGTTCAATATCATTTGAGAAATAATGATTATAGACTATCTTGGATAATGAGCTTGAGTCATGTTAGGGCACTAGTGATAGACATAGGATTGCCGTCTCCTTGTTTAAGGAGTGTGATGTTCTAAAGGGGCCCCCTGGATGAGATGATTGAGAAAGTGTATGGCCATACCCAGGTGACAGTGTTCATCTGATCTAATCTTGCTCATCATATTGGAGCTACAAGCTTGACACGCTTGTCCAATAAGAACATCCAGTGGCAAAGGAAATATGCATGCCTAGTGAGTTGATTCACACTTGTGCTGTTTTTGGGTGTAGTCTTGGAAGACTCTTTTCTTTATATCGGGAGACAGTGATGTGTTGCTAGATACCCCTCACTGATCGTGATGACGTGAGTTATCGTTACCGACATTTAAAGGAAACCCTCAGGGTCGCACAATTTGATGATATGGCTTACTTGAGTCAGATCGTGTGGACTGAATTGTTCAGGTTCAGTTTAAAGGGATTTAATCTCTGATTGTAAGTGAGATCTGGTCTGATCATGTTTGATTGATTAGGGCTTAAGATCGGTAAGCTTCGATTGAGAGAATGGATGCTGGATCGGTGAGATCAGGAGCATCGGGAGATGAACGGTCAGATCAAATACCTTAGGGTTTTAATGTGATCTGGACTTATGGCTTGGTTTATTTGGTTATTGAACCAAATTCAAGTGAACCGGCTCATGAATGAGCGCATGGTTCAAGGGTGAAGTGGAGTTTGCGATTGGGGTAAACCCAAGATCGCATGTGGAGAAGTTATATGCTATTTTTGGATAGCACTTCTCAACGTGACCACGTTTTCACGTCCTCCCTCTTCACGCCTTCACGCTTTGTCGCCAACTTGTCTTTGGCTCTTGGGGGATTCTCGCGTGGAGGAGAGGAAGAGACGATAGGGAAAAATCGCCAAGCCAAGAAGTTCTTCTTCCCTTTCACTCGACCAAGACATCTTTGGACCTTGCTAGCACAAGGATCGCAAGGAGGAGTAGGCGACATCAATTGTGTGCGTCACCTCTGGAGAAGATCCAGATCGATCTTTGCTTCCAAGGCGCCATCTAGAAATGGCTATGGTATGATCCTTCTCTATATGCAATCGGGTTCCTTTTGTTAATCATATAGCATGCAAGATCTAGAAACCCCCTTTCCGCTGCTTGCATCTTCCATATGCGCCAATGCTTTAGGGTTTCACCCCCTTGTGGGGACTTTCATTGAGGGCATTGGTATCTCTATATAGTGATTGATGTACTTTGATGCAACCTAATGCTTCGCCGTGAAAGGGAAGTCATAACGGTTGTCATTGGGTATGTCATAACCTACATGAGGGATTCAATGTGCCAATAGAGGATTTGCACCTTCCTTATGGGGAAGCTTGATTGTCCATGGCGCCCCTATATGGATGACTAAAAGTGTATGGCCATACCCAGGTGATAACCTGATTTAGTCATATCATATTATTGGGATTAACAAGTGTGACACACTTGCCCCATCTGGACATCAGTTGGCAAAAGGACAAGGCTGTACTTGTACTTTGTCGCAATTTTAGGGGATGTCGATGATGACACCATTCTGATGACTTGGGTAGCAATGATGTAGTGCTAGGTGCCACTCATTGCTTGTGATGATTTAGTCATCATTGCCAACGTCTGAAGTGAAAGTACCCCTTAAACTAAGGGGGGGTCCCCTTCTAGGGGGAGCGAAAACCCTAGGCAGTGGCGCATAAAATTTTTGGGCAGCGGATTAGGGTTTCAAGAATCGGTTCATGTGATATGATCAACCAAATGGAAACGATTGCATGTAAGAGATAAAACTCATACCATAGCCATTTCGAATGGCGCCTAGGAAGCAAAGATCAAAGCAGATCTTCTCCAGAGGTGACGCACACAGTTGATGTCGCCTACTCCTCTTTGCGATCCTTGTGCTAGCAAGATCCAAAGAAGTCTTTGATCGAAAATGAGAAAGGGATGAAGAGATCTTTTCTTTGCCGATTTCTCCTCCAAATCCAAGGCGTCGTCACCCACGGAAAAACCAGAGGAATGCGTTCAAGTGGCGAGAATAGAGAGAGCACTCTCTTTCGAACGTCAGTGTCTCCAAGTGGAGATCATGGTTGCTAAAAATAGCACCACTAACCGCCCAACATGTTCACGCCAAGTGAACTTGTCGCCAATGCTTGAACCATTTTGGTTTAATTTAATTTTGGTTCAATTACCAAATAAACCAAACGACATGGCCTAGATCATATTAAAACCCTAAGGTTCCAGATCTAGCCGTTGATCTCTATGATGCTCCTGATCTGACCGATCTAGCATCTCTTCTCTCGATCGAAGCTTACCGATCTCAAGCCCTAATCAATCAAACATGATCAGACCAGATCTCACTCACAATCAGAGATTAAATCCCTTTAAACTGAACCCGAAACAATTCAGTCCACACGATCTGACTTAAGTAAGCCATATCATCAATTGTGCGACCCTGAGGGTTTCCTTAAAACATCGGTAATGATAATTTACATTATCACAACCAGTGAGGGGTATCTAGCAACACATCACTGTCTCCCGATATCAAGGAAAGAGTCTTCCAAGACTTCACCCAAAAACAGCACAAGTGTGAATCAATTCACAAAGCATACATATTTCCTTTGCCACTGGATGTTCTTATTGGACAAGCCTGTCAAGCTCGTAACTCCAATATGATGAGCATGATTAGAACAGATGAGCACTGTCACCTGGGTATGGCCATACACTCTCTCAATCATCTCATCCAGGGGGCCCCTTTAGAACATCACACTCCTTAAACAAGGAGACGGCAATCCTATGTCTATCACTAGTGCTCTAACCTGATTCAAGCTCACCATCCAAGATAGTCTATAATCATTATGTTTCAAATGATATTGAACTACCTCAAAACAATGACAATCATCATTTAGAAAACACAAGTGATCTCAAGTCAGAGGAAATGTGCCACTTGTCTTAATCAAGGAATATTCACATTGTGACAAACAATTGAACATCCTAGTAGGGTCTGTCCAGTACATCCCATGTACCCATGAGTCTACATCTTATTCCATGCTCGAAGCATCCTATAAGATTAGAACACATATTAGTCTTAACCATATCGAGGCTGTCTCATGTTTACCAAGATATATCGACTAAGGACATAATAGCATGTCAGCCCAGCTGAACAGCTTTGAGACATTATTCAGAAGAACATATATTGCAGCAGACAATGTAGCTAACTGAATAACAACCATGCCTTTATAAACACATAGAGTTTATTACATGATACTTGTTACATTCCCATAGGCCTCAAACATTAGCCTTAAGGGCATACCCCAACAATCTCCCACTTGCACTTAATCTAATGGTTGAGAAATCTCAAACCCATATTATTACAGTGCTTCTCATGCTTCTGCTGCGCCAGAGGCTTGGTAAGCGGGTCTGCCAGATTGTCATCTGTATGAACCTTGCATACTTTGATCTCGCCACGATCTATGATCTCCCTGATCAAATGAAACCGTCTCTGTATGTGCTTGGACTTCTGGTGCGACCGTGGTTCCTTTGCCTGTGCGATTGCTCCAGTGTTATCACAGAAGATAACCAAAGGATCTGCACACGAAGGAACGACACCAAGTTCTCTCACGAACTTACGAATCCACACTGCCTCCTTGGATGCTTCCGAGGCTGCAACATACTCGGCTTCTGTTGTGGAATCAGCAACAGTTGACTGTTTGAAACTTTTCCACACCACTGCACCTCCATTCAAGCTAAAAACATAGCCTGATTGCGATCGGAAATCATCCTGGTCAGACTGGAATGAAGCGTCAGTATATCCTTCAATACTGAGTTCTTCCTGACCACCATATATCAAGAACATATCTTTGGTCCTCCGCAGATATTTTAAAATGTTCTTGACTGCAATCCAGTGCGCCATACCTGGATTACTCTGGTAACGACTGGTTACGCTTAACCCGTAAGCAACGTCTGGGCGAGTACACAACATCGCATACATTATAGAACCAATAGCCGAAGCATAAGGCGTATTGTTCATTTCATCTTTCTCAGTCTGTGTTTGTGGACACTGACTCTTAGAAAGATTCAGACCATGTCTGACTGGAAGATATCCTCGCTTAGAATTCTCTAAGTGAAATCTCTCCAGGACCTTATCGATGTAAGTACTCTGGCACAGCCCGAGAAGCCTCTTAGATCTATCCCTGTAGATCTTCACACCTAACACATAGGCTGCTTCTCCTAGATCTTTCATCTGGAAACATTTCCTCAGCCATGCCTTAACAGCATGCATTTCAGGAATGTCGTTTCCAATGATCAAGATATCATCGACGTAGAGGACTAGGAAAGTAATCACGCTCCCACTAAACCTCTTATATACACACGGGTCATCCTCGTTCTTGATGAAACCAAATTCAGTAACTGATTCATCAAAACGAATATTCCAGCTTCTTGATGCTTGTTTAAGTCCATAAATGGACTTCTTTAACTTGCATATTTTATGACGATCTGCTGGATTAGTGAAACCTTCTGGTTGTGTCATATACACATCCTCATCCAGATTTCCATTAAGGAAAGCTGTTTTCACATCCATCTGCCAAATCTCATAATCATAATATGCAGCTATCGCGAAAAGAATCCGAATAGACTTAAACATGGCTACAGGTGAGAAAGTTTCATCATAATCTATCCCGTAGATTTGTTTGAAACCTTTCGCAACTAGCCTGCCTTTATAGGTAACTACGTTACCATCCATGTCAATCTTCTTCTTGAAGATCCATTTACAGCCTATAGGGATAACTCCCGGAGGCGGATCAACCAAATCCCAGACTTGGTTATCTGACATGGAGAACATCTGGGCGCGCATAGCCTCAAGCCATCTCGCTGACTCTGGTCCACTGACCGCATCCGCATAAGTAAGGGGTTCATCATTGTCAATGATGTAGACTCCGTCATAGCGCTCAGGCTGTCGACGAATCCTACCCGATCTTCGCGGTTCCCGTGATGTCTGAGCCTCAGGTTGTTCAATAACCTGTTCTACCGGCTCAGACTCATCCAACTGTGCTTGATCACTTTGTCCTTCTTCTGGATTCTCATCCAGCTTTATTTCTCTCCCACTGGCCTCTTGCAGAAGAAACTCCTTCTCAAGAAATATGGCCGTCCGAGCAACAAAAACCTTGTTCTCATTGGGATCGAAGAAATAATAACCCTTAGTTTCCTTAGGGTAACCGACAAAGATACATTTGTCAGATCTGCTCTCTAGTTTCCCAGAGGCGAGCTTTTTAACATAAGCCTCGCAACCCCAGATCCTGATAAATGTCAAGCTCGGCTGTTTCCCATACCATAACTCATATGGCGTCTTTGAAACTGCCTTGGATGGCACTCGGTTTAGTACCTTTGCAGCTGTTTCCAGCGCAAAACCCCAAAAGGAGTATGGAAGAGTAGCCTGACTCATCATAGAACGAACCATATCAAGTAACGTTCTATTTCTCCTCTCGGACACACCATTCCATTGCGGTGTTCCTGGTGGAGTGAGCTGTGAGATAATCCCACACTCCTTTAGATAGTCAGTAAATGCATGACTTAGGTATTCACCACCTCGATCTGAGCGAAGTGCCTTGATATTACGGCCTAGCTGATTTTGTACTTCATTCTTGAACTCTTTGAACTTGTCAAAAGATTCACTCTTATGTCTCATCAGATAGACATACCCATATCTACTGAAATCATCAGTAAATGTAATGAAGTACTGATAGCCACCTCTGGCATGTTTACTAAATGGCCCACACACATCACTGTGTATGAGGTCAAGTAAACCTGAAGCCCTTTGACCTTTATTAGGAAAAGGTGATTTCGTCATTTTACCCATCAAACAAGCTTTGCATGTATCAATCTCCTTATAGGAGAATGATCCCAGCAGTCCATGATCATGCAACCGCTTAATGCGTTTCTCGTTAATATGGCCTAAACGACTATGCCATAGCAAGGTGCTGTCATCAGCATACTTGGCTTTCTTAATATCAACATTCTGTATAGAACTTTCCATGTCCAACATGAATAACCCATTATTAATTGAACCAGTTGCATAAACAATATTATCATATGACAAAACACACTTTGAAATATTGCATTCAAAGGAAAACCCCTTCCTGACAAGAGCAGGAATGGAGATAATATTTTTAGTTATACTGGGAACAAAATAACAACTGTTTAGTTCCTATACAATTCCAGATGGTAAAGTAATGAAGTAGTCTCCTACAGCAACAGCAGCAACCCGTGCCCCGTTTCCAACGCGTAGGTCCACCTCATGCTGTCCCACCTGCCTTCTTCTCTTGAGTTCCTGCACATTTGAACAAATGTGAACTCCACATGCAGTGTCCAACACCCATGATACAGAAGAAGAATACATGACCTCAGTCACGAATATACCTGAGCCAGAAGCAAAGCTTCCCCTCTTATCTCCTTGGAGCGCTTTACAGTCCTTTTTCCAGTGACCCAGCTGGCCACAGTGGAAACACCTGTATTCCTTAGACCGCTTCACCTTCTGCTTCAGAGCCTTGCTGTAATTCTTGACCGGGGCCTTGCCCTTCTTCCCCTTCTTCTTGTTCCTAGAAGGAACCATCAAGACAGAGGTTGAAGGCTTACCCTTCAGAGTTTCCTCAGTGGTCAAGAGCATATTCAGCAGCTCTGCCGGAGTACAATCGATTTTGTTCATATTAAAATTAATAATGAACGCGTCGAATGATGGCGGGAGAGACTGCAGAATAATGTCCACAGCAAGCTCCTGGTTGATGGTATGCCCCAGTTTCTCTAGAGCCTCCTTGTGCCCAATCATCTTGAGCACGTGAGCTCCCACTGGGCTCCCTTCAGCCAGTTTGCTCTGAAAGAAGAGCTTCGTCAAATTATAGCGTTCAGTCCTCGCCTGTGCAGCATACAACATCTTGAGGTTTGTAATCATGTCTCTAGCCGACATGTCCTCATGCTGACGCTGCAGCGGTGGCGTCATAGACGCTAACATCAGGCAAGCGACATCAATGCTATCATTGACGTGCTTTTCATAGGCTTCCCGAACCGCCCTTGCGGCGTTCGGAGCGGGCTGCGGCGGTATCGCCGTCTCGAGGACATACAGTTTCCTCTCTGCCTTAAGAACGATCTTAAGGTGTCCAAACCAGTCAGAGAAGTTCGGCCCAGCAAACTTCTCTCTTTCCAGTAGGGATCGCACATTGAAGTTCATGGTGTTCGTTGCTGCAGGTATCTACAACAATGCAAGAACAGCAAGGTCAGTATCAATGTATAAGAATCAATCAGGACTTAAGAAAGATTCTTTTTCTCACTATTTTATCAGGCGTGAAAAATCCAGCAAAACAGCCCGAAAGAGTAGAACTCTTTTAGTGAGATGGGATCCAGATTTCATACTTGGTCTCCGCGTCCCGCTCAGGCGAGATAAGATGCACAGAGAGTACAAGCACTAGTTTCTGGTAGGCAGTCCCTGCCGATCGCCAACCCGTGCGATTCCCCTTCATCTGGGCAGTCCAGCAGACTGTGCCAACTGAGTTGGTACAACACAATCTCTGACCCCACAGATGGCTGCCTCCATGTGCTACCATATGCGCCACATATGTAGCCTACACGGTCAAGCTGACCCGACCTACTCCCTGGACCACCATGTGCTATGCTGAGCAACGAGAAGGGATAAATCCCTGCTCTGTAACACACAGGTGTAATCTCGCACCGTCTGAAGATAGATGGACGTGCCCACTGAGTGGGTACAACACGGCTCCAACGATAATCAGAACAGTGAGGTTTCGCGTCAGAAGGCTTACGAGCTTGATATTTAATCGTTGGATTTTAACGGTCTTTTATCTTCTTGCCTATCATGCAATTCCTATGGTGATAGCAGAAGATAAATTTACTCATGCAATTCTAATATAAAGCAATAAAAGAAAGCATGTGTCTTTTGTGGTAAAAGCCCATAGCCCTAGTGAGACCTTAACCTAACTTAAGTCTCCACTTGCTCTTTATGGGTCTTTACCTGCTCATCTGGCCCAAACCTGGGCCCAAGCGCCAACTGCAGCTCTGGTGCGCCCACCAGGAATTTGCGCCTGGTCCTAGGGTCGAACCCTAGACCTCCCACCTGGTCCAGCCACTGCTGCATGCGCTTCTGCCAAGTGTGCATTGTGCTCTTGTCTAATTAAATTACAAATTTAACTATCTAGACAAGAGTGACACGCAGGTCACTTTCACATTATAAATTAATTAAAATTGTGATACGCAGATCACATAAAGAAAATTAATTTACAACATATAATCCAGGCACGCAGGCCCCAGCACAGCACACATTAAAAACGGGCAGCCCACATAAGACTAAATAAACAAGCAGATGCAACAACCATCATGTGATCCAGTCAGGAAAAATAAATTTTTAAAAAACCCCTTGGGATCGATTTTTTTTTTAATTTTTCCTTATTTGCCCCACAACCTTACAATGGTCCATTACTAGGGATCCACTCATCCAACCTAGTCAGATCCACTGCCCTAGCATGCACCAAGTCCTAACTGACTTGAGTCGACCAAAAGGTCAACCATGCATGCACCAAGGCTGAACGACCACACTGAGGTCTGGCAAGCGGGCATGACCCCGGGCCTAACTCAGGTGCGTTCATCAGTTGTCTCAATCAGACATCGCTACACACCTGTCTGCAGTCGACCTATAGCCACCACAGGCATGCGCCAAGGTGCTAACTGGTCGACCCATTCAGGCTGTCAGATAGTCTGATCAGACATGTTTGGATCTAACCTAGGGGGTGACTTCAACCCTAATAACCCATCTAAGGGTTTAATGTAGGAGCATTAGATCTAAGGTGAAACGCGCATGTGATCAAGGTTTTAGAAAAACTTACAAAAACATGCGCCAACAACAACATGCGCAATGGAGAAAATAACATCTATACAAATCATGAATTTTCGCCAACTTAGATAATCGCATGTAACCTATAGATCTATTATAATGCGCATACATGGATCATATGACATATCATGGCAATCATAAACAAGCATGAAACATCAGGCTCTGATACCAATTGAAAGTACCCCTTAAACTAAGGGGGGGTCCCCTTCTAGGGGGAGCGAAAACCCTAGGCAGTGGCGCATAAAATTTTTGGGCAGCGGATTAGGGTTTCAAGAATCGGTTCATGTGATATGATCAACCAAATGGAAACGATTGCATGTAAGAGATAAAACTCATACCATAGCCATTTCGAATGGCGCCTAGGAAGCAAAGATCAAAGCAGATCTTCTCCAGAGGTGACGCACACAGTTGATGTCGCCTACTCCTCTTTGCGATCCTTGTGCTAGCAAGATCCAAAGAAGTCTTTGATCAAAAATGAGAAAGGGATGAAGAGATCTTTTCTTTGCCGATTTCTCCTCCAAATCCAAGGCGTCGTCACCCACGGAAAAACCAGAGGAATGCGTTCAAGTGGCGAGAATAGAGAGAGCACTCTCTTTCGAACGTCAGTGTCTCCAAGTGGAGATCATGGTTGCTAAAAATAGCACCACTAACCGCCCAACATGTTCACGCCAAGTGAACTTGTCGCCAATGCTTGAACCATTTTGGTTTAATTTAATTTTGGTTCAATTACCAAATAAACCAAACGACATGGCCTAGATCATATTAAAACCCTAAGGTTCCAGATCTAGCCGTTGATCTCTATGATGCTCCTGATCTGACCGATCTAGCATCTCTTCTCTCGATCGAAGCTTACCGATCTCAAGCCCTAATCAATCAAACATGATCAGACCAGATCTCACTCACAATCAGAGATTAAATCCCTTTAAACTGAACCCGAAACAATTCAGTCCACACGATCTGACTTAAGTAAGCCATATCATCAATTGTGCGACCCTGAGGGTTTCCTTAAAACATCGGTAACGATAATTTACATTATCACAACCAGTGAGGGGTATCTAGCAACACATCACTGTCTCCCGATATCAAGGAAAGAGTCTTCCAAGACTTCACCCAAAAATAGCACAAGTGTGAATCAATTCACAAAGCATACATATTTCCTTTGCCACTGGATGTTCTTATTGGACAAGCCTGTCAAGCTCGTAACTCCAATATGATGAGCATGATTAGAACAGATGAGCACTGTCACCTGGGTATGGCCATACACTCTCTCAATCATCTCATCCAGGGGGCCCCTTTAGAACATCACACTCCTTAAACAAGGAGACGGCAATCCTATGTCTATCACTAGTGCTCTAACCTGATTCAAGCTCACCATCCAAGATAGTCTATAATCATTATGTTTCAAATGATATTGAACTACCTCAAAACAATGACAATCATCATTTAGAAAACACAAGTGATCTCAAGTCAGAGGAAATGTGCCACTTGTCTTAATCAAGGAATATTCACATTGTGACAAACAATTGAACATCCTAGTAGGGTCTGTCCAGTACATCCCATGTACCCATGAGTCTACATCTTATTCCATGCTCGAAGCATCCTATAAGATTAGAACACATATTAGTCTTAACCATATCGAGGCTGTCTCATGTTTACCAAGATATATCGACTAAGGACATAATAGCATGTCAGCCCAGCTGAACAGCTTTGAGACATTATTCAGAAGAACATATATTGCAGCAGACAATGTAGCTAACTGAATAACAACCATGCCTTTATAAACACATAGAGTTTATTACATGATACTTGTTACATTCCCATAGGCCTCAAACATTAGCCTTAAGGGCATACCCCAACATGAAGAACCTACAGGGTCGCACACCTAGACACTCGAGTTCTCATACTGATCGTTTAGCCTCTGATCGAATCATTGTGTGATTCGGATCTTTTGGGGAACTGATGCATTGAGACCTTTATAGAGAGATGATATTTTATTTTAGTTCATGTCTGACCACTGGTTGACTCCAGTGGACCACATTTGACCTCTGTTGACTTGTGTTGTCAAAATGAATCAAACAAGGGTCTTGGTGCTGAAAGTTCCCTAAAGGGGGCGAAACCCTAAAGCATGAGCATATAAAACTTGCATGGGCGGAATCTAGGGTTTCCTAGGATCGCATGTATGAACATAGATCAACTTAATCATGCATATAGATCAAGAAGGGGATCATAATATAGCCATTGCTTGGATGGCGACTTGGAAGCAGAGAACGAAGTAGCTCTCCTCCAAAGGTGACGCACACAAGATGGGTGATCGCCTACTCCTTGTCGTTCCTTGTGCTAGCAAGGATCTCCAAGTCTCCTGATCGCTAGAAGGGAAGATGAGATGCTCTCTTGGCTTTGTCAAGTCCTCTCCTTGGCGTCAAAACTCACACACGAGAGAAGAGAGGCGACAAGAGGTGAAGAGGCGAGAATAGGGCGTGACCACTTCGAACGTGGAGGCGTTTCCCATTTTGGAAAAACAATTTCCAAAAATAGCAATCCACTTCTTCAATGCAAGATGCGTTTACCCCAATCGCAACTTCCTCCCTTGACTTGAACCATGCGCTCACACTAAGTGAACCGGTTCAATTACATTTGGTTCAAAGACCAAATTAAACCAAGCATTGGTCTAGATCATATTAAACCATAAGGTTCAAGATCTAACCATTCATCTCTTGATGCTCTTGATCTCACCGATCTAGCATCTTTTCTCTCGATCGAAGCTTACCGATCTCAAGCGCTAATCAATCAAACATGACCAGACCAGATCTCACTTACAATTAGAGTTTAAATCCCATTAAACTGAACCAAAACAATTTAGTCCACACGATCTGACATAAGTAAGCTATATCATCAAATTGTGCGACCCTAAGGGTTTCCTTTAAATGTCAGTAACGATAACTCACGTTATCACGATCAGTGAGGGGTATCTAGCAACACATCACTGTCTCCCGATATAAAGGAAAGAGTCTTCCAAGACTACACCCAAACCACAGCACAAGTGTGAACCCAAGTCACTTGACATATGTGTTTCCTTTGCCACTGGATGTTCTTATTGGACAAGCGTGTCAAGCCTGTAATTCCAATATGATGAGAATGATTAGATCAGATGAACATAGTCATCTGGGTATGGCCATACACTTTCTCAATCATCTCATCCAGGGGGCACCTATAGAACATCACACTCCAATCAAGGAGACGGCAATCCTATATCTATCACTAGTGCCCTAACATGACTCATGCTCATTATCCAAGATAGTCTATAACCATTATGTTTCAAATGATATTGAACTACCTCAAAACAATGCCAATCATCATTTAGAAACACAAGTGATCTCAAGTCAGAGGAAATATGCCACTTGTTTGCATACAAGGATTATTCACATTGTGACAAGCAATTGAATATCCTAAGTAGGGTCTGTCCAGTACATCCAATGTACCCATGAGTCTACATCTTATTCCATGCTCAAAGCATCCTATAAGATTAGAACACATATTAGTCTCAATCATATCAAGGCTGTCTCATGTTCACCAAGATATCTCGACTAAGGACAAAACTGCATGTCAGCCAAGCTGAACAGCATTGAGACATTATTCAGAAGTATACATATTGCAGCAGATGATGTAACAACCTGAATAACAACAATTGCCTTTATAAACATAGAGTTTATACATGATACTGATATAATCCCAAGGCCTCAAACATTAGCCTTAAGGGCATACCCCAACAATCTCCCACTTGCACTTAATCTAATGGTCGAGAAATCTCAAACCCATATTATTACAGTGCTTCTCATGCTTCTGCTACGCCAGAGGCTTTGTAAGCGGGTCAGCTAGATTGTCATCTGTATGAACCTTGCAGACTTTGATCTCGCCACGATCAATGATCTCCCGGATCAAGTGAAACCTTCTCTGTATGTGCTTGGACTTCTGGTGCGACCGTGGTTCCTTTGCTTGTGCTATTGCTCCAGTGTTATCACAGAAGATAACCAAAGGATCTGCACTCGAAGGAACAACACCAAGTTCCTGAACGAACTTACGAATCCACACTGCCTCCTTGGATGCTTCTGAGGCTGCAACATACTCGGCTTCTGTTGTGGAATCAGCAACAATCGAATGTTTGAAACTTTTCCACACCACTGCTCCTCCATTCAAGCTAAAAACATAGCCTGATTACGATCGGAAATCATCCTTGTCAGATTGGAATGAAGCGTCAGTATATCCTTCAATACTGAGTTCTTCCTGACCTCCATATATCAAGAACATATCTTTGGTCCTCCGAAGATATTTCAAAATGTTCTTGACCGCAATCCAGTGTGCCTTCCCTGGATTACTTTGGAATCTACTGGTCACGCTTAACCCGTAAGCAACGTCTGGGCGAGTACACAACATCGCATACATAATGGACCCAATAGCCGAAGCATAAGGCGTATTGTCCATTTCATCTTTCTCAGTCGGTGTTTGTGGACACTGACTCTTTGAAAGATTCAGACCATGTCTGACTGGAAGATATCCTCTTTTAGAATTTTCTAAATGGAATCTCTCCAGTACTTTATCGATGTAAGTACTCTGGCACAGCCCGAGAAGCCTCTTTGATCTATCTCTGTAGATCTTCACACCTAATACATAGGCTGCTTCTCCTAAATCTTTCATCTGGAAACATTTTCTTAACCATGCCTTAACCGCATGTAGTTCAGGAATATCGTTTCCAATGATCAAGATATCATCGACGTAGAGGACTAGGAAAGCAATCACGCTCCCACTAAACCTCTTATATACACACGGGTCATCTTCATTCTTGATGAAACCAAATTCACAGATTGATTCATCAAAACGAATATTCCAGCTTCTTGATGCTTGTTTAAGTCCATAAATGGACTTCTTTAATTTGCATATTTTATGACGATCCGATGGATTAGTGAAACCTCCAGGTTGTGTCATATACACATCCTCCTCTAGTTTTCCATTAAGGAAAGCGGTCTTCACGTCCATTTGCCAGATCTCATAATCATAATATGCTGCTATCGCAAGAATAATCCGAATAGACTTGAACATGGCTACAGGAGAGAAAGTTTCATCATAATCTATCCCGTAGATTTGTTTGAAACCTTTCGCAACTAGCCTGCCTTTATAGGTAACCACGTTACCATCCATGTCAATCTTCTTCTTGAAGATCCATTTACAGCCTATAGGGATTACTCCCGGAGGCGGATCAACCAAATCCCAAACTTGGTTATCTGACATGGAGTCCATCTCGGCTCGCATAGCTTCAAGCCATCTCGCTGATTCCGGTCCACTGACCGCATCCGCATAAGTGAGGGGTTCATCATCAATGATGTAGACTCCGTCATAGCGCTCAGGCTGTCGACGGATCCTTCCCGATCTTCGCGGTTCCCGTGATATCTGAGCCTCAGGTTGCTCAGTAACCTGATCTACTGGCTCAGGCTCATCCAACTGTGCTTGACTACTTTGTCCTTCTTCTGGATTCTCATCCAGCTTTATTTCTCTCCCATTGGCTTCTTGCAGAAGAAATTCTTTCTCAAGAAAAATAGCCGTCCGAGCAACAAATACTTTGTTCTCCTTGGGATCGTAGAAATAATAACCCTTAGTTTTCTTAGGGTAACCGACAAAGATACATTTCTCAGATCTGCTCTCTAGTTTCCCAGAGGCGAGCTTTTTGACATAAGCCTCGCAACCCCAGATCTTAATAAATGTCAAGCTCGGCTGTTTCCCATACCATAACTCATATGGAGTCTTTGAAACGGCCTTGGATGGCACTCGGTTTAGTACCTTTGCAGCTGTTTCCAGTGCAAATCCCCAAAAGGAGTAAGGTAGAGTAGCCTGACTCATCATAGAACGAACCATATCCAGTAATGTTCTATTTCTCCTCTCGGACACACCATTCCATTGCGGTGTTCCTGGCGGAGTGAGCTGTGAGATAATCCCACACTCCTTCAGATAGTCAGTAAACTCATGACTCAAGTATTCTTCACCTCGATCTGAGCGAAGTGCCTTGATATTTCGGCCTAGCTAATTTTGTACTTCATTTTTGAACTCTTTGAACTTGTCAAAAGATTCACTCTTATGTCTCATTAGATAGACATAACCATACCTACTGAAATCATCAGTAAAGGTAATGAAGTATGAATAGCCACCTCTGGCATGTTTACTAAATGGCCCACACACATCACTGTGAATGAGGTCAAGTAAACCTGAAGCCCTTTGACCTTTGTTGGAAAAAGGAGACTTCGTCATTTTACCCATTAAACAAGCTTTGCATGTATCAAGCTCCTCATAGGAGAATGATCCCAGCAGTCCATGGTCATGCAACCGCTTAATGCGCTTCTTGTTAATATGGCCTAAACGACTATGCCATAGCAAGGTGCTGTCATCAGCATACTTGGCTTTCTTAATATCAATCTGCTGTATAGAACATTCCATGTTCAACATGAATAACCCATTGTTAATTGACCCAGTAGCATAAACAATATTATCAAAAGAAATATAACACTTTGAAATCTTGCATTCAAAGGAAAACCCTTTCCTGACAAGAGCAGGAATAGAGATAATATTCTTAGTTATGCTCGGCACAAAATAACAATTGTCCAGTTCTAATACAAGACCAGATGGTAAAGATATGTGATATTCTCCTACAGCAACAGCAGCAACCCGTGCCCCGTTTCCTACTCGTAGGTCCACCTCATGCTGTCCCACCTGTCTTCTTCTCTTGAGTTCCTGTACATTTGAACAAATGTGAACTCCACATGCAGTGTCTAACACCCATGAAATAGAAGAAGAAGATAACATGACTTCAGTCACGAAAATACCTGAGCCAGAAGCGAAAGAGTTGCTTCCCTTCTTATCTCCTTGGAGCGCTTTACAGTCCTTTTTCTAGTGACCCAGCTGGCCACAATGGAAACATATGTATTCCTTCGACCGCTTTACCTTTTGTTTCAGAGCCTTGTTGTAGCTCTTGAAAGGGGCTTTGCCCTTCTTCCCCTTCTTCTTGTTCCTAGAAGGAACCATTAGGACAGAGGATGAAGGCGTTCCCTTCTCACGAGACTGAGTCTGCTCTGTAGTCAAGAGCATGTTCAGTAACTCTGCCGGCGTACAGTCGATCTTGTTCATATTAAAATTAATAATGAATGGATCGAAAGAGGCCGGGAGAGACTGCAGGATGATGTCTACAACAAGCTCCTGATTGATGGTGTGTCCCAGTTTCTCTAGAGCGTCCTTGTACCCAATCATCTTGAGTACGTGAGCTCCCACTGGACTCCCTTCAGTCAGTTTGCTCTGAAAGAAAAGTTTAGTCAAGTTATAGCGTTCAGTCCTTGCCTGTGCTGCATACAGCATCTTGAGGTTTGCTATAATTTCTATAGCAGATAAATCCTCATGCTGACGCTGCAGCTGTGGCGTCATAGACGCTAGCATAAGGCAAGCGACATCAATGCTATCATTGACATGCTTTTCATAAGCTTCCCGAACCGCCCTTGCGGTGTTCGCAGCGGGTTGAGGCGGTATAGCCGTCTCGAGGACATACAGTTTCCTCTCAGCCTTAAGAACAATCTTAAGGTGTCCGTACTAGTCTAAGAAGTTTGGCCCAGCAAACTTCTCCCTTTCCAGTAGGGATCGCACATTGAACGCTGTGGTGTTCGTTGCTGCAGTAATCTACAACATTGCAAGAACAGCAAGGTCAGTATCAATGTTAGAATCAATTTAGGACTTAAGAATGATTCTTTTCTCACTATTTTATCTGGCTGAAAAATCCAGCAAAACAGCCCGAAAGAGTAAAACTCTTTTAGTGAGATGGGATCTAGATTTCATACTTGGTCTCCGCGTCCCGCTCAGGCGAGATAAGATGCACAGAGAGTACAAGCACTAATCTCTGGTAGGCAATCCCTGCCAATCGCCAACCCGTGCGATTCCCCTTCATCTGGGCAATCCAGCAGACTGTGCCAACTGAGTTGGTACAACACAGTCTCTGATCCCACAGATGGCTGCCTCCATATAGCTACCATATGCTCAATATGTAGCCTACATGGTCAAGCTGACCCGACCTACTCCCTGGACCACCATGTGCTATGCTGAGCAACGAGAAGCGATAAATCCCTTCTCTGTAACACGCAGGTGTAATCACACACCGTCTGAAGATAGATGGGCGTGCCCACTGAGTGGGTACAACACGGCCCCAACGATAGTCAGAATAGTGAGGTTTCGCGTCAGAAGGCTTACGTGCTTGATATTTAACGTTGGATTTTAAATTACTTAATAAAAGCATGATGATCTTATGTGGTAAAAGCCCATTAAGCCTATGTAAGACCTTAATAAACTTAAGTCTTCACTTGAGCTCTTCATGGGTCTTTAGCATTTCCTCTGGCCCAACCCGGGCCCATGCGCCCACTGCAGCTCAGGTGCGCCCACCAGGTAAAATGCGCCTGTCCTAGAGTCGAACCCTAGACCTCCCACTGGTGAAGCCACTTGCTGCATGCGCCTCTGCCAAGTGTGCTCTGTGCTCATGTCTGATTAAATTACAATTTAATCTATCTAGACATGATTGACACGCAGGTCAATTACACTTTATAAATTAATTAAAATGTGATGCGCAGATCACAATAATAATTTACAAATAATAATCCAGGCACGCAGGCCCCAGCACAGCACACATTAAATTTAGGCAGCCCACATAAGATTAAATAGACAAGCATTCATGTTATACAAACATCAAGTGATCCATAACAGGAAAATAAAATTTTCGAAAAACCCATTGGCTTCATTTTATTTCCTTATGTGCCCTACTACCTTACAACGGTCCATTAATAGGGATCCACTCATCAGACCTAGTCAGACCCACTGCCCTTGCATGCACCAAGTCATAACCGACTTGAGTCGACCTAATGGTCAACAATGCATGCGTAGGGCTGAACGTCCCTCATGAGTTCTGGCAAGCGGGTGTGACCCCGGGCCTTAATCATGAGTATTCATCGGTTGTCTCAATCAGACATCGCTACACGCCTTTCAGCAGTCGACCTATAGCCACCTCATGCTTGCGCATAGGTGCCATCTGGTTGACCCATCTAGGCTGTCAGATGGTCTGATCAGACAGTTGGGTCTAGACTGGATGATGACTTCAACCCTAATAACCCGTCTAAGCTTTTGAAGTAGGCGCTTAGATCTAATGAGGGGCGCGCAAGTAAGTTTTGAGAAAACTACAACAAGCGCCAACTATCATGCATGCGCCAATGTAAAACATACATTAAACTTTCGCATGCTCTTTTAGATCTACTAATAAGCGCAAACAAGGATCACAATAAGCAATCATATGAATCATACAAGGAACCATGGCTCTGATACCAATTGAAAGTTCCCTAAAGGGGGCGAAACCCTAAAGCATGCGCATATAAAACTTGCATGGGCGGAATCTAGGGTTTCCTAGGATCGCATGTATGAACATTGATCAACTTAATCATGCATATAGATCAAGAAGGGGATCATACCATAGCCATTGCTTGGATGGCGACTTGGAAGCAGAGAACGAAGTAGCTCTCCTCCAAAGGTGACGCACACAAGATGGGTGATCGCCTACTCCTTGTCGTTCCTTGTGCTAGCAAGGATCTCCAAGTCTCCTAATCGCTAAAAGGGAAGATGAGATGCTCTCTTGGCTTTGTCAAGTCCTCTCCTTGGCATCAAAACTCACACACGAGAGAAGAGAGGCGACAAGAGGTGAAGAGGAGAGAATAGGGCGTGACCACTTCGAACGTGGAGGCGTTTCCCATTTTGGAAAAACAATTTCCAAAAATAGCAATCCACTTCTTCAACGCAAGATGCGTTTACACCAATCGCAACTTCCTCCCTTGACTTGAACCATGCGCTCACACTAAGTGAACCGGTTCAATTACATTTGGTTCAAAGACCAAATTAAACCAAGCATTGGTCTAGATCATATTAAACCATAAGGTTCAAGATCTAACCATTCATCTCTTGATGCTCTTGATCTCACCGATCTAGCATCTTTTCTCTCGATCGAAGCTTACCGATCTCAAGCCCTAATCAATCAAACATGATTAGACCAGATCTCACTTACAATCAGAGTTTAAATCCCATTAAACTGAACCAAAACAATTCAGTCCACATGATCTGACATAAGTAAGCTATATCATCAAATTGTGCGACCCTAAGGGTTTCCTTTAAATGTCGGTAACGATAACTCACGTTATCACGATTAGTGAGGGGTATCTAGCAACACATCACTGTCTCCCGATATAAAGGAAAGAGTCTTCCAAGACTACACCCAAACCACAGCACAAGTGTGAACCCAAGTCACTTGACATATGTGTTTCCTTTGCCACTGGATGTTCTTATTGGACAAGCGTGTCAAGCCTGTAATTCCAATATGATGAGAATGATTAGATCAGATGAACATAGTCATCTGGGTATGGCCATACACTTTCTCAATCATCTCATCCAGGGGGCCCCTATAGAACATCACACTCCAATCAAGGAGACGGCAATCCTATATCTATCACTAGTGCCCTAACATGACTCATGCTCATTATCCAAGATAGTCTATAACCATTATGTTTCAAATGATATTGAACTACCTCAAAACAATGCCAATCATCATTTAGAAACACAAGTGATCTCAAGTCAGAGGAAATATGCCACTTGTTTGCATACAAGGATTATTCACATTGTGACAAGCAATTGAATATCCTAAGTAGGGTCTGTCCAGTACATCCAATGTACCCATGAGTCTACATCTTATTCCATGCTCGAAGCATCCTATAAGATTAGAACACATATTAGTCTCAATCATATCAAGGCTGTCTCATGTTCACCAAGATATCTCGACTAAGGACAAAACTGCATGTCAGCCAAGCTGAACAGCATTGAGACATTATTCAGAAGTATACATATTGCAGCAGATGATGTAACAACCTGAATAACAACCATTGCCTTTATAAATATAGAGTTTATACATGATACTGATATAATCCCAAGGCCTCAAACAGTAGCCTTAAGGGCATACCCCAACAGGTGCAAGTTTGGGCTTGGCACTTTAGTCACATGAATAAAATAAAATTATTAATTGGCAAGAAAATTTTTCTCTTGGCTAATTAATAAGCTTGGGCGTAATTTACAATTAATTGCGTCTGCGGGGATTCGAACCCATGACGCTTAATTGTGAGTAGGTGCCTATGCTTGGGCAAAATTTACAATTAATTGCGTATGCGGGATTTAAACCCATGACGCTTAATTGTGAGTAGGCGCCTATGCTCATTATCCCACATGGGAAGTATCTCCAGTGTGTGTCTAGCTCTGTTATTGTAAATAGAGAGGCCCATCTGGGAGATTCTTTTATACCATACTCTTCTCTTGTCTCTAGTTGTCTCCTTCCCTCTGCTCCTTGCCGTGAGGGTCTAGGAGGTGACGACAATAAAAGTTTTTCGGCATCAAAAGTTGGGACAAGTGGCAGTGCTACCCACTCCTTGTGGCCAACATCCCTTCTTCTCCTTGGCAGTGGCACAAATCGAGAAGGCTAGAGGCGTGGATCTCATCTTCCGGGGCTAGCACCCAGCGCGGAGATTAGAGAGGATTCGAGGAGTCCGTGTGTGCACAATTGCAGAGGATGGGCCCTTGCACGTCTTCATCATCGGCCGCTTCTAAAAGTTGCTTGATAAAGTACTACCCCTATCACATCCCTTGTATTCTTCGTAAGTCGGTCCTTGTTGAATTAGGAATCTCGTTTTGGGCTCGCTTCCTGATGTAGGGTGGAGACACGTGTTGTGCAAACCAGAACAAAGAGTATTTTTACCAAAATTCAGTGCTATAGAAATATATCATTTAAGAAAAGTAGCTATGTAGGTTCCAAAGATCCAAAATTTGAACTGATTAAGCCAAGATGTAGAGAAAAACTAGTTCTTTTCAACCGTATAGGAATTAGAGTGTGAAGAACTATCAGACAATAAGAACATGTGCGATAAAATGCCTAATCAGATTAGCAAATCAAAATAGCATAGAAATCGTTTCAGTCTTCAAAATTTGTTAGGTCTACTAGGTTGATCTGGTGATTCTTCCATGGAACCATGTGGTACAACAAGTGGGATGTAACATACTCTTCCAAATCGTTTCAGAGTTCAGGGGTTCTAGCAAGTCCAAGTATTTTAAATACCTGCACAAAGAAGGTTAAACATATTAGTTTTAAAGAAGAACAGAAGAATAGTAGACACGGGAATCTGAAAACAGGGGACGTTGCGCGATGGAGCAGAGTTCGTCGCTGGACAACCGGTGGTGCACGAACTCGGAACCTGCTACTACTGGAGGATGCTGTGGCTGACGAGAGGACGTGGCCGGAGTTTGGCGATGAAAGATGGCTGGACGGAGGAGATCGACGATGAAAGGCGGATGTGAGGCGGAAGCTGGGCGGAAACAGGGGAAAACGAGCGTGGAGCAGAGTTGGTCGGCGTTCGTCCGGTGGCTGACGATCACCGGACCTGTTACGATGGGAGGTCCCTCTGACTATGGCGAAGTGGTGGCCGGAGTTTGGAGGCGAACGGTGGCTGGTCGGAGTCGAACGGCGCTGAAAGGCGGGAGTAGGGCGGAATCAGGGCGAGAACAGGGGATCAAAATGAAGTTTCGATTCCACTGATCGGAGAGTCAGATGGATGGATGCCGGTGGCTGTGGCTTCGTCTTGGGGAGAGGGAGTGGTGGCCGAAGTCTCGTGGAGATCCGGCCGGTGGATCGTCGGCGGCGAACTCGGAAAATTTCGAAAATCTGGAACTGTTGCGGCTGGAAGATTGAACTTGTGAGGAAGAAGAGAATGGAGGAGAGGGGAAGAGATGAGGAAGGGGCTCAGCCCTAGAAGGAGGTGAGGGGAAGGATAGGCGACACAAGCGCCTCAGAGGAGAAGAAGATCGGAGACATCCGATTGAGGAAGCAAAACCATTTCCATTCAACAAATCTGTGTTTACATGGTTCAAACTTTGATACATATAGGGGAAGCTTTCCAAGCGAACGTTGTTGGGTGAACGTTGCTATTTCCTTCCACGGCAGCAGAGAGACGTTGGGAGCTTTGAGCGAAGATGGCAGCCAAGTGACGTTGGAGTTTCCCTTTTCTCTTGGCTGAGCAAATGTAACGTTGGAGCTTCCTTTTTTTGCTCTGTTGAAGATGATGCGTTGGCTGCAAAGGTGGGTTGCAAGGTGCAGCATTGGAGATGGGCTTTAATGCCTTGGGCCTCTTTTATTCTTGAAGTAGTTCCTCCTATTATTTGAGCTAGCTTTATGAGTGACGCTTTGCTAGCTTATTTGTGACCTTACGAGTCTGTCTATGGCACCTTTAGGCTCCACTTGTATCTTCGTGGCTTGTGGTTCCTGTCCGCATCATTCTCCCCGGGTGAAAAAAAATTCTTCTCCGAAGAATGGTTATTGCGGTGATGCTGTAGAAGTCCTGGAGGGGCAAAAGTCAATTGTCCTTCATGGGTCTGAATATGCAAAGTGTTGTCATCAGAGCATCCTATCTTGTTGTTCCATGGCCATGGTCCAAGCGGTAAGTTAGGGACACCTGCATTGAATTCCCTTTCTCGGCCATATTCATTAGTAAAGTTGTCATAGAAAATCACAATACTTTGAAAAGAGCAAGGAATGATGAAGTCAATATACTCAATTTCAATAAGAGCAGAGTGCAAAACGTGTTTGAGTTCATTATGTTTTGTTGATCCTAATGGTGGCTTAAGGGTGTGAGTCGAAGGACCTAAGAGACAAGATTCAAGCATCATAGGGTCCTGAGAGAAATTTTCTAAGTCTAGGGGTTTTCCTAAGTGTTGAGACTTAGGATCTAAGTCAAGTTCAAAAAGCTCTAGGTATTCCTTAGACTCAGGTTTGGTCAACTTATGCTCAAGTATGAGAGTGGATGGATCTAGACATGGTTCATAAAACATCAAGTTCAATGATGGGCTTTCTAAGCAAGGCCCATGATGCATTAAACTTATAATAGGTGTATCCAAACTAGGTTCATCTAAAGAGGTTAGATCTTACTTAGGTCCAAGCTGAGAACCTATGGGTATGGGCCCTAAAATTGAAGGTAAAGGTGTTGGCCCTAAAATTGAAGGTGAAGGCATTGGTTCTTCCTGTCTTACTTCTTCAAGCTCACTGGTTTCATCAAGACATGAATTAGGCTCTAAAGTAGGCTCTAAGGTTTGCTCTTGAAGCTCTGAAAGGGTTGAACTTTTTTCTTTAATCTGTAAACATTGCTCTTTTAGTCTTTCTAAAATTTGCTTAATCTCTTTAATATCTTCACGCATTTCCTTACAAAGGCTATGTGTTGGCTTTTCATCTTTAGGATAGACTATGTGTTCCAAACCTTTATGAATAAAACTATAACACCAAGGTTTTGTAAAATAATATCCTTGAAAATCATGCATAAATTCATTGCCTAATAAAATGTCAAAGCCTTCTAAACTCATCACATCACACCAAATTTCAGTTCTGATATTGTCTAACTGGATGGGAACTAAACATTGAAAGTCAATTAAAGTTTTAGTATAGTCTTCCCAAATTATGACATAAGGGTAATCATGTTTTTGCATCGTGAGTCCAAACTGTTCAAGTGATCTAATAGATATAATATTGAACTTAACCTCATGATCTATAATTGTTCTACTTTTATAACCATTACACCAAGCATGAGTTTTGAAGCTATTCAGACTATGTGTGAGAACCTTATGGTTGTCCCTTTTAGATATAAGTTCTTTTTTGGGTGTGATTTCCCTTTGATAAAAGTGACGCACCATGATGTGTTATGAGTAGTTTGGGTGCAAATAGGGTGTAAGCAAGAATTTTTTTTTTCTAGCAAATAAATTAACAAACATGCAAAAGCAACTAAACGTTAGAGCATATAGTTTTATTTATTATTTTTTTTTATGCAAAAACTTCAACAAGCAAATAACTTAAAATATGCAAACAAAATATCAAGTAACAACTAAATGTGAAAGCATGTAATTTTTTTTCGTTTTATGCAAACAAACTATTAAGAACAACTAAGCATGAAAGCACAAGTTGAGAATGATTTTTTTTTTTTTTTTATGTAATGAGCAAAGCAAAGGATCGTGTGGGCAGACAAGAGTTGCCCACAACTCGCTCTGATACCAAACTGATGTAGGGTGGAGACACGTGTTGTGCAAACCAGAACAAAGAGTATTTTTACCAAAATTCAGTGCTATAGAAATATATCATTTAAGAAAAGTAGCTATGTAGGTTCCAAAGATCCAAAATTTGAACTGATTAAGCCAAGATGTAGAGAAAAACTAGTTCTTTTCAACCGTATAGGAATTAGAGTGTTAAGAACTATCAGACAATAAGAACATGTGCGATAAAATGCCTAATCAGATTAGCAAATCAAAATAGCACAGAAATCGTTTCAGTCTTCAAAATTTGTTAGGTCTACTAGGTTGAACTGGTGATTCTTCCATGGAACCATGTGGTACAACAAGTGGGATGTAACATACTCTTCCAAATCGTTTCAGAGTTCAGGGGTTCTAGCAAGTCCAAGTATTTTAAATACCTGCACAAAGAAGGTTAAACATATTAGTTTTAAAGAAGAACAGAAGAATAGTAGACACGGGAATCTGAAAACAGGGGACGTTGCGCGATGGAGCAGAGTTCGTCGCTGGACAACCGGTGGTGCACGAACTCGGAACCTGCTACTACTGGAGGATGCTGTGGCTGACGAGAGGACGTGGCCGGAGTTTGGAGATGAAAGATGGCCGGACGGAGGAGATCGACGATGAAAGGCGGATGTGAGGCGGAAGCTGGGCGGAAACAGGGGAAAACGAGTGTGGAGCAGAGTTGGTCGGCGTTCGTGCAGTGGCTGATGATCGCCGGACCTGTTACGATGGGAGGTCCCTCTGACTATGGCGAAGTGGTGGCCGGAGTTTGGAGGCGGACGGTGGCTGGTCGGAGTCGAACGGCGCTGAAAGGCGGGAGTAGGGCGGAATCAGGGCGAGAACAGGGGATCGAAATGAAGTTTCGATTCCGTTGATCGGAGAGTCGGATGGATGGATGCCGGTGGTTGTGGCTTCGTCTTGGGGAGAGGGAGTGGTGGCCGAAGTCTCGTGGAGATCCGGCCGGTGGATCGTCGGCGGCGAACTCGGAAAATTCCAAAAATCTGGAACTGTTGCGGCTGGAAGATTGAACTTGTGAGGAAGAAGAGAATGGAGGAGAGGGGAAGAGAGGAGGAAGGGGCTCAGCCCTAGAAGGAGGTGAGGGGAAGGATAGGCGACACAAGCACCTCAGAGGAGAAGAAGATCGGAGACATCCGATTGAGGAAGCAAAACCATTTCCATTCAACAAATCTGTGTTTACAAGGTTCAAACTTTGATACATATAGGGGAAGCTTTCCAAGCGAACGTTGTTGGGTGAACGTTGCTATTTCCTTCCACGGCAGCAGAGAGACGTTGGGAGCTTTGAGTGAACATGGCAGCCAAGTGACGTTGGAGTTTCCCTTTTCTCTTGGCTGAGCAAATGTAACGTTGGAGCTTCCTTTTTTTGCTTTGTTGAAGATGATGAGTTGGCTGCAAAGGTGGGTTGCAAGGTGCAGCGTTGGAGATGGGCTTTAATGCCTTGGGCCTCTTTTATTCTTGAAGTAGTTCCTCCTATTATTTGAGCTAGCTTTATGAGTGACGCTTTGCTAGCTTATTTGTGACCTTACGAGTCTGTCTATGGCACCTTTAGGCTCCACTTGTATCTTCGTGGCTTGTGGTTCCTGTCCGCATCACTTCCACTGTTTTTCGTTTTCTTATAGCCCGGGGATTCCCAACAGATTATAGCGTCGACCGTAATTTTAGGAATTGGTCCCATTTAAAGCCAAACTTCTTATCAAGGTTCTTGGTTCACTTTGGGGGGGGGGGGTGTGTAAATATACTTCCTAGCTTAAAATGTGAGTGAAATGTCCTGTATTCATCAAACATGACAGGTAGGGTAGCTTCTAAAGAAAATCGATGAAACAAGCTGGATAGAGATGTAAAAACATGTAAACAAGTCTTGATTCACTAGTAAATACAGGTACAAAATACTATAAAAATATGAGACATCAATGGTCACCAACACACGATATTTGGATCATTGTACACTGCATATGCTTGGACTTCTAGATGATGTGGAGTGGCTCTACTCCAACATTGGTTGGAACCAATTTTTCCATATGGCACACCCTATGTATATTGGGCTTACACTAGAAATTTTCAGCTCCATTGAGGTCCGGGCAGAGACCATCCTTGACAATGATCCTGGGCTTCTCACCTTTTGGCTGGGCAATGTCGAACATTCTATGACTCTAGCCTAGCTGCGCGGCGTTTATGGTTTTCCGGAGCCTTGCACGTGTAAGGTCCCGTGTGACTATGCAGAGAACATCTTCTGGGTTAAATTACTAACAAGTATAACTTCTCCGCCCAAGTTGCCTGAGCCACTAGCATTTGCAACCCCGTCATACGTTACATTCATCGAGTCTTGGCCCACATGATATTCATACATGGCAAAAGTGATAGTATGATATGTCAATCTAAGCTATTTTACTTATGGGCCATGCTATACTCTTTTCAGGTCGACTCTGGGTACTACCTGGCAAAGCAGTTCAGCAGGGTCGCGCATTAACGGAAGGGCGGCATTGTTATGGGCGGCCTGATCACCCCCTAGTGGTTTCCTTAGGAGTCCTCCCCTATGGAACAGCAGAGGCTCATGGTAGCAACTGACTTGATATCGAGTCGTGCATTGCCATGAAGCTTCTGATCTGCTGGGGCGACTCCTACTCCCTCACCTTTAAAGGCAACCAGTTCTCCCTCCCATTGCCTAACACCGAGTGCACCACTATGCTTGAGAAAAAGAACTAGAGGATTCAGCCCGTCGGTGACCCACAGCTCGACCAAGTAGATAGAGCTCCTCCTGCCCCCGGCGCATTTCATTTCGGCAGTGCCTCTTCCACCCGGTCCATGATGGCCTTTCTTCAAGAGATGTGTGAGGAGCAACTTCGCTAGGGAGAGGTCTAGGATTAGATGGACCATAGCTGACAGTACCTTCACCAGGAGTAGTCCTCCTAGGGGGATAGATAGCAAGCAATGGAGACCGGGATGGAGCGTCAGATAAAGATGATGAACTCAGTTTGGGAGAAGCTGTCCTCCATGGATGAGAGGTTGGCCTTTCTTTCTAAAGAGAACATGGCATGGGTTATCGACTTTTCAGAGGAGGAACAACCTGATTACTCGTACCGTGACAAGGGCAAGAGCTCCAAAGCTCAAGGCTCTCAACTGTGCAGGAAGAAGTAAGCCTCCCAGTGCTCGAGCTCCCATCTACTCCTCTCATGTACATGGCTTTTGCATAGAGGACTATGCGACATTTAGAGTGGGTGAGCTGTCTCCTTTCTAGTTTCTTATCTCAGGTTGCTCTGTTTTCTATTTGACTAGTTGCTACTTTTTTTCAACTATGTGGTTATCCATTTGGCATTGTTCCTATATGCCACCATTCGAGGACCTAGTCCCATCTTCAGGCCCCCTAACTTTGGTGTATGATATTTGGATTTGTCTCTATGTGCTATGCTAGTATCGTAGGATGTTCCCTCATTTCATTGTGTTCCTATGTGGTTGAGTTAATTCTTTCATGATTTTAGATCGAATGAGGTACGGTTGTTATCATATTATGGCATCTACATGTTTTATGTGGTTCAAGCTATAGTCATGTGCTTAATATGCTTTAGTGGAATTATTTTGATCCAACTTTTGAAGATGTCATTCAAATTTTGATCCTATAATAGCTAGGTTTAATCCTTGAGATTGAATTCATGCTTGGTTTGGAATAACTATGATCGGTTGAATGCACCATCCAATTAGAAAATACTCTTTGATCATATTCATTTGTTCTATGATTTTGAAATCTTTTGATTAGGATACTTGAGACTGTTCATTAGTGGGTTAAATACTTCTGTGAATGTTCAATGATGATGTGCTGGTAGTATACATGCGATTTCATATTAAGATACACATCTACTTATTTGTTCCTTGCATCCTTATCTCTTGTTGGGGGAAATCTACATATGTGATGAAGTGCTCTATCAATATTATATCATTTTTTTAAAAAAAAACACTCTTGGACTCCTCTACTTTGCACTACGAAAAATTGGCAGTGGTACCTAAAGACATGAGTTGAAATCTAAGAGAGACTCCTCTACTTCGCACTGCGAAAAATTGGTAGTGGTACCTAAGAATATGAGTTGACGTCTGATGTCAATATTAGTTTTAATTCAAAGCTTGGTTATTAGAGCATAATCCCCCAATAATGCATTTGTGTCTAACTCAACGAGTGGATTTTGGATGAATTGGATTAGCATGAGTAATGTGTATGCCTGATTAAGTTCTTTCTATGCTGTTGGCTAGATTCCTTGACTTCTAGAAATTATGGGATCTAACTGTTGAACATTTTAGACATCTAATTATTTGATTTCTTTAGACTAGATCATGGATTACTTATAGGTATGATCGGAATTGGTTGTATGTTTTCAACTCAAATAATTACCTCCGTACCTTTCATGTGCTTCATCTTATTTTATTTCTTGTGGACAAGCAAAGATCTAAGTCTGGGAATATTTGATGCCTTGCATTTTGACAGTTATTTCTCGTGCTATTTTATCTCAAATCTAGGCTAATTTCAAAGATTCTATGCTCCATTTAGGCTTATTTACATAATTGCTTCAGAATCTTCATTTTTTCTTGTCTCTATGCAATTTTACGTAAAATCACTCATTATTTGAGCATTTTAGAGATTGTAAAGTCATGGAGTAATTTCTTACGAGGAGACGAGTCTACACAACAAATTTGGGCTCAATTAGAATTTATTTGAGAATCACGGCCAAGTGAACACCGCGGGTGTTGGGAAACTCCGGGGATATTTTACAATTTTTAGAGATAGAAATTACGCAAATACATTGCACAACGGAAGCAATATCCCCGAAATGAGCTAGTCCCAAAAAACCCAGTGAAGATCGCATGCGAGAGAGTCGACACGATGAGATAGAATATACCTTACAACAAGATGAGGCCGATGTCGAGGTAGGCGCCCAAGCGTGTGCCCTCTGTAGTCTCACACACACAGATGCCTCGAGTCCTCTTCTTCCACGCCCGGTGCTACCCTAGGGAAGAAGATCCAAGCCTTGTATCACCTTCTTCAAGTTGTGCCACCCTCCAAGAGTATGCACCAAGGATGAAGAAGGATGGGAAGAGGAAAGCCGCCACTCTCTCAAGCCCTTCTTGCCCCAAGAGAAGAAGGAGCAGAAGAAGAACACTTGCGGCTAGGGTTTGATGGAAGATGCACCTCTTTCCCTTGCTCTCGCCTCTCTATGTGTTCTCACGCCTCCATGGAGTAGAATCAAGAGAGGGGGCATCTAGGGCCTCTTATATAGAGCAATGGGTGGCTAGGGTTAGGGCTAGGCACATAATGAAGCAACTTTGGCCATCCTAACCTCATTATACCCCTTAGGCACCAATGGGGTTGTTATTGGGCCTCATTGGGTAATGAGCAAGCCCAAACCTCATTGAATGGGTTGATAAAGCAATTGGATCCAATCCAATGCAACCCAAATCCAAATGTGACCTAACCATGGTCAAATTCGGGCCAACCTGCCAAAAATAAAGTTTGGCTCCAATAACATTCTTCCATCTCATCAAGCCTATCGCGCTGATGAAATCTCCCAAATGTTGGGGTATGCCCTTAAGGCTAATGTTTGAGGCCTGTGGGAATGTCACAAGTATCATGTAATAAACTATTATGTTTATAAAGGCATGGTTGTTATTCAGTTAGTTACATTGTCTGCTGCAATATATGTTCTTCTGAATAATGTCTCAAAGCTGTTCAGCTGGGCTGACATGCTGTTATGTCCTTAGTCGATGTATCTTGGTGAACATGAGACAGCCTTGATATGGTTAAGACTAATATGTGTTCTGATCTTATAGGATGCTTCGAGCATGGAATAAGATATAGACTCATGGGTACATGGGATGTACTGGACAGACCCTACTAGGATGTTCAGTTGTTTGTCACAACGTGAATATTCCTTGTATAAGACAAGTGGCACATTTCCTCTGACTTGAGATCACTTGTGTTTTCTAAATGATGATTGTCATTATTTTGAGTTAGTTCAATATCATTTGAAACATAATGATTATAGACTATCTTGGATGGTGAGCTTGAGTCAGGTTAGGGCACTAGTGATAGACATAGGATTGCCGTCTCCTTGTTTAAGGAGTGTGATGTTCTAAAGGGGCCCCCTGGATGAGATGATTGAGAGAGTGTATGGCCATACCCAGGTGACAGTGTTCATCTGATCTAATCATGCTCATCATATTGGAGTTACAAGTTTGACAGACTTGTCCAATAAGAACATCCAGTGGCAAAGGAAATATGTATGCTTTGTGAAATGATTCACACTTGTACTATGGTTTGGGTGTAGTCTTGGAAGACTCTTTCCTTTATATCGGGAGACAGTGATGTGTTGCTAGATACCCCTCACTGATCGTGATAATGTGAATTATCGTTACCGACATTTAAAGGAAACCCTTAGGGTCGCACAATTTGATGATATGGCTTACTTAAGTCAGATCGTGTGGACTGAATTGTTTGGGTTCAGTTTTAAGGGATTTAATCTCTGATTGTAAGTGAGATCTGGTCTGATCATGTTTGATTGATTAGGGCTTGAGATCGGTAAGCTTCGATTGAGAGAATGGATGCCAGATCGGTCAGATCAGGGGCATTAAAGAGATCGACGGTTAGATCTAAAGCCTTAGGGTTTATTTGATCTAGGCCTTGTCGCTTGGCTTGGTTGGTTCTTAAACCGAACCAATTGAACCAGCTCACTAAAAGAGCGCTTGGTTCATAGGGAGAGGAGTGGGCGACGAGTTCACATAGCGTGAACGTTGGGATGAGGAGAGGTTACTATTTTTAGTAACCATGATCTCCATGTCGAGTGGGCACTCATCCGAAATAGAGTATTCTCTATTTTCGCCAATTCAATTATTCCTCTCGCAAGTTTTCCTCTCGACTTGGGGTGCGGCGACGCTTGAAGGTTGAGGAGGATTCGGCCAAGGAGAAAGACATCTCTTTTCCCTTCACTCGACAAGGACCTCTTGGAACCTTGCTAGCACAAGGAGCACCAAGAGAGATAGCAACATCATCTTGTGTGTGACGACAAGGAGAAGATCTACTTTGATCTTTGCTTCCAAGGAAACATCTTTCCATGGCGATGGTATGAATGTTTTCTTATTGTTATCAAGTTGATCTTTTGCATGCGTATCGATCTTATAACCCTAATTCCGCAAGAGAATAATTTTTATGCGCCATATGCTCTAAGGGTTATGCTCCCCCATGAAGGGGACCCCCCTTATCTAAGGGGTTCTTTGAACTGGTATCAGAGCAGGTTGAATGCATGTTATCTTGATTGCTTGATGATTTGCGTGATCCATATATGCGAATGTATGCTTAGATCTTCAACATGCGAAAGTTACATGATGAAAATCTTGTCTATATGTTTATCTTGCGCATGTTAGTTGGCGCTTCTAAGTTGTAGTTTTCTTTTCAAAACTTATACACTTGCGCGACTAATGCTAGATCTAAAGACCTTACTGTAAACCCTTAGACGGGTTACTGGGGTTGATGTCACCCCCTAGGTTAGATCCAATCATGTCTGATCAGATCATCTGACAGCCTGAAAGGGTCGACCAGATAGCACCTTGGCGCAAGCCTATGGTGGCTATAGGTCGACTGCAGACAGGTGTGTAGCGATGTCTGATTGTGACGATTAATGAACGCACCTGAGTTAGGCCCGGGGTCACTCCCGTTTGCCAGACCTCAGTGTGGTCGTTCAGCCCTAGCGCATGCATAGTTGACCTTTTGGTCGACTCGAGTCAGTTAGGACTTGGTGCATGCAAGGGCAGTGGATCTGACTAGGTTGGATGAGTGGATCCCTAGTAATGGACCGTTGTAAGGTTGTAGGGCAAATAAGGAAAAATTAAAATTGATCCCATGGGGTTTTCGAAAATTTTAATTTTTATCATGGATCACATGTTTGCTGATTTGATACATATGTTTGTCTATTTAAGTCATATGTGGGCTGCCCATATTAATTGTGTGCTGTGCTGGGGCCTGCGTGCCTATATTAAAATTGTAAATTAATTATTGTGATCTGCGAATCACTGGGTTTTAATTTATAAATGTAAGTGACCTGCGTGTCACTCTTGTCTAGATAGTTAAATTTGTAATTTAATTAGACAAGAGCACTGAGCACACTTGGCACAGGCGCATGCAGCAATGGGTGGACCAGGTGGGAGGTCTAGGGTTCGACCCTAGGACCTGGCGCATTTCCTGGTGGGCGCACCAGAGCTGCAGATGGCGCTTGGGTCCAGGTTTGGGCCAAATGAGCAGCACAAGACCCATGAAAAGCAAGTGCAGTCTTAAGTTAGGTTAAGGTCTCACTAGGGCTATGGGCTTTTACCACATATGACACATGCTTTCTTTTATTGCATAAATATTAGAAATGCATGATAGATTTATCTTTTGCTATCACCATAGGGATTGAATGATAGTAATAAAGATAAAAGACCGTTAAAATCCAACGCTAAAATATCAAGCTCGTAAGCCTTCTGACGCGAAACCTCACTGTTCTGATTATCGTTGGAGCCGTGTTGTACCCACTCAGTGGGCACGTCCATCTATCTTCAGACGGTGCGGGATTACACCTGTGTGTTACAGAGCAGGGATTTATCCCTTCTCGTTGCTCAGCATAGCACATGGTGGTCCAGGGAGTAGGTCGGGTCAGCTTGACCGTGTAGTCTACATATGTGGTGCATATGGTAGCACATGGAGGCAGCCGTCTGTTGGGGTCAGAGATTGTGTTGTACCAACTCAGTTGGCACAGTCTGCTGGACTGCCCAGATGAAGGGGAATCGCACGGGTTGGCGATCGGCAGGGACTGCCTACCAGAAACTAGTGCTTGTACTCTCTGTGCATCTTATCTCGCCTGAGCGGGACGCGGAGACCAAGTATGAAATCTGGATCCCATCTCACTAAAAGAGTTCTACTCTTTCGGGCTGTTTTGCTGGATTTTTCACGCCTGATAAAATAGTGAGAAAAAGAATCTTTCTTAAGTCCTGATTGATTCTTATACATTGATACTGACCTTGCTGTTCTTGCATTGTTGTAGATACCTGCAGCAACGAACACCATGAACTTCAATGTGCGATCCCTACTGGAAAGGGAGAAGTTTGCTGGGCCAAACTTCTCTGACTGGTTTGGACACCTTAAGATCGTTCTTAAGGCAGAGAGGAAACTGTATGTCCTCGAGACGGCGATACCGCCGCAGCCCGCTCCGAACGCCGCAAGGGCGGTTCGGGAAGCCTATGAAAAGCACGTCAATGATAGCATTGATGTCGCTTGCCTGATGCTAGCGTCTATGACGCCACCGCTGCAGCGTCAGCATGAGGATATGTCTGCTATAGACATGATAGCGAACCTCAAGATGCTGTATGCTGCACAGGCGAGGACTGAGCGCTATAATTTGACAAAGCTCTTCTTTCAGAGCAAACTGGCTGAAGGGAGCCCAGTGGGAGCTCACGTGCTCAAGATGATTGGGCACAAGGAGGCTCTAGAGAAACTGGGGCATACCATCAACCAGGAGCTTGCTGTGGACATTATTCTGCAGTCTCTCCCGCCTTCATTCGACGCGTTCATTATTAATTTTAATATGAACAAAATCGATTGTACTCCGGCAGAGCTGCTGAATATGCTCTTGACCACTGAGGAGACTCTGAAGGGTAAGCCTTCAACCTCTGTCTTGATGGTTCCTTCAAGGAACAAGAAGAAGGGGAAGAAGGGCAAGGCCCCTGTCAAGAACTACAGCAAGGCTCTGAAGCAAAAGGTGAAGCGGTCCAAGGAATACAGGTGTTTCCACTGTGGCCAGCTAGGTCACTGGAAAAAGGACTGTAAAGCGCTCCAAGGAGATAAGAGGGGAAGCTTTGCTTCTGGCTCAGGTATATTCGTGACTGAGGTCATGTTTTCTTCTTCTGTATCATGGGTGTTGGACACTGCATGTGGAGTTCACATTTGTTCAAATGTACAGGAACTCAAGAGAAGAAGGCAGGTGGGACAGCATGAGGTGGACCTACGCGTTGGAAACGGGGCACGGGTTGCTGCTGTTGCTGTAGGAGACTACTTTATTTCTTTACCATCTGGACTTGTATTGGAACTGAACAGTTGTTACTTTGTTCCCAGTATAACTAAAAATATTATCTCCATTCCTGCTCTTGTCAGGAAGGGATTTTCCTTTGAATGCAATATTTCAAAGTGTGTTTTATCATTTGATAATATTGTTTATGCAACTGGTTCAATTAATAATGGGTTATTCATGTTGGACATGGAAAGTTCCATACATAATGTTGATATTAAGAAAGCCAAGTATGCTGATGACAGCACCTTGCTATGGCATAGTCGTTTAGGCCATATAAACGAGAAACGCATTAAGCGGTTGCATGATCATGGACTGCTGGGATCATTCTCCTATAAGGAGATTGATACATGCAAAGCTTGTTTGATGGGTAAAATGACGAAGTCTCCTTTTCCTCACAAAGGTCAAAGGGCTTCAGGTTTACTTGACCTTATACACAGCGATGTGTGTGGGCCTTTTAGTAAACATGCCAGAGGTGGCTATCAGTACTTCATTACCTTTACTGATGATTTCAGTAGATATGGGTATGTCTATCTGATGAGACATAAAAGTGAATCTTTTGACAAGTTCAAAGAGTTTAAGAATGAAGTACAAAATCAGCTAGGCCGTAATATCAAGGCACTTCGCTCAGATCGAGGTGGTGAATACCTAAGTCATGCATTTACTGACTATCTAAAAGAGTGTGGGATTATCTCACAGCTCACTCCGCCAGGAACACCGCAATGGAATGGTGTGTCCGAAAGGAGAAATAGAACATTACTAGATATGGTTCGTTCTATGATGAGTCAGGCTACTCTTCCATACTCCTTTTGGGGTTTTGCACTGGAAACAGCTGCAAAGGTACTAAACCGAGTGCCATCCAAGGCAGTTTCAAAGACGCCATATGAGTTATGGTATGGGAAACAGCCAAGCTTGACATTTATCAGGATCTGGGGTTGCGAAGCTTATGTAAAGAAGCTCGCCTCTGGGAAACTAGAGAGTAGATCTGACAAATGTATCTTTGTCGGTTACCCTAAGGAAACTAAGGGTTATTATTTCTTCGATCCCAAGGAGAACAAGGTTTTTGTTGCTCGAACGGCCATATTTCTTGAGAAGGAATTTCTTCTGCAAGAGGCCAGTGGGAGAGAAATAAAGCTGGATGAGAATCCAGACGAAGGACAAAGTAGTCAAGCACAGTTGGATGAGCCTGAGCCGGTAGAACAGGTTATTGAACAACCTGAGGCTCAGATATCACGGGAACCGCGAAGATCGGGTAGGATCCGTCGACAGCCTGAGCGCTATGACGGAGTCTACATCATTGACAATGATGAACCCCTCACTTATGCGGATGCGGTCAGTGGACCGGAGTCAGCGAGATGGCTTGAAGCTATGCGCGCCGAGATGGACTCCATGTCAGATAACCAAGTTTGGGATTTGGTTGATCCGCCTCCGGGAGTTATCCCTATAGGCTGTAAATGGATCTTCAAGAAGAAGATTGACATGGATGGTAACGTGGTTACCTATAAAGGCAGGCTAGTTGCGAAAGGTTTCAAACAAATCTACGGGATAGATTATGATGAAACTTTCTCACCTGTAGCCATGTTTAAGTCTATTCGGATTCTTTTCGCGATAGCTGCATATTATGATTATGAGATTTGGCAGATGGATGTGAAAACAGCTTTCCTTAATGGAAATCTGGATGAGGATGTGTATACAACACAGCCTGAAGGTTTCACTAATCCAGCAGATCGTCATAAAATATGCAAGTTAAAGAAGTCTATTTATGGACTTAAACAAGCATCGAGAAGCTGGAACATTCGTTTTGATGAATCAGTCACTGAATTTGGTTTCATCAAGAACGAGGATGACCCGTGTGTATATAAGAGGTTTAGTGGGAGCGTGATTATTTTCCTAGTCCTCTACGTTGATGACATCTTGATCATTGGAAACGATATTCCTGAAATGCATGCTGTAAAGGCATGGCTGAGGAAATGTTTCCAGATGAAAGATCTAGGAGAAGCAGCCTATGTGTTAGGTGTGAAGATCTACAGGGATAGATCTAAGAGGCTTCTCGGGCTGTGCCAGAGTACTTACATCGATAAGGTCCTGGAGAGATTTCGCTTAGAGAATTCTAAGAAAGGATATCTTCCAGTCAGACATGGTCTGAATCTTTCGAAGAGTCAGTGTCCACAAACACAGACTGAGAAAGATGAAATGAACAATACGCCTTATGCTTCGGCTATTGGTTCTATAATGTATGCGATGTTGTGTACTCGCCCAGACGTCGCTTACGGGTTAAGCGTGACCAGTCGTTACCAGAGTAATCCAGGTTTGGCGCACTGGATTGCAGTCAAGAACATCCTAAAATATCTGCGGAGGACCAAAGATATGTTCTTGATATATGGTGGTCAGGAAGAACTCAGTATTGAAGCATATACTGACGCTTCGTTCCAGTCTGACCAGGATGATTTCCGATCGCAATCAGGCTATGTTTTTAGCTTGAATGGAGGTGCAGTGGTGTGGAAGAGTTTCAAACAGTCAACTGTTGCTGATTCCACAACAGAAGCCGAGTATGTCGCAGCCTCGGAAGCATCCAAGGAGGCAGTGTGGATTCGTAAGTTCGTGAGAGAACTTGGTGTTGTTCCTTCGTGTGCAGATCCTTTGGTTATCTTTTGTGATAACACTGGAGCAATCGCACAAGCAAAGGAACCACGGTCGCACCAGAAGTCCAAGCACATACAGAGACGGTTTCATTTGATCAGGGAGATCATTGATCGTGGCGAGATCAAAGTATGCAAGGTTCATACAGACGACAATCTGGCAGACCCGCTTACCAAGCCTCTGGCGCAGCAGAAGCATGAGAAGCACTGTAATAATATGGGTTTGAGATTTCTCAACCATTAGATTAAGTGCAAGTGGGAGATTGTTGGGGTATGCCCTTAAGGCTAATGTTTGAGGCCTGTGGGAATGTCACAAGTATCATGTAATAAACTATTATGTTTATAAAGGCATGGTTGTTATTCAGTTAGTTACATTGTCTGCTGCAATATATGTTCTTCTGAATAATGTCTCAAAGCTGTTCAGCTGGGCTGACATGCTGTTATGTCCTTAGTCGATGTATCTTGGTGAACATGAGACAGCCTTGATATGGTTAAGACTAATATGTGTTCTGATCTTATAGGATGCTTCGAGCATGGAATAAGATATAGACTCATGGGTACATGGGATGTACTGGACAGACCCTACTAGGATGTTCAGTTGTTTGTCACAACGTGAATATTCCTTGTATAAGACAAGTGGCACATTTCCTCTGACTTGAGATCACTTGTGTTTTCTAAATGATGATTGTCATTATTTTGAGTTAGTTCAATATCATTTGAAACATAATGATTATAGACTATCTTGGATGGTGAGCTTGAGTCAGGTTAGGGCACTAGTGATAGACATAGGATTGCCGTCTCCTTGTTTAAGGAGTGTGATGTTCTAAAGGGGCCCCCTGGATGAGATGATTGAGAGAGTGTATGGCCATACCCAGGTGACAGTGTTCATCTGATCTAATCATGCTCATCATATTGGAGTTACAAGTTTGACAGACTTGTCCAATAAGAACATCCAGTGGCAAAGGAAATATGTATGCTTTGTGAAATGATTCACACTTGTACTATGGTTTGGGTGTAGTCTTGGAAGACTCTTTCCTTTATATCGGGAGACAGTGATGTGTTGCTAGATACCCCTCACTGATCGTGATAATGTGAATTATCGTTACCGACATTTAAAGGAAACCCTTAGGGTCGCACAATTTGATGATATGGCTTACTTAAGTCAGATCGTGTGGACTGAATTGTTTGGGTTCAGTTTTAAGGGATTTAATCTCTGATTGTAAGTGAGATCTGGTCTGATCATGTTTGATTGATTAGGGCTTGAGATCGGTAAGCTTCGATTGAGAGAATGGATGCCAGATCGGTCAGATCAGGGGCATTAAAGAGATCGACGGTTAGATCTAAAGCCTTAGGGTTTATTTGATCTAGGCCTTGTCGCTTGGCTTGGTTGGTTCTTAAACCGAACCAATTGAACCAGCTCACTAAAAGAGCGCTTGGTTCATAGGGAGAGGAGTGGGCGACGAGTTCACATAGCGTGAACGTTGGGATGAGGAGAGGTTACTATTTTTAGTAACCATGATCTCCATGTCGAGTGGGCACTCATCCGAAATAGAGTATTCTCTATTTTCGCCAATTCAATTATTCCTCTCGCAAGTTTTCCTCTCGACTTGGGGTGCGGCGACGCTTGAAGGTTGAGGAGGATTCGGCCAAGGAGAAAGACATCTCTTTTCCCTTCACTCGACAAGGACCTCTTGGAACCTTGCTAGCACAAGGAGCACCAAGAGAGATAGCAACATCATCTTGTGTGTGACGACAAGGAGAAGATCTACTTTGATCTTTGCTTCCAAGGAAACATCTTTCCATGGCGATGGTATGAATGTTTTCTTATTGTTATCAAGTTGATCTTTTGCATGCGTATCGATCTTATAACCCTAATTCCGCAAGAGAATAATTTTTATGCGCCATATGCTCTAAGGGTTATGCTCCCCCATGAAGGGGACCCCCCTTATTTAAGGGGTTCTTTCACCAAATAGATCCGAGTCATCTAATAACTCGATCATAAGGCTTCCTAATCAATACCAGAACTCGAGTATCAAGGTGTGCGACCCTGTAGGTTCCTTTGACGTTGGCAGTGCTGACCTAAGGTCACCACAAGTAGTGAGTGGCACCTAGCAATGCATCGCTGCTACCCAAGTCATCGGAATGGATATCGACATCGACATCCCCATCATCTCAATCAGGTTCAGATGCATTACAGTCTCTTTGTCGAACAGATATCCCATTGGACAAGTGTGTCACCACTTGTTTTTATCCAATCTCATGGTTATCACTAAATCAGGTCTCACCTGGGTATGGCCATACACTTTCAGCCATAGAACCATAGAGGAGCTCCATGGATATCATGCTTCCCTTATGAAGGGGCAAATCTTATGTCTGTCTATTGACCTTCTCCTACAGGTCGTGACATGCTCAATGACAACCTTTATTACCCCCCAACTACGACGACGTGTTAGGTTGTATCAAAGCAAGTCCCTAATCATATAGAAAGGCCAATGACCTCAAGTCAAGGGATCAATGCATCTCCTATCACTTGTGAGGATAACTCATGACACCAAGTCATTGCCTCACAACGAGTTGGTCCAGTATATCCACCAATGATATACCCATATGTCTGCGTTAGCACTTCGTGCCTAACCAGCCCATATACCAGTCTCACAAGTACTAGAGTTGTCACATATCCACTCTGGTACATCGACAGGGGATGATCATTTGACCACAGATCCAATCTATCTCTAGGGACATTATCATGTAAGTACATAATCGCAGATGTAGACAAACATTGATAATGACAATGCCAGAATGATATATATAAATATCAAAGTCAAGTAGTACAATAATGGACCAAAACTAGGTCCTAGGGCATATACACCAACAATCTCCCATTTGCAGTATGACCTAGAGGTTGAGGAATCTCAACCCCATATCTCTAGCGTGACAGTCATGCTTCTGCTGCGCCAAAGCCTTGGTCAAAGGGTCTGCCAGATTGTTCTCTGTGTCAACTCTGCTAATCTTGACATCACCTCTGTCTATGATCTCTCTGATCAGGTGAAATCTCTTGAGTATATGTTTGGATATTTGATGAGACCGTGGTTCCTTGGCTTGTGCAATTGCTCTATTGTTATCACAGTAGATTTCAATGGGATCCACTACACTGGGAACCACCTGAAGTTCAGAAATGAACTTCCTTATCCAAACAGCTTCTTTGGCTGCCTCAGAAGCGGCCACATACTCAGCTTCGGTTGTAGAATCAGCAATGGTGGATTGCTTGAAGTTCTTCCAGCATACTGCGCCTCCATTCATCTTGAACACATAGCCGGCCTGCGATCTAAAGTCGTCAGGGTCAGACTGGAAGGACGCATCAGTGTAGCCCTATATACTGAGCTCTTCATGTCCCCCATAGACTAGGAACAAATCCTTAGTTCTTCTCAGATACTTCAGGATGTTCTTTACAGCCACCCAGTGCTGTAAACCAGGATTGGATTGGTATCGACTGGTTATACTCATAGCATAAGCCACATCTGGTCTAGTACACAACATTGCATACATGATCGATCCCACTGCCGAAGCATAAGGCACTCGACTCATGTCATCCCTCTCAGCCTGTGTGGTGGGACACTGGCTCTTTGAGAGAGTAACGCCATGTCTCACTGGAAGTTACCCTTTCTTGGATTGCTCCAATCTAAACCTCTTCAGGACCTTATCAATGTAAGTACTCTGACTAAGGGCTACGAGCCTCTTAGATCTATCCCTGTAGATCCTCACGCCTAGGATATAGGCGGCCTCCCCTAAGTCCTTCATCTCAAAACACTTCCCTAACCATGTATTCACAGCTTGAAGACTAGGGATGTCGTTCCCGATGAGTAGTATGTCATCGACATACAAGACCAGAAAAGTCACCAAGCTCCCACTGAATTTTCTGCATACACAGGCGTCATCTTCGCTTTTGATAAAGTCATAATCTCTCACAGCTTCATCAAATCGGAGATTCCAACTTCGAGATGCTTGCTTTAATCCGTAGATGGATCTCTTTACCCTGCAGACCTTATTGGCCTCTGCAGGATGGATGAAGCCATCAGGTTGTGTCATATACACATCCTCGGTTAGTTTCCCATTAAGGAAAGCTGTCTTTACATTCATCTGCCATATCTCATAATCATGATATGTAGCTATAGCAAGCAGAATCCTAATAGAATTGAACAAAGCAACTGGCAAAAAGGTTTCATCATAATCCACCCCGTGGACTTATTTGAATCCCTTAGCCACTAGTCTACCTTTATAGGTAACCACGTTGCCATCCATGTCTGTCTTCTTCTTGAAGACCCATTTACACCCTATGGGTTTTACCCCATCAGGTAACTCAACCAAATCCCAGACTAGGCTAGCTGACATGGAATCCATTTCGGATCTCATGGCGTCAAGCCATCTCTCGGAGTCCGATCCACTGACCGCCTCATCATAAGTCTTGGGTTCATCCTCAATGATGAATATCCCGTCTTGTAGGGTTGGCAGCAACCCATACCTCTCAGATACACGATGAATCCTCCCAGACCTACGTGGGGCCTGTGCCTGAGCCTCAGGTTGCCCATCAACCGGTGAAGGTGGATCAGGTTCCATCTCTACATTTTGTGGTTGCTCTTGGATCTCGTCCAAGTCAAACTTCCTCCCACTAACTTCTTTTATGAGAAACTCTTTCTCTAGAAAGATAGCATTTCGAGCAACAAATACTTTGTTCTCAATGGGATTATAGAAGTAGTAACCCTTAGTTTCCTTAGGGTACCCCACAAATATACATTTATCAGATCTAGGTTCTAGCTTGCTAGAATCCTGACGCTTGACATAAGCCTCACATCCCCAGATTTTGATAAAAGATAAATTAGGGCGTCTCCCACTCCATACCTCATATGGTATTTTGGAGACACTTTTAGATGGAACGTTATTCAGTATTAGAGAAGCTGTATTAAGCGCATGTCCCCAGAATGAGGGATGTAGAGTTGCATGACTCATCATACATCGAACCATGTCCAATAAAGTTCGATTTCTCCTTTCAGACACACCATTCCATTGGGGTGTTCCAGGAGGAGTGAGTTGAGATAAAATCCCACACTCTCTCAGATAGTCAAGAAACTCACCACTCAGGTACTCTCCACTACGATCTGATCGAAGAGCCTTAATGGATCTACCAAGTTGATTCTCTACTTCATGTCTGAACTCTTTGAATTTCTCAAATGAATCAAACTTATGTCTCATTAGGTAGACATAACTATATCTACAGAAATCATCAGTAAATGTGATGAAGTAGTTGTGGCCTCCTCTAGCTTGCTTATTGAATGGCCCACACACATCGCTATGTATGAGATCCAACAAACCTCTTGCCCTTTCACCAATCTTGGTGAAAGGCGCCTTTGTCATTTTCCCTAACAAACAAGGCTCACATGTATCAAATTCCTCCAAGGAACAAATGAAAAAGAACAAGAGTTCTTATTTATTTCAAATTTAAATCCCTTCCTTGCTAAGCAAGGAATGGATACAATGTTCTTAGTAAGCGAAGGTACATAATAGCAACTATCTAGCTCTAACAGAAGTCTAGAAGGCAGGGAGAGAGTCAAAACTCCTACTGCAACAGCAGCAACCTGTGCCCCGTTTCCAACTAGTAGGTCAATCTCTCTAGGCCGCACCGATCTACTTTTCTTGAGCCCTTGCATATTTGTATAAATATGAGCTCCACATGTGGTATCCAATACCCATGACATAGAAGTAGAAAGATTGACTTCAGTAACATAAATACTTGAGCTTGTAGACGAAGCCTTGCCTCTCTTCTTCTCATTCTGAAGTCGCACCATGTCCTTTATTATGTGAGGTGATCCTCCACATGAGTAGCATTTGTTATTCCTATTCCTTTCCATTTTTAATTTTAGTTCCTTGGTCAAACCTTTCGGCTCAACACACTGAATATTAACTTTAGGAGGATTGAGCTTAACCAATTCATCAAAGAGCTGCTTTAGAATAGAATAGTCTCGGAGGCACTCTTAGATTCATATTGCTCTCTAAATTCAGGCGACATGTTGGCTAGCATGAAGTTGACAACATCCAAAGTGTCAGCCTGATGCTTATTATAAGCATCCTTCTCAGCTGCTAGGGCCGAGCACGGAAGTGGGTCAGGAATAGGCTGCTCAAGGACATAGAGCTTCCTCTCGAGCTTGAGCACAATTCTCAAGTTCATATACCAATCCATCAAGTTGGATCCAACCAACTTGTCCTTCTCAAGGATAGATCGCAGTGACCAACCGCTATTGTTCGTTGCCATTGTTCTACAACAACCAAGAAACAGCAGATTAGTACTATTTCAAATCATTTAAACTAGACTTGTTTTAAATGATTATGGCTCTCATTATTTTAATCGAATTGACAACCCACAAAGTCAATTGGGAAGTTTAAAACTTCCTAGTGAGATAGGATCCTTATTCCACATGAGGCTTCACATTCCACGAGGGTGGGATGAGATGCACAAAGTAACCCATGCTTCATAAGGTGGGCACGTCAGCCGATTGCTCCAAGCAATTCCCCTTATTGAGACAGTCTAGGCATTTCATGTCCAGCGAGGGCTGGATACAGCATGAAACCCTAAGCTCTCAACGATGCCTCTAGAGTTTCATCATGTGCCCAGCACATATGGAATTCTAGTCAAGTTCATTCCTAACCGTTATGCCCAGGGCCAACGAGTTTCCTTGCGAAGGCGCGTCCAGGCTAAAACTGGACTAGGGAAACCATTGCCATCACGCACTTTCTAAAGATAAGTGGGTGTGTCCCATGAGGGTGGGAAACAGTTCACAACACCACTGATCGATAGCTTAGTGAGGGCTACGCGTTAGAAGGCTGCTAGACTTGATATTTGTTTGTGAGGGTTTTTGAGGTCTCATCAGTTTATCTTATGTCTAGCATTACAGGCATGCAATCCTATAGTGATAACATAACGATAAAAACAACTCAGGCATGCTTTAGCAGATATGTATGAAAATAATAAAAGAATGATGTGATCATAGCCTATTCAAGACATTGAACCAACCCAAGCCAAAAGGAGGTTCAACTCTTGACCTAGGATTCAATCCCCAAAGACAAGACCTAACCTAGCCGACCTCTAACTTGAGCTTCAAGGTTGGCTCCAAGGTCCTTCTCACCACGGTTTAGCTCACAAACCCTAGAGGTGTCCCTCATGGGTTCGGCCAATGCCATGGGTCTTTCTCCATGGATGATGCGCCACCATGCAAGGAGCCAAGATAGAGGTGTCCCTCATGGGTTCGGCCAATGCCATGGGTCTTTCTCCATAGATGATGCGCCACCATGCAAGGAGCCAAGATAGCTAGCTCTCAAACCCTAGGGTTTGGCCATGCCATCTTGCGCTTCTATGCATCCGCCATCAAGCAAGAGTGCTCCAAGCGCCAATGCTTCAAGTGATGTGTGTCACCCTAATCTTCTACTTATTTAAAATAAAATAAAAGCGGCACGTAGGCCTCACAAGAGTACATCATAGGCATGCAAAAGGGGCTTGACTCATGATGACAACATTATGCACAAGCAAGGTATCTACACATGCAGTTCTACATACTAATGAAAAACATAAAATCTGAAATTTTAATTTTTCATAAAATTAGTCTCTTGTCCCCATCTTCTTTTCATAAATCTCTTGGTCATTCGCAATTAATTTCATGATGATTTCAAAGATCCTCTCGGCTAGTAATTTTGTCAAATCAAGAGACCCGGCCAGTCCGAAGACACAATGCCTGTCCTACTTGACAAAACCACGTGCACCTTTGATCCTTAAATCATAGAAGAAAAAAACCCAAAAATCCAAAAGATATTGAAAAGATGATAGAAACAAGAAACCCTAATTTTTCCTACTTTAGAAAAATCGTTTGCCATGTGATCATGCAATTTGCGAAAATTGAGATATGGCATGTGAGCATGGAAAAGCATGAAAATACATCGTTCGAGTCTCGCAAATCGCTCTGATACCACTGTTGGGAAACCCCGGGGATATTTTACAATTTTCAAAGATAGAAATTACGCAAATACATTGCACAGCGGAAGCAATTGTTGGGAATACTGGGTGTAATTTAAAATTTTTGCAGTCTCAGGACGCAGCGGAAGCATTACACCCGAAACATATTCCTTTACCCAAGGATCCATGCGAGGGAGAACACAAGGATGTGACAAGGATAATACCTCTATTGCCTGCTCGGTTCTTGAAGCCATGTTCGAAGACGATCAAGTGCTCGCCCTCTACAAGTATCCACGTGTCGACTCCTTGATCGTTGCTCCCTTCCACGCTTAGTGCTAGCCTCGGGAAGAGAAGATCACCTCTTGGAATCTCCTTCTTCTTCCTCCTTGTTCCCCACGCCAACAAGTTTCCAAGCAATGGTGACTCTTGGCCTCACAAGATGATGAAGAAGAGAAGTGGCTCATACAAGAAGAGAGGTGGCTGAAAAGCAAGAAACTTGTTCAACTCCAAGTTGAAGTATCCTTGCTTTGCTTGAATTCATCACCAAAGAGGGGCGAATACCCCTTCTTTTATAGCCTCCAAGGCTTGGCCGCCTTTCCCTCTTTCCATGTTTGCACTAGGTGCAATTCCAACTAGGAATTGCCCTGAGAAATCAGCCACCTCATCCCTCTAATTGGCGCAAGAACAAGTCAAAGATGGATTTGAATCACTTGCCAAATTAAGAGATGTAATTTGAGTTATAATCATATTAGGACTTCCTTATTCACTTGGCCAAAACCTTGCTTGAATCAATCAAGCAATTCACGCCAAAAATAATGTCCTAGGCATCCAAGAAAATACCAATTGAGGAAACCCAATTGTATTAGGATTCAATCTCTCCCTTTGACACAATTTCCATAATAGAATTATGCATATGCGCTTAGAGAGATTCCTTCTCCTATTAGGATTCAATTGCTTCTCCCACAAGGATTCAAACAATGCCATATGCGCCAATTCCATATGTGGAATTAATCCATGCGCCATATGCTTATTCCAACATCCATTAGGCGTTAATTCCATAGATGGAATTATATCATGCGCCCAAAGTGGATCCAACATCAATTAGGATTCAATTAAATTTAATCCACAATCCCCTATTGGATTTGGATCTTAATGCTAATTATGAATCTTGAATTAAATCCTTATTGGATTAGGATTTGCGCCCAACCCAATGGGCCTCATCCAAAACCAATTCCTATTAGGATTTGAATCCTAGTTGGATCATGACTTGCTCTCAAGATAATGGGCCTTGTCTAGATCCAATTCATCTTAGGATTTGAATCCTAATTAGATTAGGATTCCAACTCCTAATCGGATTAGGACTCCAATTCTTAATTAGATTAGGATTCTCAATCTTGATTGAATCCTTGTTGGATTAGGAGTCCAACTCCTAATTGGATTAGGATATGTGCCCAACTACCTTGGGCCTTATCCTACTTTTAATCCTTTTTGGGCTTAGGAGTCCAACACCTAATTGGATTAGGACATGCGCCCAACTACCTTGGGCCTTATCCTAATTTTAATCCTTATTGGGCTTAGGAGTCCAACTCCTTAATTTGATTTAGGATATGTGCCCATCCATGGGCTTAATCCAAATCCAAATTGAACCCTTAGGAGTCCAACTACTTATTATGAACCTTTCTTGGACTTAGAATATACTCAAATAAATATTCCAATATTTCTAGATCAATATACAACGATCAAGAGTCTATTGCGTGTGACCCCGTAGGATCCATATGACGATGGCAATGATGATAGAATCATCATAAGTAGTGAGGGGTATCTAGCAACACATCACTACTACCCATGTCATAGGATTAAAGTCATATGGCAACAACTCCCTAACAAGCAACGAGGATTCCCATTGCATTATAGATCCCTTTGCCGAAACTGATATCCTGCCATTGGATTAGTCTCAAGTTTATCAATCCAATGCATTGGTCATGACTCAACTAGTGTGGCCACACATTCCTGTCATGCACCAATAAGGTGGGGCGCCCCCGAGTGGATATCATGCTTCCAATAAGGAAGGGGCAAATCCTACTATTTGTCATCCATGTCTTACATGACTTATGACATGCCCAATGACAGTCATTTTGGTCTCCCAATTACGGAGAGACGTAAGACTGCATCAAAGCATACCCATCATCAAATCTAGACATAAATACCTTAAGTCTAAGGATCAATGCAGACCTCTTGCATGTGAGATTGACTTGTTGACTAGACAAGTCAATCCTCACGGTGGATCACTCCAGTGCATCCAATGCACCTGTATGCCTGTGTTACTGTGCCCCGCACTTAACCAGCCCATACACCAGTCTCACATGTACCAAAGCCATCCCATATCTGGTAAGGTACCTTGACTGGGATAGTTTATGAGAATGGATCCAATCCAAACTCCTGGGACATTATTTATGCAAACTCTATACATCAACGCAGGTAGAGAAGTCTGCATAATAATGACCATGCCTCTATAAAGAATAACAATTCCATCAAAGTACATTCAAACAATGCCCGACCATGTCCATACATTGGTTTGTAGGGCATAAACACCAACAATCTCCCACTTGCACTAAGACCAAGGGCAACTGATGTTAGTCAATTCCAAAGTCTCTAGTATGACCCATTTAGCTTCCGCTGCGCCAAAGGCTATGTCAGTGGGTTTCTCCAGATTGCTATATGTGTTTATTTTAACAAATTTGATCATCATCCTTATCCATGATCTCTAAGATCAGATGATATGCTGCAGTACATACTTGAGTACAAAGTTCCTTCACTTATGCTATGGCCCCAGTAAGAACTATACTGGGCCATCAAGCACCAGGAATTAAATCAAGTTCAAATGAATGAAGCTGCTTCCTTGGCTGCCACAAGAAGCTACAATGTACTCAGCTTTAATTGTAGAATTTGCCACTGTGGTTTGTCTAATGCTCTTCTAGCACACAACACCACAATAAGGCAAAGTGCAAATCCTGACTGTGATCAATAGTCATTAGACTGGAACGAAATATCAGTGTAGCCTTGTACACAAAATTCTTCCTGTCCATTAAAGACTAGACCTCAATCCTTTATATTTCCTAAGTATAATAGGATTGCTATCACAGCTATCCAGTGTTAAAGATTAGGATCTGATTGAAACTTGTTGGCCATGCTCCAAGCATTTGCCACAAATGGTCTTGTGCACTATGCACAAAACATAATCTATCATGTACCCAATGCTACAGGATTTTAGACCCATGTTATTACTCTCCAGCTGTGTCATAGGACATAGCATCCTTGTGAGAGTCAGACCATATCTCTCTGGAAGGTATCAATATTTGGAATCATCCAATATAAGCATCTTTAGAAACTCTTAGATGGATATAGATTGACTAAAGGGCAATGACTTTCTTAGATCTCTATCTTTAGATCCTCATGCCTAGGATGTAGGCATCATTCCCCATATCATTCTTCTCAAAATACTTCTCAAGCCTAGACTTCACCATGTGAAGAGCTGAGATGTCATTCCATGTGAGGAGAATATCATCAATCATCTAGAACAAGAAATACTATTAAGGTGCTCCCACTGATCTTCTTGTAAACACAGGTTCTTTTCAACATGCTTGTATAAGACCATGCATATCCTTACGGCCTTTGTATGAAAACCTTTCAGCAATTTCGATATCGACACACTCTTGTAGACATCCATTAAGAAAAGCAATTTTCAACATGCCATAACAGAGAATGCAACAAGCAGATACCTAATGGACTCAAACATAGCTTCTAGTGAAAAATTTCTTCACTATCCACCCAGTGGATTTGCCTGAAATTTCTGCTCACTAGCTTGCCTTTACGGTAACAATGTTACCTTCCATGTCTATCTTCCTAGAAGATCCATTTACAGCCTGTGGGTATAACCCCTTTGGCGGCTCATCCAAGTCCCAGACTTGATCAGTAGACATGGAGTCCATTATGGTTCTCATGGCGCTTAGCCATGTCCTGGAATCTGGTCCACTGACCTCTTCCATTTCATCATAAGTCTTAGGTTCATCCTAGATGAAAAATTCGTGATGCCCAGCATTTCGAATCCATCCAGACTTATGTCGTTCCTGTGTTACTTGAACCTCATGTTGACTTTCAACCTGTATGTGAGATTCTACTCTCCATTTGTGTCTAAATGTATTGTGGTTGATTCTGGACCTTGTCCCAATCAAATCTACTTCCATTAGCTTCTTTCAAAGAAGTATCTCCTCAAGAAAGACAGTAGTATCGAGCAACAAATATTTTGTTCTCCCTGGGATAGAAATAGCACCCTTCAGTACCCCACAAATATATACTTTTGAGATCACTGCATATTACATTCCCAATTCCATTGAAGAAATGGGATATTTGCAGTTCGCAACTCAAAAGCTAACTTAGACACTTTCTTATGGAGTGGCAGTACATCTGTTTGCATGGCATCATAGTAGTATATTTGCATGACTATTCAAAGATGGAACCACATCCAATGTGTTCCTCTTTCTTTCTTTGAAATTCACCACACAGTGGTGTTCTAAGTAAGCTGTGAGATAACCCCACACTCCTTAGGACAGTCATCAAAATCTGCACTAATCACCTTGATCCAATCAAAGTGCTTTAATAGATCCTCCAATTTGACTCAATACTTCATTTGTGAACTTCTTGGATTTCTCCAAAGTTCTTAGGTTGGATTAAGGTATACCCACACCTTATGAAGTATATAACACCTCTTAGTGCTTGTTTACATGGGTCCACACACATTGCTGTGTAATAGATCCAACAAGCCACTTACCCTTCAACCCTTTTGGTGAAGGCAGCATCTGTTACTTTGTTCCTTTGAACAAGGCTCACATTTATCATAATCCTAAAAGGATAATGATCCCAATAGTCCATGGACCTTTGGATGTGACCATTGTTCTATGGTTTAAGAGACAATGCTATAAGAGGGTGTTTATTGAATCATTGGATATGATCTTGTGTTACATATAGAACCACGAACTATTATCAACTGTATCACTTCAATAGAACATCTCAGAAATAAAATATCCTTTATTGTCTTAAACTGAAATCCTTTCCAAAAGGAATAATGTTCTAATACATAAGCTGATACATAATAGCAAAGTTCTAGATAAAGTCTTCAAGGCAGAGAGATGATATCAACAGCAGCATCCAATGCTCCATTCCAGACCCGAGAGTCCATCCCACCAAACATCCTACTTCTTTTGAGCTCCTGCACATGATGAACATATGTAAGCTCTACATGCGGTACCCAGTACCCATGGTTAAGAAGTATACATAAAGACCTTGGTAACACAATACCTGAAGCGGATGGATTACATCCCTTCTTCTTTGCCATGCTCTTCTTGGGCCTTAATCCTCTTCGAAATACCCATTCATTCCCAGTCTTCAGAAGTATTAGCTTCGAAGATACAGAACCATGGTCATTCTCAGATTGAGGCATACACTCTGAAGATCCAACAGAACTCTCATGATCATTGTCTATAGAGCACGGTGTGATGAGACCTTTGAGATGTATGATAAGATCATAAATCTCCATCTCATCACACTCAACCTTGACCTCTGGGGTCATGCACTCTAAGACAAGAACAGTGTACTTTTTGTTATCTTCACAATGTTCAAGATAGACATTCCACTCCCACTCAGTAGTGAAATACACACTAGGCTGGGATGGAGGTCTTTCAAGAAGATGCACCTTATTCTCTTGTTCTAGTATCTTGGACAAAATCTTGAACCACTTTGTCCAATTTGTCCCATCCAGTTTCTTTTTATAAAGTTTCAATCTTAGATCAGGAGATGCCATCTACAATAAGCAAATAAGTAAAATAAGTACTATGATAAAGCATTTAACAAGGATTTTAACTTAAATGCTATGCTCCCACTATTTCCAAAAACAAGTTGAGAACTCTCAAACTCAACATAGAAATAAGTGAGTAGGATCCTAATTTCACATGAGGTCTCCGCGACACACGAGGGTGAGTTGGGATGCACAGAGAGTCCCATGCTTCCTTAGGTAGGCATGCCAGCCAATTGTGCCGTGCACAACTCCTCTTAGTTAAGACAGACTAGGCACCCTGTGTCCAGTGAGGGCTGGATACAGCACAGAACCCTATCCTCTCAATAGCTGCCTCTAGTGATTCAACATGTCAGTGACATATGAAAAACTAGTCAAGTCTGATCCTAACCGTTATGCCCAGGGTCAACGAGTTTCCTTGCGAAGGCGCGCCCGATTAAAACGGACTGGGGAAACCATTGGCACCACACACCTCCTAAAGATAAGTGGGTGTGTCCCACGAGGGTGGGAAACAGTTCACAACACCACTGATCGATAGTTTGATGAGGGCTACGCGTTAGAAGGCTACCGACTTGATATTTCGATTAGAGTTTTTGCATGTTTATTTTATTCTTTTCTAGCATGCAGTTTTCCTATGGTTATAGCAGCAAAGGAAAAACATCACAGGCAAGCTATGGACAGAATAATAAACCATCTCAGACATGCTAGTTTGGTCGATATGGTCATAGCCCTTTTCATACACATAACTTGTCACGAGCCATGTGACATGTTATCGTGCATCTAAGGGTTGCGAGTCCCTTTAGCAGATCAGCCCATGCCAGAAGCCGAAACCTTGTGTCCTTCCTTCAACCACAAGCCCATCACCATGCTTCCAAAGCTGGCGCCAATTTTGACTCCGATTGAAGAAGACTCCTTGTTGTCATGATGAAGTCTTAACCTATCTTCTAATTCTACATCTAGTAAAAAACAAGATGAAAAATCTTTACACCAAGATAGGGAGAAAACCACACGCAGGTGGAAAGAGATTTTACAAGCATTCATCACAAGTGGAAACATGCTTCCACATCACAACACAGGAGGGCACTCGCTATGACCATATCAACCCAATCAAGTGGCGCATGTAAAATTTGAAAATCCAAAAAAATCAAATTTTAGCACCTTATGCGCCAACATCATCCAAAGCACTCTCTTAACTAAATTTATGCTAAAATTTAGATCAAGTTCCATGATGATTTCATAGACCCTATCGGCTCGCAGTTTTATCAAATCAAGAGACCCGGCCAGTCTGAAGACACAATGCCCGTCCTACTTGACAAAACCACGTGCGCCTGTAGTCTTAAATCATTCATAAACAAAATCCAAATTTTGGCCACAAAGATGAGAAGAGAGGTTTGGATGAAAACGCTTTCTACGTGAAACGCGCATGGATAGAAGAAAAATTTTCTAAAAATTTTTCACACAAGCAAACATACACCTTGTGTTTCTCGCAAGTAGCTCTGATACCACTTTTGGCAATACTGGGTGTAATTTAAAATTTTTGCAGTCCCATTACACCCGAAACATATTCCTTTGCCCAAGGATCCATGCGAGGGAGAACACAAGGATGTGACAAGGATAATACCTCTATTGCTTGCTCAGTTCTTGAAGCCATGTTCGAAGATGATTAAGTGCTCTCCCTCTACAAGTATCCACGCGTCAACTCCTTGATCGTTGCTCCCTTCCACGCTAGGTGCCAGCCTCGGGAAGAGAAGATCACCTCTTGGAATCTACTTCTTCTTCCTCCTTGTTCCTCACGCCAACAAGTCTCCAAGCAATGGTGACTCTCGGCCTCACAAGATGATGAAGAAGAGAAGTGGTGCATACAAGATGAGAGGTGGCTGAAAAGCAAGAAACTCGTTCAGCTCCAAGTTGAAGTATCCTTGCTTTGCTTGAATTCATCACCAAACAGGGGCGCATACCCCCTTCTTTTATAGCCTCCAAGGCTTGGCTGCCTTTCCCTCTTTCCATGTTTGCACTAGGTGCAATTCCAACTAGGAATTGCCCTAAGAAATCGGCCACCTCATCCCTCTAATTGGCGCAAGAACAAGACCAAGATGGATTTGAATCACTTGCCAAATTAAGAGATGTAATTTGAGTTCTAATCATATTAGGACTTCCTTATTCACTTGGCCGAAACCTTGCTTGAATCAATCAAGCAATTCACGCCAAAAATAATGTCCTAGGCATCCAAGAAAATACCAATTGAGGAAACCCAATTGTATTAGGATTCAATCTCTCCCTTTGACACAATTTCCATAATAGAATTATGCATATGCGCTTAGAGAGATTCCTTCTCCTATTAGGATTCAATTGCTTCTCCCACAAGGATTCAAACAACGCCATATGCGCCAATTCCATATGTGGAATTAATCCATGCACCATTTGCTTATTCCAACATCCATTAGGCGTTAATTCCATAGATGGAATTATATCATGCGCCCTAAGTGGATCCAACGTCAATTAGGATTCAATTAGATTTAATCCACAATCCCCTATTGGATTTGGATCTTAATTCTAATTATGAATCTTGAATTAAATCGTTATTGGATTAGGATTTGCGCCCAACCCAATGGGCCTCATCCAAAACCAATTCCTATTAGGATTTGAATCCTAGTTGGATCATGACTTGCTCTCAAGATAATGGGCCTTGTCTAGATCCAATTCATCTTAGGATTTGAATCCTAATTAGATTAGGATTCCAACTCCTAATCGGATTAGGACTCCAATTCTTAATTGGATTAGGATTCTCATTCTTGATTGAATCCTTGTTGGATTAGGAGTCCAACTCCTAATTGGATTAGGACATGCGCCCAACTACCTTGGGCCTTATCCTAATTTTAATCCTTGTTGGGCTTAGGAGTCCAACTCTTAATTGGATTAGGACATGCGCCCAACTACCTTGGGCCTTATCCTAATTTTAATCCTTGTTGGGCTTAGGAGTCTAACTCCTTAATTTGATTTAGGATATGCGCCCATCCATAGGCTTAATCCAAATCCAAATTGAACACTTAGGAGTCCAACTCCTTATTATGAACCTTTCTTGGACTTGGAATAAACTCAAATTAAGCCAAGCATGTGAGATTGCATCAAAGTATATCCATCATCAAATCTAGACATGAATACCTCAAGTCTAAGGATCAATACAGACCTCTTGCATGTGAGATTGACTTGTTGACTAGACAAGTCAATCCTCACGGTGGATCACTCCTGTGCATCCAATGCACCTGTATGCCTGCGTTACTGTGCCCCGCACTTAACCAGCCCATACACCAGTCTCACATGTACCAAAGCCGTCCCAAATCTGGTAAGGTACCTTGACTGGGGATAGGTTATGAGAATGGATCCATTCCAAACTCCTGGGACATTATTTATGCAACTCTATACATCAACGCAGATAGAGAAGTCTGCATAATAACGACCATGCCTCTATAAAGAATAACAATTCCATCAAAGTACATTCAAACAATGCCCGACCATGTCCATACATTAGTTTGTAGGGCATAAACACCAACAGCAATATCCCCGAAATGAGCGAGTCCCAAAAAACCCAGTGAAGATCGCATGCGAGGGAATCAACACTATGAGATAGAATATACCATACAGCAAGATGAGGCCGATGTCGAGGTAGGCGCCCATGCATGCACCCTCTACAGTCTTAGACACACAGATGCCTCGAGTCCTCTTCTTCCATGCCTAGTGCTAGCCTCGAGAAGAAGATCAAAGCCTTGTATCACCTTCTTCAAGTTGCGCCATCCTCCAAGAGTATGTGCCACCCTCCAATGGGGTTGGATCTCTCCCCATTATACCCCTTAGGCGCCAATGGGGTTGTTATTGGGCCTCATTGGGTAATGAGCAAGCCCAAACCTCATTGAATGGGTTGATAAAGCAATTGGATCCAATCCAATGCAACCCAAATCCAAATGTGACCTAGCCATGGTCAAATTCGGGTCAACCTACCAAAAATGAAGTTTGGCTCCAATAACATTCTTCCATCTCATCAGGCCTATCAGCGCTGATGAAATCTCCCAAATAGATCCGAGTCATCCAATAACTCGATCATAAGGCTTCCTAATCAATACCAGAACTCGAGTATCAAGGTGTGCGACCCTGTAGGTTCCTCTGACGTTGGCAGAGCTAACCTAAGGTCACCACATGCAGTGTGTGGCACCTAGCAGTGCATCGCTACTACCCAAGTCATCGGAATGGATATCGACATCGACATCCCCATCATCTCAATCAGGTACAGATGCATTATAGTCTCTTTGCCGAACTGATATCCGATTGGACAAGTGTGTCACCACTTGTTTTTATCCAATCTCATGGTTATGACTAAATCCGGTCTCACCTGGGTATGGTCATACACTTTCAGTCATAGAGCCATAGAGGAGCTCCACGGATATCATGCTTCCCTTAGGAAGGGGCAAATCCTATATCTGTCTATTGACCTTCTCCTATGGGTCATGACATGCTCAATGACAACCGTTATTACCCCCCAACTACGGCGAGGTGTTAGGTTGTATCAAAGCATGTCCCTAACCATATAGAATGGCCAATGACCTCAAGTCAAGGGATCAATGCATCTCCTATCACTTGTGAGGATAACTCGTGACACCAAGTCATTGCCTCACAGCGGGTCGGTCCAGTATATCCACCACTGATATTCCCATATGTTTGCATTAGCACCTCGTGCCTAACCAGCCCATATACCAGTCTCACAAGTACCAAAGTTGTCCCATATCCACTCTGGTACATCGACTAGGGATGATCATTTGAGCACAGATCCAATCTGTCTCCAAGGACATTATCATGTAAGTACATAATCGCAGATGTAGACAAACATTGATAATGACAATGCCAGAATGATATATATAAATATCAAAGTCAAGTAGTATAATAATGGACCAAAACTAGGTCCTAGGGCATATACACCAACAATTATAGTTTATTTGAGAATCACGGCCAGGTGAACACCACGAGGTTCACCCATGATTTGCATGCAATTCAGGAATTCATAGAACACATCATGGCTAGCTAAAGATTTTGGTGTTCGGCCGTGATTCCATCGAAGACAATTTCTACAGGAGAGAACAGTACACTTCACGGCCTGGTGAACACAGTGGTGTTCACATGTGATTCTTACTCCGCATAACAACATAGAACACTTCACAGGCAAGTCATGGTTCACCCGTGTTCGCAATTATGAGTTTGGTTCCACTTGATTTTTCTTCGATTTCGGGCTCAAGAAAAGTCCAAAAAAGGCAAGAAAATAAATTTTAGGAAGCTAAGAGGGAGGCGAATCGAAAGAATATAAAAGCCCTCTTTCTAGTTGGGTAAATGAGGAAAAATCGATGCACGAAGCGGCTAGGGTGAATAGAACAGGCGACAGTGCTTTTCGGAGCCGATCTCGAGAGATTGAAGCAACTAATCTTCACGATTTTTGGAGATTACACTCGGTTCTTCCTCTCCTTCCTCTCCAAAACATTTGGTAGTAATTTTCCTAATCTTTTAGAGAGATTTATGCGAGCTTTCATGAGTATTATAGCGTAAAACCCTTTTCGGGACTCGATTGAAACCCGCTGATGTATTCCATCGTAGAATTTGAGCTTGTTCTATTATTTTGAGATTCTTGTGAGCATATTTTACTTAGTTGCTTTTATTTCATGATACTGCTTTGGCCACATAGTATTGTGTGTTGGTCGACATGAACCTTACCGAGAGGAGGATCGTGTTGGCAGATCCCCTAGGTAAAACTTGCAAACTTTTAATAAGAGAGCCGTTAGAATTCACTCGAGGGTAACATAATAATCCACTGAATTTAATGGATTTATCTAAAATGATCCACCGCGAGAGTAGGAGGTTGTTTTTGATAAGTACCAGGTTGTACTGACTGAGAGGGGGCAAACTGTACCTTTGGGAAGATTCCTCATGCAATAATATGAACTCATGTAATGGATTTGTTTGAAATCAAATAGAGTCATCAGCGTGGTGGATACCGAAGTCTCGATATCTCTCTCTTATAGACATCTTCTACATTGTTGTGATCGATTTCCTGTTCTCACTTATTACTTTCATAACCATATTTTGAATCGCTTAGCTATCGAGACTTAGACTTCCTAGTATTTAACTTTGTTCCCTGTAGGATCGATAATCTTATACATTACTTCGACATAACCGTGCACTTGCGGAATGTGTCATGCACATGTATCTTTTCACAGTATAGGGGCTAGCAATGATGACATCTATTTTGAAGACTTGGGTAGCAGTGATGTACTGCTAGGTGCCACTCACTACTTGTGATGATATGAGGTTATCACTGCTATCATTTGAAGAACTTATAGGATCACACATATAGACACTCGAGATCTCATATTGATCAAGTAGCCTATGATCGAGTCATTTGATTGATTTAGATCAGATTGGCAGTATGATGCATCGTTGATGCATCTGATTAGTTGGAGATGATCATATAGAGTTAGATAACAATTTGAGATCAGTTGTCCACCGATTGACCTTCGGGTGACAACATTTGACATCGATTGACTAGGTATGGCCAACCGATCAAGTGACATAAAAAGCACCAAATCGGTTTAGAGCCTCTCAGCTTGATTTAGCGTAATCTAGAATAGTCTACAGCTTACGTGCATATTGAATATTTAAATTCAATAAAAGGAAATAAATCTAATTGATTTATTTGTAACTTTGGTTATGAGACCCACACTTAAACACTATATAGACAGGGAGCTAGGGGGGCAGGGGCGCATATGACATGTAATCTCCTCTCTAACCCTAGCCGCCCAATGAGATTCTCCTCTCTAACCTAGCTGCCACCCATCCTTGCCTCTTGGTGTCGCCATCAACAATCAAGCATCCCATGCGTGTTTTGGTGAGAAGAAGAGGAAAGGGCGCATCTTCCTTGAGTTGGTGAGTACTCAAAGGAAGTGGGGCTTGGTTCATCACCCTTGGCACAAGTGGAAGTGCTTACCACTCCTTGCCGCCAAGCCTACCTATTCTCCTTGGCGCTTTTACCTTGAAGAAGGCATAAGTTGAGAAGATGCAATCAAGGTGTGGATCTCTGCTCCCGTGGCTAGCACTAGGCATGGAGGCAGAGATATCTCGAGGAGCCTGTGTGTGCATGATTGCACAGGATGCTCCCTTGCATGTCTCAACATCATCATTGGCTTGCTCATAAATTTGTGACAAGGTACCTATCTCTATCACTTCCGGTGGTTCACTCGTAAGATGATCCTTGGTTAGTAGGGAAATCTGTTTCAAGCCAATGCTTCTGGTCTTGTTTTTATTTTAAATTGGCCCAGGGTTTCCCAACATGCCACTAGTCTACCTTTAGGTGACAATATTACCTTTTATGTCTCTCTTTTTTTAGACCCACTTACACCCTATAGTTTTACCTCATCAGGCAACCCAATCAAGTCCCATACTTAATTAGTAGACATGGAATCCATCATGGATTTCATGGTGTCAAGCCATCTCTGAGAATCTGGTCCACTAATTGTTTCCTCATAAGTATTTGGTTCATCCTTTACGATGAAGATCCCATCATGTTGATTCAGAAGTGACCCATACCTTTTAGGTTGGGTAACAACCTATGTGGAGCCGATGTTGTTATAACCTTGATTTTAATTTATTAATTTAAATTATGAATTTTAAATTTTAAAAACTTTCTAATACTAGTACCCTAATCCTCCCTTAATTTCCCTATAAATATATCCTAACCCTTTTGCTTAATCCATAACTTAATCCCTAATTACATCTTATTCTCGCCACAACCTGCCCCTTTGTTTTATTTTTCCACTGCTCGTCTCACGCCTGCTTCTCCGCCAGTGTTGTCCCATCAGTGAACACGTCCTCGGTAGCGATTGGAAGAGATGCCGACGGCCACCTCATCGCTCCTTGGTGCAGTGCCTGCCGTCCGCTGTGAATCCGGACACGTGCGGCTGGTTCAGAGGCAGCGACAAGTTCTCTGCAGCAGGTGGCGAGTTCCCTTGCGAACCTGGCAGCTGCGACCTTCTTCCCATCCCGGCGACTTCTCCTCCTTCCTCTATCAGCGGCGATGACCTCTTCCTCTTCCAATGGGGCGGCGTCTTCTTCCTCCAGCGCGTCTATTTCTTTCCTTCCAGCGACGTGTGCGACGCCCCTGTTTCCGTTTGCGGTGTCGTTTTCTTCTTCAAGCACTGGCGGCTATTTCCTATTCCAACGCTGGCGGCTCTTTCCTCCTCCATCTCCGGCAACCTAATCCTCTTTCTGGCAGCTAGTCTTCCCCGGCAAGCGCCGGTGATCATCCCCCACCGGACGAGCGGACGAAGTTCGTTCCACGTCGTGCGTCATAGGGCAGAGGTATGTTTCATTGTTTTTATTTTATTTTCTCTAATTGGATAAAAGATTAGTAAAAATCTAAAATAGTATTATCATTTTTTTGTAATTATGGTAGATTTAGTGATTTTAGTATATTTGGGATAATTTTAATTTAAATAGGAAATTAGAGGTTGAGGGCATAATTAAAGATTTATGCTTGTGATGGATAATAATAGAGGTTTACTTAAATTGTTCAATGAAAAAAAAAAGGAGATAACTGTGATTTCAGAGGGATTCAGAATACCAGCGTTTGAGGTAGGAATCTTACCCTACTCCTTTGTTACAGTGTCAAGAATTATAGGATTTGTTGCTTATTTCTTTGATCTGATATATGATATAAATAATAGAATGTATTGACACTAATATCTATTTGATTCGTCTGCTTGTCTTGTTTCTGAAATTCAGTTTACCTCATTTATCTTGTTCATTTGTCATATTCTGTTTCTGTATGCATGATTAACAAATCTATATTAAGATATCTGATATATTGGCATATGAGCATGATTGAATAGTTATGTATCTGTGATATTGACACATGAGTATGTGGAACAGTTGAATATCTATTAAAGTCGTGATAGATTGACCTCTGGGCTAGATTATTTATTCTCCGGTGGCTTGTTTGTTTGAGTTATTGTTCCGACACATATCGGACTATCTGAGTTGCTAGTTAGGGTATCGCTAGTTGTCCTCAGGACAATACTACGGATGCCAGGTGTTGGACGCAACACTCTGGGCTATTTAGAACAGTCGTTCCACTGCGTGAGCAACAGTTGAAACACTCTAAAAATGTGTGTGGCTCTTGATTGAGATCTATTGGCCAGCTTGATGATTTGCACAACATTCTGTATATTATTTGTGTATCGTTAGCAAAATGACTAAAACAATGATATACAAATAGTATACAGAATGTCATGTAATGTTGGGGTATGCCCTTAAGGCTAATGTTTGAGGCCTTGGGATTATTTCAGTATCATGTATAAACTCTATGTTTATAAAGGCAATGGTTGTTATTCAGGTTGTTACATCATCTGCTGCAATATGTATACTTCTGAATAATGTCTCAATGCTGTTCAGCTTGACTGACATGCAGTATTGTCCTTAGTCGAGATATCTTGGTGAACATGAGACAGCCTTGATATGATTGAGACTAATATGTGTTCTAGTCTTATAGGATGCTTCGAGCATGGAATAAGATGTAGACTCATGGGTACATTGGATGTACTGGATAGATGTAACATCCCACATTCTTAACCCCAAACAAATGGCACAATTCACAAATGATACAGGATGTTTCATATAAGATCGATCATATGCTAGGTAAAACCGAGTTCAAGAAAACACGATCTGAAAAATTTCCATAAATCCATACACACAAATTCACAAAACTCAAATCTCATAAATCTCGTAAGGGTACCTGCCACCACGCCATCCTTGCACTAGACATATGCAAGGCAACAGTTATATCAAAACCGATTAAAATTCATAAAATCCATAAAGGTACCTGCCACCAGGCAATACTTGCACTAGACATATGCAAGTTACAGTTGTATCAAAACCGATTGCAAAAATACACATCAACTTCAATTTCAAAACAAATCCACAAAAATCGATTTTTATAAACTGACACCAAACACCGAAACCAGGCTGAAGCCCGCGGTGACACAAAATCAAACTCAGTTAACTGCCACAATCTGGCAACACAAATTCACATAGTTCACATGGTTCACATCACATGGTTCACATAGTTCATATAAATCATATGGTTTAGCCACAACCGGCCCCAGAAAATTTTAGCATAAAAGTTCTTAAGCAGCAAACATAATATCCACGCCAATGTTACTCATGAAATGCGCCCCTGCTCTATGCCTGAAAATAATGAGGGGTGAGCTACACAGCCCAGTGAGTGGATAGTCTAAATCGACCATCCATAACATACACTCAAAAATATAGGCAGATTATTTTTAAAAATCTTTAACAAGAATATTATGTCAACATATAACAAAATAAAGAAACAGAAATCATATAAACAGTCAGATGTACACACTAGCATATAACAAACTCATGTTCACAAACTCAGGTTCTAGAGTTTTACTCTAACCCAATTAAACACATATATTTTAAACCAACTAAACACACCATACTTAATTAACCTAGTTGTCCAGCATATTCAGTAGTGACCAATATGGTCTAACCCGGCTTGGCCAAAGCACTGGGAGCTGCAAAATCTCGTGCAACACATAAACATGGATAGTGAGTAGAATCAAGAGGTGGCCCCCGTCAGGTCACGACGTGGCACTTTGCTCCCTCACCCCATAACACATCAGAGTGATGACATCAAGAGGTGGCCCCTGTCTGATCAAGACATGGCACTTTGCGTCTTATATCACCCCGTCACATAAAGAGTAATGACATCAAGAGGTGGCCCCTGTCTGATCAAGACATGGCACTTTGCGTCTTATATTACCCCATCACATAAAAGAGTAGTGACATCAAGAGGTGGCCCCTGTCTGACCAAGACATGGCACTTTGCGTCAAAACCCGTTCTCCCAAAAGGTTCCTACTGGACAACAGACACATCTTATTTCATATTTCACATAGGTGAACATATTTCACAAAGGTGGACTCCTAAGTGTCAACTAGACTCTAGGATAGTCATCACAAAAATCATATCGGGCAGGCTGAACATCAACCCCCATCACAATAATCATAATAGGCAGGCTGAACATCAACCTCCTCACATATCACAATACAGGGCTGAAATTCAAACCCTTAACATAACACATAAGGACTATCCCCTTGAGTTCATAGTTACACCTAGCCTTAGTCCTAACCATCACATAATCACATAATTTTCCAATTTCACATAACCCATAATTTTTCAAAATTCACAAGATCACACATATTGTTCAGAATTCACATGATCACACATATTGTTCAGAATTCACATGATCACACATATTGTTCAGAATTCACATAACATAACACATAATGTTTTATATTCGAATATCACCGAATATTGTGTAGTCCTTAAATTTCAGGCTGGTCAGTTCAGTGAAATTTTGCTAAATTATCACCCAATGTTCTCAAACATGATTACATGATCTTAATTAAATAAACATGAGTTTTACAACATAACATTATTGGCAATTTATCAAGCATCCATAAAATTCGACATATAACATTTATCATGCGCCCCAAAAATCAACATAAAATTAAAGCATAATTGCTTTACAAATCACACATGTAACCCACTGTTTCAAACCTAATATCAATTTAAAAATACACCTTAATTAACACCTTAGTTAACAAGAATTTCATACTCAAGATCAATGATTTAATGCTTCCTAAACTCCACACAATAATTACCCTAAATTCGGTTTTCATGGAGATATGCCTTAAATTCGGTTTTCATGGAAAATACCCTAAACTAACTTTTCATGGAGAAATATCAAGATTCAATTCACATGTAAACATGTTAACCACAATATCAAGATTAATATCAAATTTCGGTTTTCATAAATGAATGGCTCAAATTCGGTTTTTAGCATGATAAAACTTTCCAATCAATCTAACTCATTAATTAATACAACCAAATTGCTAGGAATCGAAAAGACACACCACTCACCTCTTAAACCGAAAATTCTCCACAAAAGAAATCGTCTAAAGCTTTTAAGTCGCCCAAAAATCTTCAAGAACTCGCCAAAGGAATTTCTTCTCTTCAAGGAAAAATCGCCAAGGGAAGAAGATGAAGAAAATCACCTCAAAACTCTTCAAGAATCGCCACTTCTTCTCAAGCCGTCGCCCACAATTTTCCTCAAGCCAAAATCGCCAAAAACTCTTACCCTAAGCGCAATTCCCACTTAAACTTTGGATTTTAAAATTTTAAACCCATTAACCCATTAATTCAAATAGGTTTAACCCATTTAACTAACTAAATTCGAATTTTAAAATCCAATTAGTTAATCCGATTAGGACTTAATTCATTTAACTAATAATTTGAATTTTAAATCTAATATCCAATTAATTATTTCACTTAAACACAAATCCAATAAGGATTTAATTAATATCCAATAAGAATCTAATTAATTAACCAATAAGTTCTAATTAATTAACTTACAATTTACAACCATAAATCCTAATTAATTTATCATGAACGACCAATAATAATTTATCATAAATCAGCCAACAATCAAATAAATAATCTCTAATTTATTTACAATAAATTAACAACCAAAATTTCTAGTTAATTAACTATAATTTGACAACCAATACATAAAATTATCATAGTCAATAATTTTATTTAAATCAAAATAATGCTTACCAGAACTTAAGATCCTTGGATCTTACAATAGACCCTACTTAGGATATTCAATTGCTTGTCACAATGTGAATAATCCTTATATGCGAACAAGTGGCATATTTCCTCTGACTTGAGATCACTTGTGTTTCTAAATGATGATTGGCATTGTTTTGAGGTAGTTCAATATCATTTGAAACATAATGGTTATAGACTATCTTGGATAATGAACATGAGTCATGTTAGGGCGCTAGTGATAGATATAGGATTGCCGTCTCCTTGATTGGAGTGTGATGTTCTATAGGGGCCCCCTAGATGAGATGATTGAGAAAGTGTATGGCCATACCCAGATGACTATGTTTCATCTGATCTAATCATTCTCATCGTATTGGAATTACAGGCTTGACACGCTTGTCCAATAAGAACATCCAGTGGCAAAGGAAACACATATGTCAAGTGACTTGGGTTCACACTTGTGCTGTGGTTTGGGTGTAGTCTAGGAAGACTCTTTCCTTTATATCGGGAGACAGTGATGTGTTGCTAGATACCCCTCACTGATCGTGATAACGTGAGTTATCGTTACTGACATTTAAAGGAAACCCTTAGGGTCGCACAATTTGATGATATAGCTTACTTAAGTCAGATCGTGTGGACTGAATTGTTTTGGTTCAGTTTAAAGGAGTTTAAACTCTGATTGTAAGTGAGATCTGGTCTGATCATGTTTGATTGATTAGGGCTTGAGATCGGTAAGCTTCGATCGAGAGAATTGATGCTAGATCGGAGAGATCAAGAGCATCAAGAGATGAATGGTCAGATCTTGAGCCTTTTGGTTTAATGTGATCTGGATCAAGGCTTGGCTTAATTTGGTCCTTGAACCAAATGAAATGAACCGGCTCATCATAGTGAGCGCATGGTTCAAGGGGAGAGGAAATTGCGATTGTTCACTTGGTGTGAACACATGATCGCATGTGGTGGCTTGCTATTTTTAGAAGCCATGATCTCAAAATGAGACCACGCCTCACGTTTGAAGAGGTCTCCCTATTCTCGCCTCTCGCCCCCTTTGCTCACGATGACTCTCTCTCATGTGTGAGTGTTGACGACAAGAGAAGGATTCAACCAAGCAAAAGAGATCATCTCTTCTCCCTTCACGCGATCAGGAGACCTTGGAGCCTTGCTAGCACAAGGATCGATAAGGAGTAGGCGATCACCCATCTTGTGTGCGCCACCTTTGGAGGAGAGCCACATCGCCCTCTTCTTCCAAGACGCCATCCAAGAAATGGCACTGGTATGATCTCTCTGTTGATCTATACAAACTCTTAAGTTGATCATATGACATGCATGCGATCCTAGGAAACCCTAGATTCCGCCCATGCAAATTTTTATATGCGCATGCTTTAGGGTTTCGCCCCTTAAGGGAACTTTCAATTGGTATCAGAGCTAGTTCCTTGTATGTTTCATATGATTGCTTATTGTGATCCATGTTTGCGCCTAATAGTAGATCTGAGCATGCGTAAATTTCATGTATGTTTTACATTGGCGCTTGCATGCAAGTTGGCGCTTGTTGTAGTTTTCTCAAAACTTACTTGCGCGCCCCTCACTAGATCTATAAGCACCTGCTGTAAAAACTTAGACGGGTTATTAGGGTTGAAGTCATCGTCCAGTCTAGACCCGACAGTCTGATCAGACCATCTGACAGCCTAGATGGGTCGACCAGATGGCACCTATGCGCAAGCATGAGGTGGCTATAGGTCGACTGCTGAAAGGCGTGTAGCGATGTCTGATTGAGACAACCAGATGAACGCCCATGATTAAGGCCCGGGGTCACACCCGCTTGCCTAAACTCATGAGGGATGTTCAGCCCTTCACGCATGCATTGTTGACCATGAGGTCGACTCAAGTCGGTTATGACTTGGTGCATGCAAGGGCAGTGGGTCTGACTAGGTTTGATGAGTGGATCCCTATTAATGGACCGTTGTAAGGTAGTAGGGCACATAAGGAAATAAAATGAAGCCAATGGGTTTTTCAAAAATTTTATTTTCTTGATTGGAGCACATGATGTTTGTATAACATGATGATTGTCTATTTAATCTTATGTGGGTTGCCTAATTTTAATGTGTGCTGTGCTGGGGCCTGCGTGCCTGGAGTATTATTTGTAAATTATTATTGTGATCTGCGCATCACATTTTAATTAATTTATAAAGTGTAATTGACCTGCGTGTCAATCATGTCTAGATAGATTAAATTGTAATTTAATCAGACATGAGCACAGAGCACACTTGGCAGAGGCGCATGCAGCAAGTGGCTTCACCAGTGGGAGGTCTAGGGTTCGACTCTAGGACAGGCGCATTTTACCTGGTGGGCGCACCTAAGCTGCAGTGGGCGCTTGGGCCCGGGTAGGCCAGAGGAAATGCAAAAGACCCAAGAAGAGCTCAAGTGAAGACTTAAGTTAATTAAGGTCTTACTTAGGCTTAATGGGCTTTTACCACATAAGATCATCATGCTTTTAATTTACTGTTTAAGTAATTTAATAACTGCATGATTTATTCTTCTGCTATCACCATAGGGTTTGAATGATAGTAAGAAGATAAAAGGACCGTTAAAATCCAACGTTAAATATCAAGCACGTAAGCCTTCTGACGCGAAACCTCACTGTTCTGACTATCGTTGGGGCCGTGTTGTACCCACTAAGTGGGCACGCCCATCTATCTTCAGACGGTGTGTGATTACACCTGCGTGTTACAGAGAAGGGATTTATCGCTTCTCGTTGCTCAGCATAGCACGTGGTGGTCTAGGGAGTAGGTCGGGTCAGCTTGACCATGTAGGCTACATATTGAGCATATGGTAGCCATATGGAGGCAGCCATCTGAGGGATCAGAGACTGTGTTGTACCAACTCAGTTGGCACAGTCTGCTGGATTGCCCAGATGAAGGGGAATCGCACGGGTTGGCGATTGGCAGGGATTGCCTACCAGAAATTAGTGCTTGTACTCTCTGTGCATCTTATCTCGCCTGAGCGGGACGCGGAGACCAAGTATGAAATCTGGATCCCATCTCACTAAAAGAGTTTTACTCTTTCGGGCTGTTTTGCTGGATTTTTCAGCCAGATAAAATAGTGAGAAAAGAATCATTCTTAAGTCCTGAATTGATTCTAACATTGATACTGACCTTGCTGTTCTTGCATTGTTGTAGATTACTGCAGCAACGAACACCACAGCCTTCAATGTGCGATCCCTACTGGAAAGGGAGAAGTTTGCTGGGCCAAACTTCTCAGACTGGTACGGACACCTTAAGATTGTTCTTAAGGCTGAGAGGAAACTGTATGTCCTCGAGACGGCTATACCGCCTCAACCCGCTGCGAACGCCGCAAGGGCGGTTCGGGAAGCTTATGAAAAGCATGTCAATGATAGCATTGACGTCGCTTGCCTTATGCTAGCGTCTATGACGCCACAGCTGCAGCGTCAACATGAGGATTTGTCAGCTATAGAAATTATAGCAAACCTCAAGCTGCTGTATGCTGCACAGGCAAGGACTGAACGCTATAATTTGACGAAACTTTTCTTTCAGAGCAAACTGACTGAAGGGAGTCCAGTGGGAGCTCACGTGCTCAAGATGATTGGGTACAAGGAGGCTCTAGAGAAACTGGGACATACCATCAATCAGGAGCTTGTTGTAGACATCATCCTGCAGTCTCTCCCGGCCTCTTTCGATCCATTCATTATTAATTTTAATATGAACAAGATCGACTGTACGCCTGCAGAGTTACTGAACATGCTCTTGACTACTGAGCAAACTCAGTCTCGTGAGAAGGGAACGCCTTCATCCTCTGTCCTAATGGTTCCTTCAAGGAACAAGAAGAAGGGGAAGAAGGGCAAAGCCCCTGTCAAGAGCTACAACAAGGCTCTAAAACAAAAGGTCAAGCGGTCAAAGGAATACAGATGTTTCCATTGTGGCCAGCTAGGTCACTGGAAAAAGGACTGTAAAGCGCTCCAAGGTGAGAAGAAGGGAAGCAACTCTTTCGCTTCTGGCTCAGGTATTTACGTGACTGAAGTCATGTTATCTTCTTCTATTTCATGGGTATTAGACACTGCATGTGGAGTTCACATTTGTTCAAATGTACAGGAACTCAAGAGAAGAAGACAGGTGGGACAGCAAGAGGTGGACCTACGAGTAGGAAACGGGGCACGGGTTGCTGCTGTTGCTGTAGGAGTTTATCACATCTCTTTACCATCTGGTCTTGTATTAGAACTGGACAATTGTTATTTTGTACCGAGCATAACTAAGAATATTATCTCTATTCCTGCTCTTGTCAGGAAAGGGTTTTCCTTTGAATACAAGATTTCAAAGTGTTATATTTCTTTTGATAATATTGTTTATGCTACTGGGTCGATTAACAATGGGTTATTCATGTTGGACATGGAATGTTCTATACAACAAATTGATATTAAGAAAGCCAAGTATGCTGATGATAGCACCTTGCTATGGCATAGTCGTTTAGGCCATATTAACAAGAAGCGCATTAAGCGGTTGCATGACCATGGACTGCTGGGATCATTCTCCTATGAGGAGCTTGATACATGTAAAGCTTGTTTAATGGGTAAAATGACGAAGTCTCCTTTTTCCAACAAAGGTCAAAGGGCTTCAGGTTTACTTGACCTCATTCACAGTGATGTGTGTGGGCCATTTAGTAAACATGCCAGAGGTGGCTATTCATACTTCATTACCTTTACTGATGATTTCAGTAGGTATGGTTATGTCTATCTAATGAGACATAAGAGTGAATCTTTTGACAAGTTCAAAGAGTTCAAAAATGAAGTACAAAATCAGCTAGGCCGAAATATCAAGGCACTTCGTTCAGATCGAGGTGGAGAATACTTGAGTCATGAGTTTACTGACTATCTGAAGGAGTGTGGGATTATCTCACAGCTCACTCCGCCAGGAACACCGCAATGGAATGGTGTGTCCGAGAGGAGAGATAGAACTTTACTGGATATGGTTCGTTCTATGATGAGTCAGGCTACTCTACCTTACTCCTTTTGGGGATTTGCACTGGAAACAGCTGCAAAGGTACTAAACCGAGTGCCATCCAAGGCCGTTTCAAAGACTCCATATGAGTTATGGTATGGGAAACAGCCGAGCTTGACATTTATTAAGATCTGGGGTTGCGAGGCTTATGTCAAAAAGCTCGCCTCTGGGAAACTAGAGAGCAGATCTGAGAAATGTATCTTTGTCGGTTACCCTAAGGAAACAAAGGGTTATTATTTCTACGATCCCAAAGAGAACAAAGTATTTGTTGCTCGGACGGCTATTTTTCTTGAGAAGGAATTTCTTCTGCAAGAGGCCAGTGGGAGAGAAATAAAGCTGGATGAGAATCCAGAAGAAGGACAAAGTAGTCAAGTACAGTTGGATGAGCCTGAGCCAGTAGATCAGGTTACTGAACAACCTGAGGCTCAGATATCACGGGAACCGCGAAGATCGGGAAGGATCCGTCGACAGCCTGAGCGCTATGACGGAGTCTACATCATTGATGATGAACCCCTCACTTATGCGGATGCGGTCAGTGGACCGGAATCAGCGAGATGGCTTGAAGCTATGCGAGCCGAGATGGACTCCATGTCAGATAACCAAGTTTGGGATTTGGTTGATCCGCCTCCGGGAGTAATCCCTATAGGCTGTAAGTGGATCTTCAAGAAAAAGATAGACATGGATGGTAACGTGGTTACCTATAAAGGCAGGCTAGTTGCGAAAGGTTTCAAACAAATCTACGGGATAGATTATGATGAAACTTTCTCTCCTATAGCTATGTTCAAGTTTATTCGGATTATTTTTGCGATAGCGGCATATTATGATTATGAGATCTGGCAGATGTATGTGAAGACCGCTTTCCTTAATGGAAAACTAGAAGAGGATGTGTATATGACACAACCTGAAGGTTTCACTAATCCATCAGATCGTCATAAAATATGCAAATTAAAGAAGTCTATTTATGGACTTAAACAAGCATCAAGAAGCTGGAATATTCGTTTTGATGAATCAATCTGTGAATTTGGTTTCATCAAGAATGAAGATGACCCGTGTGTATATAAGAGGTTTAGTGGGAGCGTGATTACTTTCCTAGTCCTCTACGTCGATGATATCTTAATCATTGGAAACGATATTCCTGAACTACATGCGGTTAAAGCATGGTTAAGAAAATGTTTCCAGATGAAAGATTTAGGAGAAGCAGCCTATGTATTAGGTGTGAAGATCTACAGAGATAGATCTAAGAGGCTTCTCGGGCTGTGCCAGAGTACTTACATCGATAAAGTCCTGGAGAGATTCCATTTAGAAAATTCTAAAAGAGAATATCTTCCAGTCAGACATGGTCTGAATCTTTCAAAGAGTCAGTGTCCACAAACACAGACTGAGAAAGATGAAATGGACAATACGCCTTATGCTTCGGCTATTGGGTCCATTATGTATGCGATGTTGTGTACTCGCCCAGACGTTGCTTACGGGTTAAGCGTGACCAGTCGATTCCAAAGTAATCCAGGGCAGGCACACTGGATTGCGGTCAAGAACATTTTGAAATATCTTCGGAGGACCAAAGATATGTTCTTGATATATGGAGGTCAGGAAGAACTCAGTATTGAAGGATATACTGACGCTTCGTTCCAATCTGACCAGGATGATTTCCGATCGCAATCAGGCTATGTTTTTAGCTTGAATGGAGGTGCAGTGGTGTGAAAAAGTTTCAAACAGTCAATTGTTGCTGATTCCACAACAGAAGCCGAGTATGTTGCAGCCTCAGAAGCATCCAAGGAGGCAGTGTGGATTCGTAAGTTCGTTCAGGAACTTGGTGTTGTTCCTTGGAGTTCAGATCCTTTGGTTATCTTCTGTGATAACACTGGAGCAATAGCACAAGCAAAGGAACCACGGTCGCACCAGAAGTCCAAGCACATACAGAGAAGGTTTCACTTGATCCGGGAGATCATTGATCGTGGCGAGATCAAAGTCTGCAAGGTTCATACAGATGACAATCTAGCTGACCCGCTTACAAAGCCTCTGGCGCAGCAGAAGCATGAGAAGCACTGTAATAATATGGGTTTGAGATTTCTCAACCATTAGATTAAGTGCAAGTGGGAGATTGTTGGGGTATGCCCTTAAGGCTAATGTTTGAGGCCTTGGGATTATTTCAGTATCATGTATAAACTCTATGTTTATAAAGACAATGGTTGTTATTCAGGTTGTTACATCATCTGCTGCAATATGTATACTTCTGAATAATGTCTCAATGCTATTCAGCTTGACTGACATGCAGTATTGTCCTTAGTCGAGATATCTTGGTGAACATGAGACAGCCTTGATATGATTGAGACTAATATGTGTTCTAGTCTTATAGGATGCTTCGAGCATGGAATAAGATGTAGACTCATGGGTACATTGGATGTACTGGACAGACCCTACTTAGGATATTCAATTGCTTGTCACAATGTGAATAATCCTTATATGCGAACAAGTGGCATATTTCCTCTGACTTGAGATCACTTGTGTTTTTAAATGATGATTGGCATTGTTTTGAGGTAGTTCAATATCACTTGAAACATAATGGTTATAGACTATCTTGGATAATGAACATGAGTCATGTTAGGGCGCTAGTGATAGATATAGGATTGCCGTCTCCTTGATTGGATTGTTATGTTCTATAGGGGCCCCCTGGATGAGATGATTGAGAAAGTGTATGGCCATACCCAGATGACTATGTTTCATCTGATCTAATCATTCTCATCGTATTGGAATTACAGGCTTGACACGCTTGTCCAATAAGAACATCCAGTGGCAAAGGAAACACATATGTCAAGTGACTTGGGTTCACACTTGTGCTATGGTTTGGGTGTAGTCTAGGAAGACTCTTTCCTTTATATCGGGAGACAGTGATGTGTTGCTAGATACCCCTCACTGATCGTGATAACGTGAGTTATCGTTACCGACATTTAAAGGAAACCCTTAGGGTCGCACAATTTGATGATATAGCTTACTTAAGTCAGATCGTGTGGACTGAATTGTTTTGGTTCAGTTTAAAGGAGTTTAAACTCTGATTGTAAGTGAGATCTGGTCTGATCATGTTTGATTGATTAGGGCTTGAGATCGGTAAGCTTCGATCGAGAGAATTGATGCTAGATCGGAGAGATCAAGAGCATCAAGAGATGAATGGTCAGATCTTGAGCCTTTTGGTTTATTGTGATCTGGATCAAGGCTTGGCTTAATTTGGTCCTTGAACCAAATGAAATGAACTGGCTCATCATAGTGAGCGCATGGTTCAAGGGGAGAGGAAATTGCGATTGTTCACTTGGTGTGAACACATGATCGCATGTGGTGGCTTGCTATTTTTAGAAGCCATGATCTCAAAATGAGACCACGCCTCACGTTCGAAGAGGTCTCCCTATTCTCGCCTCTCGCCCCCTTTGCTCACGACGACTCTCTCTCATGTGTGAGTGTTGACGACAAGAGAAGGATTCGACCAAGCAAAAGAGATCATCTCTTCTCCCTTCACGCGATCAGGAGACCTTGGAGCCTTTCTAGCACAAGGATCGACAAGGAGTAGGCGATCACCCATCTTGTGTGCGCCACCTTTGGAGGAGAGCCACATCGCCCTCTTCTTCCAAGACGCCATCCAAGAAATGGCACTTGTATGATCTCTCTGTTGATCTATACAAACTCTTAAGTTGATCATATGACATGCATGTGATCCTAGGAAACCCTAGATTCCGCCCATGCAAATTTTTATAGGCGCATGCTTTAGGGTTTCGCCCCTTAAGGGAACTTTCATGTAAATCATCAAGCTGGCCAACAGATCCTAATCAATAGCCGCACTCATTTTCAGAGTGTTTCCACTATTGCTCACGTGGTGGAACGACTGTCCTAAACAGCCCGGAGTGTTGCGTCCAACACCTGGCATCCGTAGTATTGTCTCGAGAACAACCGGTGGTACCCTAACCAGCAACTCAGATAGTCCGATACGCGTCAGAACTATAACCTAGACAAACAGACCACTGGAGAATAAATCATCCAGTCTAGAGGTAAATTTATCACGACTTTAATAGATATTCAACTATTCCACATACTCATTGTCAATATCACAAATACATAACTATTCAATCATGCTCATATGCCAATATATCAGATATCTCACTACAGCTTTATTAATCATGGATACAGAAACAAAATATGACCAATGAACAAGATAAATGAGGTCAACTGAATTTCAGAAACACGACAAGCAGACGAATCAAATAGATATCAGTGTCAATCCATTCTATTATTTATATCACATATTAGATCAAAGGAATAAGCAACAAATCGTATAATTCTTGACACTGTAACAAAGGAGTAGGGTAAGATTCCTACCTCAAACGCTGGTATTCTAAATCCATCTGAAATCACAATTATCTCCTTTTTTTCTGCTGAACAATTTAAGTAAACCTCTATTATTATCCATCACAAGTATAAATCTATAATTGTGCCCTCAACCTCTAATTTCCTATTTAAATTAAAATTATCCCAAATATACTAAAATCACTAAATCTACCTTTATTACAAAATAATGATTATACTACTTTAGATTTTTAATAATCATTTATCCAATTAGAGAAAAAAAACTAAATTAAATCAAAATAAAAAAAAAACAACGAAACTTACCTCTGCCCTGTGACATATGACGTGGAACGAACTTCGTTCGCTTGTCCGTTCATCCAGTGGGGCAAGATCACCGGTGCTCGCCGGGGAAGACCAGCCGCCGGAAAGAGGATTAGGCTGCCGGCGATGGAGGAGGAAAGAGCCACCGGCGCTGGAAGAGTAAATAGTTGCCCGTGCTTAAAGAAGAAAACGACATTGCAAACGGAAACAGGGGCATTGCACATGTCGCTAGAAGGAAAGAAATAGACGGGCTGGAGGAAGAAGACAACGCCCCACTGGAAGAGGGAGAGGTCGTCGCCGCCGACAGAGGAAGGAGGAGAAGTCGCCGGGAAGGGAAGAAGGTCGCATCCGCCACGTTCACAGGGGAACTCGCTGCCTGCTGCAGAGAACTCATCGTCTCCTCTGATCCAGCCGCACGCATCTGGAATCACAGCGAACGGTAGGCACCACACCAAGCCGCAACGAGGTGGCCACTGGCATCTCTTCCAATCGCTGCCAATCACGCGTTCGCTGACGGGAGAACATTCATGGAGAAGTAGGCATGAGATGAGGAGTGGAAAAAAAAATAGAGGGGCAGGTTGTGGCGAGAATAAGAGGTAATTAGGGATTAAGTTATGGATTAAGCAAAAGGGTTAGGATATATTTATAGGGAAATTAAGGGAGGATTAGGGTACTAATAATAGTAAGTTTTTAAAATTTAAAATTTAAGTTAATAAATTAAAATCAAGGTTATAATAGATGTGCTCTAATCCTTAGGTTGAACCTATGATGGTTGCTCCTGCTCCATCTTGACCTCTATGTCTTGTGGCTGACTTTCGAACTCATCCAAGTCAAACTTCCTCTCACTTGCTTCTTTCATGACAAATTCTTTCTCAATGAAGACAACACCACAAGCTACAAATACTTTGTTCTCAATGGGATTGTAGAAGTAGTATCCCGTTATTTTCTGTAGGATCCCCCACACACATATTTATTAGAGCTAGGCTGTAGTTTACAAGCATCTTAGCCCGAGACCTTGATGAATGATACATTAGGTCATCTCCTAGTTCATTGCTTACAGGGAGTTCTAAAGACACTTTGAGATGGAAAGTTATATAGTGTAAAAGAAGTTGTCCAAAGTGCAAAACTCTAAAAATGAGGAGGAAGAGTTGCATGACTAATGACTCAAAAAGTTTTATATACTTAGATAATCTTTTGGAGTCATATTTTATTCACTTTTGTTTATTATTTGATTCAATTTGGTTATTTTGTTCTGAATATATAGGTTCTTCTGTTTATCAATTTTCTAGGTTCAAAATGCATAAATTAATTTATATCCAAGCAAATCACACCAAGATATGAAGTTGAAGAGGATCCAAAGTTGAAATGGCCAACAAAAAAATAAAAAAAAAATCAAGAAATAGGGCTGAGATCATAGGGCTATGATTATCTGCACTACAGTCGTCATAGCCATATGATTACAAAGACTAGGTAGAAAGCAAATTCAACTGAGTCTTTCACCTCTTATGCCCATTTCAAAAATGAAGGTTTAAATTAGCAAATTTCTTAGTAAAATTGACAAAACTGAAGACAAGGGATGGATTATGAGGAGAGGGTGATTTCAAGGGTAAACATGTGCATGAGCGAATTTTGAATGAGAAATCTGAAACAGTAGCTGCTAGGTTTTGAGTTTGCTGAGAGGCTTCCCATGCACCTTTGGTCACCAAAATTGGAAGCAAGTTTTATGCACGGGAGGAGATGATAGATGTAAAATTTTTGAGTGAGAGAGGATCAGGTTTGGGAGAAATCAGTGTCGGTGGCTTGAAGATCAAGAAAAGTGTCGCAAGCAGCCTAGATAGGGATTCATCTCAGAATCTGAGATGATTAGTTGTTATGGAACCGTCACACCCTTGTGCTGATGATGAAGTTGAACTAAATTTCTTATTTGAATTTTATACACATCCTTGATTTGCAAAATATTTGTTCGTATGAATCTTAGCTGTGAATTCATGTCTCTCAAAGCGTAAACTTTTTCTCAAGATTAAGGAAGTAGCTCTCTGATTATTTAATGATTTAAACTATTATGATAAATCTTGAGTTTTTGATTATGTAAATGCTAATTCAATTAAAATGAGTTATTGCACTTGTAGATATTTAAATTAGATCGATGTATCACTTAGGGATTATAACAAGGACCAAGAGGTGACTTATTATCCCATAACCCTTTAATTTGGCCTGTAGAATTAGACTACGAGGGTAGCTAGGTCATAGTAACCAAATTATTCAAGTTAATCCTACATGTAATAATTCCAGTTTATACAATTGCATTGTTTCAGACAAAATAACTACACTGAGAAGTGAATTATATTGCTTGAAAAAATTTAAATAAACTCATGAATTAAGCTGTGAGAGTATCTTAACTTCACTTGAAAGTAGAACCTATGAATTAATCCATGAGAGCAGGTATTGATTCATTCGGAACTAACATAAATTACTATAATGCTTAAAACTAGAACAACAAGTCACGAGAGTGAATGTTGGATTAGTAAAAAGTAGGTCATCCGAGAGGAAACAACTCTAACCTTAAGGTAATTTCTCTTTAGCAAAACTTAAACAAACAATATAGAAAATTATTATAGTTTGAATATCAAAGGTTAGAGTGCTGAAACCTAATCCCATATTTCTCGTATCAAATTTTCTCAAACAATTATCTAATTTTGATTTCTAAAAACCTATTGAAAAGCTCAATTTGCTTAGCTAGTAAGAAAGCAATCTATTGGTATTTAACACATAGGCCACTATGAGTATGATATCTTTTAATACTTCGATGTATTCGTCCACTTGCGGCTAGGGATCTAAGTTTTGTTAAAATCAATTTAATTGTTAGGATTACTTGACTATGCGCCTTTTTTATTTTTTTTTTATTTTTATTCTCAAATTTTTGTAAGTTTTTCCAGATATTCCATTCAATTATAGGCATGTGACGAGTAATCATGGGCCTATAATCTCACTGATTTTTCTGGAATATTGTTTTCTTTTTATTTTCCTTTTTGTTTTCTGTTATATTTGAAAATTCTAAAAGACAACAAAATCTTACCTATTTTATTTTGAGTTTCAGAAATTTAGAAATTGAATTTATCTTGTTAGTGTTTATGCCCTGCAGACCAATGTATGGGCATGGTCTGGCATTATTTGAATGTACTTTGATATAATTGATATTATTGATAAAGGCATGGTCGTTATAATGCAGATTGCTTTACCTGCGTTGATGTATTGAATTGCATAAATAATGTCCCAGGAGTTTGGTTGGATCCATTCTCATAAGTAATCCCAGACAAGGTACCTTAGCCGATATGGGATAGCTTTGGTGCATGTCAGACTGGTGTATGGGCTAGTTAGGTGCAAGGCACAATAACGCAAACATACAGGTGCTTTAGCATTGGATGCGCTAGAGTGACCCACCGTGAGGATTGACTTGTCTAGTCAACAAGTCAATCTCACATGCAGGAGGTTTGCATTGATCCATAGACTTGAGGTATTCATGGCTAGATATGATGACAGGTATGCTTTGATACAGTCTTTCGTCTCTCTGTAAACGTGTGATCAAAACAATTATCATTGGGCATATCATAAATCGTATGGAGATGTGGATGACCAATAGTAGGATTTGCCCCTTCCTTAATTGGAAGCATGATATCCACTTTGGGGCGCCCCACCTCGTTGGTGCATGACAGGAATGTATGGCCATACTGTTTGAGTCATGACCAATAGATTGGATTAAAAAATATGAGACTAATCCAATGACAGGATATTAGTCCAGGCAAAGGGATCTAGAATGCATGGGAATCCTCATTGCTTGTTAGGGAGTTGATTGCCATGATGACTTTAGTCCTATGACATGGGTAGTAGTGATGTGTTGCAAGATACCTCTCACTACTTATGATGTTTAATCATCATTGCCATCGTTATTAGGATCCTACGAGGTCACACGTAATAGACTCTTAAAGTTGTATTTTGATCTGGTTATCTTGGAACATATTTGAGTTCATTTTGGACCTAAGTCCAAGACAGATTTATGGTTGAATCTGAGTCCAATTGGGATTCATGGGTTTATGTATATCCTGGCCAAGTATGTACTCTGTATGGGAGTTGAACTTGGACTTGGGACTATAAATCATTTTGGATTCGAATCCTAATTCAATTAGGAGTTGGAATCCTAATCCTATTAGGAATTAGAATCCTAATCCAACTAGGAGTTGGAATCCTAATCCTATTAGGAATTAGAATCCTAATCCAACTAGGAGTTGGAATCCTAATTTAATTAGGAGTTGGAATCCTAATCCTATTAGGAATTGGAATTCTAATTCAATTAGGAGTTGGAATACTAATCGTATTAGGAATTAGTATCCTATTCCAACTAGGAGTTGGAATCCTGATTTCATTAGAAGTTGGAATCCTAATTCTACTAGGAGTGAGAATCCTAATCCAATTGGGATTCAAATCCTAATAAGAGTTTGGTTATGGATAAGGCCCATAGTGGTTGGGCGCGAATCCTAATCCAACTAGGATTCAAATCCTAATGAGAATTGGATTTGGATAAGGCCCATTGTGTTGGGCGCAAATCCTAATCCAATAAGGATTCTATTCATGGCCCTAATTAATGTTGAAATACAAATCTAATTAGGGATTAAATCTAATTGAGGCAAGATTGGAATCCTAAAGGGAGTAGGATTCATCAATGGCGAATGGCTTAATTCCATACATGGAATTGGCGCCAATTGACATGAATAAGTCCTAGTGGAATTTAGTTTTCTTATTAGGAAACTATCTTGGATGCCTTGGGCTGGTGTGGAGGCGTGTAAGGCTTGATTAATTCAAGCATGGAATGCGCCAATCACATAAGGAAAGTTCAAGTAATTATTGAACTCAAATTACTCCTCCTGATATGGCAAGAAGCTTGATTCTTTCCAAGCTTCATGATGCGCCAATTCAAGGAGGCAAGTGGCTGATGTATTGTGGCAATTCCATGGAGGAATTGCGCTATGAACACTTAAGGAAAGAGGGGTGGCAGGAAGGCTTGGTTGCTTATAAAAGAAGTGGTATGCACCCCCTCTTTAGATGATCAACGTGTGCAGAATTTTCTCCTCAAGGCAATGCAACTTCCTCTTGAGGTTGCGCAAGTCTTGGAGCCCTAGCTGCCCTCTTCCTCTTGAGTTGCGCCACCTCTCTTCTACCACTTCTCTTGTTGTCCAAGAGTCTCCAAGCAAGGGGATTTGTTGGCGTGAAGGACAAGGAGAAGAAGAAGGAGATTCCAAGAAGTGAACTTCTCTTTCCGAGGCTAGCACCAAGCATGGAAGGGAGCAATGTTGAGAAGGTCGACTCGTGGATACTTGTAGAGGACGAGCACTTGAGCGTCTTCAACTTGGCATCACCAAATTGACAAGCATTAGAGGTATCATCCCTATCACATCCGTGTGTTCTCTCTCTCGCATGGATCCTTGGGAAAGGAATATGTTTCAGGTGTAACACTTCTTCCGCTATGTCCTGGGACTGCAAAATTTTAAATTACACCCGGTATTCCCCAACAGTGGTATCAAAGCTACTTGCGAGAAACACAAGGTGTACATGTGCTTGTATGAAAGATTTTTGTAAAATTTTTCATTCATCCATGCGCGTTTCACCTATAGAGCATTTTCATCCAAACTTGTCTTATCAATTTTATGGCTGATTTTGGATTATGTTTCTAATTGATTTAAGATCAAAGGCGCACGTAATTTTGTCAAGTAGGACGGGCATTGTGTCTTCGGATTGGCCGGGTCTCTTCATCGGACAAAAGTGCTAGCTGATAGGGTCTTGAAATCATCAAGAAACTTAATCTCAATTTTGGCATAATTTTGGTTATGAGTGTGTTTTGGATGAAGTTGGCGCATAGGGAAATTAAAATTTGATTGTTATGGATTTTTCAAATTTTAATACATGCACAACTTGCCTCTTGTATGGGTTGATATGGTCATAGCGAGTGCCCTCCTGTGTTGTGATGTGGAAGGATGCTTCCACTTGTGATGACTACTTATAAAACTTTTTGCCACCTGCGTGTGGATCCCCCCCCCTATGTTGTTATAAAATTTTTCATGTATTTTCTCATCTTATTTTAGAATAGATGAAGAATAATTTTCATAAGACTGGCCTAGGTTCATCATGACAACAAGGTGTCTTCTTCAATCGAATTCAGAGTGATGCCAGCTTTGGAAGCTTGATGATGGATTTGCGGTTGGTGGAAGGGAACTTTCTTTCGGTTTCAGGCATGGGCTGATCTGCTAAAGGGACTCGCAACCCTTGCATGCATGATAACGTGTGACATGGCTCATGACCTACTATATGTAAGAAAAGGGCTGTGACCATATCGATCATATTAGCATGCCTGTGATGGTCTATTATTTTGTCCATAGCATGCCTGTGATGTGTTTTTCCTTTTGCTACAACCATAGGAAAATTGCATGCTAGAAAAGAATAGTAATTAATGAATAAACTCTCCTCATAATATCAAGTCGATAGCCTTCTGATGTGTAGCCCTTGTCAAGCCATCGATCGATGGACTGTGAACTGTTTCTCACCCTCGTGAGACACACCCATCCATCTTTGGAAGGTGCGAGGTGACAATATGCATCTTAGTCTGCCACAAGTGTAGACGTGCCCTCGCGGGGTGCAGGTTTGATGAAGGATGTAAATCCTAGCCCAAAGATCACCCTAGGTATGTGGCTCAAATTCAAAAGAACAGTAAGTGCAGTTTAGGGATGATGGAATGAAAACACCTTAGGGCCCCTTAAGGTTTGGAGCCGACCCCTGTTGCCTCTCCCAACAGCAAGCTTCGTCAGAGGATCTCTAGGTGCTGATGAAGCCTCAGGGTGCTGCTCCACTTCAGATTTGAGGGATGATTGGCTGGGAACTAAGGAACCAGCAATGGAACAGTAGCAGCCCGGTAAGGAACAGTGCCGCGGTTCAGCAATGGAGGAGGACTCGAAGAGCTGGATGGTGGAGGGTCGACAGTGGAACGATGGGAATTGTAACCACAGGGGAGCAAGCTCAACCCAACGAGGAGCAAGCTCAACTCAAGAAACACAACACAAGATTTTCCAGAATTCAGATTATCAAAACTGAGTGCAAAGTGTACATGCGCAAGTTTAAAACCTATCTTCCCCCAACGATTACATTTCTCAGTGACCCTTGGCATTCCATGCGTGAACTTCCATTGGTGATTATTGGCTGTTGGCTAGTTGATGTTTCCCTTTGTGCATGCTAACGAATTGTTGTTACCGTTGGCTGCTGATGACACCGAAATTTATACTAAATTTCATGCCATTTTATATTTCTTTTCGTGTCATATTTATTAAGTTTTGCTTGTTTTCAAGCATTATTTGCTACATATTACGGAATCTACAGAATTTCTTGTTTTTCGTGAATTTCAGATAAAAGTGCCATATTTTGATGGATTTTGAAGGATTTGATTGCACGAATGGATTCAGGACGTCGAAACGAAGCCGCCCGCCAATTTTCATGCAAATCGGAGCGAGTTTGAAAAATACACCCCGGGTGTAATGGATATTACGGGTGTAATTTCTGCCCAAAAATATGGCAGTGCTGTAAAAAATAACACGGGCCGTAATTTAGAGCAATTTGTTGATTTTATGGCACTGCCGTAATTTATTTTACGGTCGAAATTTGCACCTGGTCGCGCGACTCTTATGGACCCGAAACTTGCGAGGGCCATAACTTTTGATCCAGAGCTCCAAATAGAGATCTGAAAGTTGCTGTGGACTTGTGTTTAAGAGGCGAAGACGCACGAAGTAGAAGGGTGAATTTGTATCACGTATCAAGGGAGAAATTGCCATAGAGGCAGCTAGGGTTTGGCCTCATGCCGAGAGGCATAGAGGGCACCTCAAGCCTTGATTTTCACACAAAAGCGTTACATAGAGAAGAGAAGCACACCACAGAAGTTTCAGAGCGTTTGGAGTCCGATTGGACGAGGAATCAATAAAATAGCGATGACAGCGCTATTCATCACGAAATTACGGGTGTAATTTACATTACACCCGTGTTGTAACGTTGTTTTCTTCTTCTTCTCTAATTTCTAATTGTTTTAAACTATGCCTTATTGTAATCCTTCCTCCATGCAAGCTTAAACATATTTTGGGACATAGGGTTTAATCCCTTTGATTTTTAATGATTAGATAACTCTTTCTTTCGTCATGATAATCTTCGTTGTGATAATTTTACTCCTGTGATAAATTGTTCTTAGATTCTCTATAATTGCATGTTATTAATTATCTTCTTAGAGTTTTCTCAATGAGACTAAAAGGTGATTTGCTTGAGAGCTTGGAACCCTAGAATTGCATATTAGGATCCCTTCCCTAGGTTGGATCTAATTTGATCTGTTCTAGTAAATTAATTGCCATAATTATAACATGAATCTATAGATCGAGTCTATTTGTCAAACGTGGAGATCTTGCACGAAAGTGAGGATCGGAACGTTGGAGATCCATGAGTAAAACTAGTGTTGAGGCTCGGATGCACGAAAGTGATGCTTGAGATTCCACTAGAGATTATCAACCTAGAATTCGGATGCACGAAAGTGATCTTTGAATTCTCTGATTGATGATTTACTTATCTTTAGCTTGGGATAGATCTTGCGCGAAAGCGAGGATTGGTCTCTGCGCGATTGTCTGCACGAAAGTGAGATAATCCTTTTATGAAGTAAATTAGGTCTTTATCGTAGCAAGATTTGATTGACGACCTTTTATATCTAATCATTGAAATTAAGGTGGATAAAACCCTAGTCCCATGTTTACCTCTCTGATTATCTTTAGCATTATTTCTATTACTTATTTGCATCATATTTGGTTTACTTAGCTAGCGAGAAAATAATTATTTGGTAATTAACAATAAGGTCTCTATGGATCGTGACTAAGTATTTTTTGTTTTAGATTTAACTTTGTTTTTTTCTTTTTGCAGGTTTTGGATTTTCACAATTGTGACAGAACTGTGATATCTGAAGATTTGTGAATTTGCTTGTGTTTTAGATTTTCTATTTTTTTTCTATATTTTGAAAAAAAACAATTTCATTTGATTTGTGTTGGATTATCTCTTTGCTTGATAGATTTGGTAAAAATGTCTTTTCATCACAACTCCTGGGCTTCTGAAGGAGGAAAGGTATACATGCAACAAGGTGAGAACAAAGATTATTCACAGATGACTCTTGGAGAAATATGGAAATTACACAATATTCCTCTTATTTATTGTAAAATTTGTAAAGGTGATGATCATTATTTTTATGACTGTGAGTTTAGAAATCATGCAAATTCTAATTCTTCCTGGTATCAAGATGATCATTATGATTCTAGTTGGGAAAATCAAACTTATTCTTATGATGATTACTCAAATCATGTTTCTGTACCATACTATGAGGATACTAATGATGACTTGAATGAGACCATTAAACAGCTCAATTCTAGGTTGGATGACATGATTGCACATATTGAAATGCTAGAAACCCTGAAAGCACAACAAGCATGTTTATTTGAATTTGAAACTGAAAAGCTAAATTCTTCTTATTCTCCCATTAGATGTGATATTTGTGGATATTTAGATCATTGTACCTCTGATTGTCCATTTTTAAATCCCAATTTGTCATATAAGGAATCTTATGAAATGTATGAGAGACGGAAAAATCATCAATCCTTGACTATTAATACTGAACTGCTAGAAACCCAGATTGCACAGCATGATTGCTTATTTGAGTTTGATACTGAAAAACTTGATTTAGAAAATTCCCCATGTGATCATGATTGTTTTGAGATTGTGCCTTATGTAGATATTCATGAATCTCATTTTTATGATTGTGAAATTGATTTATCCGATAATTTATTTGAGGAAAAGGTTGAGAAAATTGAAATTGAAAACCCTTATTTTGATGATAATTCTGATTTTGATGTTGTATCATTTATGGTTAAATCTGATGAGTTTGATAAAGGGTTGAAAATTATAGACATTGATGAACCTCACTTTGATTTTGGTGATATTTTAGAAATTAATGATAAATCTCTTGTGGTTAAATCTGATTCTATAAATTCTTTTTCATATGATTATGATTTTGACTCTTCTGATGATGAATTATTTGTGGGGAAGCAAGAGAAAATTGATTTTGAAGAGTCTCATCTTGACTTTAATGATGATTTGGAAATTGATAAATTATTTGATGAAGTGCATGAGGAACTTGATAAAAATTTGAATGTTGTGAAAAATGATGAATCTCACCATGTTGATATGTTGCCCATGTCTACTGTTGAATCTTGTGGTTTATTTGAAAATTTATGTTTTATTAAGGAATCTAATGAAAGACAAAAACATTATTATGATGATCCAATGCTTGATTATTTTGATCAAAGTCCTACTTCTATTGTTATTGAAAATATTAATCTGAAGAAAGGACTCATGATTTTGCTTTTTGATAAACATAGGAAGATCATAAAGATTTCTTTGAGTGGATTTGAGAAGTATGATTTTAATTTTTGCATATTTAAGAAAGTTACTTTAATTGTGATTTATATGCAATTTTGGATTTTTGGATTTGTGGCTAAGTTTTTTGGATAGAGAAAATGCAGAAAATTGTTTGCTCTTTATTTTGGAACTGATTCACCTACTTCACCATGATATTGAGTTTTGGTCAATCTATGGACCTAAAATTAGCGCTTCTTGGGAGGCAACCCAAGCACTCGATCTTAGTTTAGCTTATATTATTTTTGTTTATTTTTAGAATTAATTTTTCTTTTTGTTTTGCAGGGAGAATAAAATTTTTGCAAAATACGGCACTACCGTAATCGTCCTTACGGTACCGTATTTTTGGTCTGATTTCCACCCGAGAGTTTTTGGTATTTTACGACACTACCGTAATATTGTTCACGGTACCGTATTTTTGAGTCATTTCTTTCCCGATAATTCTTTGAAAAATACGGCACTGTCTATCATCTATATTTTAAAGCTGCTTTCTGCTTATTGAGTAGGTGTCTTCTCACATTAATTTTAAGAAACTGGGTTGAGAAAATTTTTGATCCTTGGCACAGCATTGAAGTACTCATCTTTGTCTATCATCTGGATATTTTTTCTGAATTTTAAAGTCCATGGATCTCTCTAAAACATATAGCAACTTTTTGATTATGATTAATTTCTACAGCAGTTTTTTTTCTAACTGTTCTGACTAGCACTTTTGCTGCCACTTTTAAAGATGTTTCGGTGACTTGAAACCCAGATTTTTCACTTGGAATATGAAGTTAGTGTGTCATTCTATCTCGTGGCATAGTTATTTTCATGAATATATTTTTCGATCATTCTAGGACACATAGCAACTTTTCGAATTTGATTAACTTTTGTGCCGGTTTTTGCAGTTTTTGCAGTTTTGTAATCTGAGTAGCCTTCTTTCTGCTAATGCCCTAAATTCCTGACAGATTTTGATCCTTTGATTTTTATACTTCTGAAAAGAATATATCTTATTCTATTTCATGGTTCTGTCCATTTTCTATTTGGATCATTAAATCTTATTTTTAGGTAGGGCTACTTTTCATAAAAAATTCAAAAACTGCATAGTTTGCTTTCTACCAGTTATTGCTCATTTTGCCTCCAGATTCAGAAATCTTCAAGAGCAACTGTCTTTCACCTCTAGCCACCACTGCATCTGCCTCTGACATCACTATTTCCAGCCGTCCACACTGGATCATACCATATGCAGACTCTTACTTCTTCTACTACCTCTTATTCCATTTTATTTATTTATGCAGTAGACTCTTCATTAGTGATTGCTTTTGTTTATTTTTGCAGTGCTATCTCTCACACCCACCGGCCGACGATCTCACCTCCAGGACTGTGATCTCTAGCAGGCCACTAGAGATTACTCACTCTACTATCGGCACCATCACCATTATTACCAGCAGCTTTTCGGCTAGCTTCTGTTCACCTCTGCTTCTTGCCTGCTTGACTCTTTCCACCGGCATCCTCTTTAGACCTCCGGCGACATCTCTGATTCTCCCTTGATAAAATTATTTTTATCATTATTATTTTTTAGACTGTTTTTGATCTGAGCCTTATGTGAGCCTTATGTATTTTAAATTTTGCAGAAAATTTTCAAAAGACATATCTTTGGACCCAGCTGCATTGGCCTGACAATGACTGAGCATGATCTATATAGTTTTGTGAGTATCACTTGCACTCTCTTATTAATGACTATTTCATATAGTGCATCTTTGACTTTATCATATTTATACTACTTATTGGTTTTCTCTTGAAAAATGATTTTATGGATATATGGAACTCATTGTTTTGATGATGATATTATTCAAATTTGTTGAAATTGATGAAATCGTATGATCCACTTTCTACTATATGATGGCATGATTTAATGATAAAATTTTTATTGATAAAATGTCTTCCTTGATGATGTGAGTATTTATACTTGTGATTAGAGAAAAACCCTATCATGTTAGATTTATTTCTTTAGTGCATATCTATCTTTTGAAATTTGACATTGGTTGATGCATGAAACTTTGGGTAGATGTGTTATTTGAGGAATAAGATCTAAAAGTGAAACTACTCCTTTAAATAAAATGAGCATATGAGTATGATTTGTGAATTGATATCAATTGATCAACCTAGTAGATATTTAGTCTATTTTGCTATTTGTTGGGAAGGAAGAATCCAAGATCCATAAAAATAGTGAGAGACTCCCCTACTTGGCACTATTTAAAATTGATAGTGGTACCTAAGACATGGGTTGAAGTCTATGCATGAAAAATAATGAGAGTGAAAAATAATAAGACTCCTCTACTTGGCACTGTGTAAAATTGACAGTGGTACCGAAGACAAGAGTTGAAGTCAAAAATAAAAAGTGTGTATCTAAGTGGGTACATGCCATCTTTACAAAAACAAACAAAATACATAAAAAAAAAAAATCATGTGTCGAAAAAGATCTTGGAAACCTAATTCCTGTAAACAGAAGCATGATAGATTTGAACTGAAAACTGGGTGAAATCATGAGATTGAAAATTCTATTTATTATACAAGTTGCAAAGTTTTATTTAATTAAATTGTGTATCTAGAGAGTTGAGTTCTAAAGATAATAAGTTTATTTGAAGTTTTGTAAATCAATTGGTGGAATTTTTCATTGATGGGTTGTATTTTAGAAATTTATTGAGCATGAAAAGGTTATTCTCATGATCAATTTTTGATTTTTTGCTAGAGGACAAGCATAGTTTGAGCCTTATGTATTTGATGACACCAAAATTTATAGTAAATTTCATGCCATTTTATATTTCTTTTCGTATCATATTTATTAACTTTTGCTTGTTTTTAAGCATTATTTGCTAAATATTACAGAATCTACAGAATTTCTTATTTTTAATGAATTTCAGATAAAAGTGCCATATTTTGATGGATTTTGAAGGATTTGAGCGCACGAATGGATTCAGGACGTCGAAACGAAGCCGCCCGCCAATTTTCATGCAAATCGGAGCGAGTTTGAAAAATACACCCCTGGTGTAATGGATATTACGGGTGTAATTTCTGCCCAAAAATATGGCAGTGCTATAAAAAATAACACAGGCCATAATTTAGAGCAATTTTCGACCAGAAAGTTTAGTTGATTTTACAGCACTGCCGTAATTTATTTTACGGCCGTAATTTGCACCTAGTCGCGCGACTCTAACGGACCCGAAACTTGCGAGGGCCATAACTATTGATCCAGAGCTCCAAATAGATATCTGAAAGTTGCTACGGACTCGTCTTTAAGAGGTGAAGATGCACGAAGTGGAAGGGTGAATTTATATCCCGTATTAAGGGAGAAATCGCCAGAGAGCCGGCTAGGGTTTGCCCTCATGCCGAGAGGCGTAGAGGGCACCTCAGGCCTTGATTTTCATGCAGAAGCTTCGCCTGGAGAAGAGAAGCATACCACAGAAGTTTCAGAGCGTTTGGAGTCCGATCGGAGGAGGAATCAACAAAACAGCGGTGACAGCACTATTCATCACGAAATTACGGGTATAATGTACATTACACCCGTGTTGTAACGTTGTTTTCTTCTTCTTCTCTGATTTCTAATTGTTCTAAACTATGCCTTATTGTAATCCTTCCTCCATGCAAGCTTAAACATATTTTGGGACATAGGGTTTAATCCCTTTGATTTTTAATGATTAGATAACTCTTTCTTCCGTCGTGATAATCTTCGTTGTGATAATTTTACTCTTGTGATAAATTGTGCTTAGATTCTCTATAATTGCATGTTATTAATTATGTTCTTAGAGTTTTCGCAATGAGACTGAAGGGTGATTTGCTTGAGAGCTTGGAACCCTAGAATTGCATATTAGGATCCCTTCCCTTGGTTAGATCTAATTTGATTTGTTCTAGTAAATTAATTGCCATAATTATAACATGAATTTATAGATCGAGTCTATTTGTGAAATGTGGAGATCTTGCACGAAAGTGAGGATCGGAACGTTGGAGATCCATGAGTAAAACTAGTGTTGAGGCTCAGATGCACGAAAGTGATCCTTGAGATTCCACTAGAGAATATTAACCTAGAATTCGGATGCACGAAAGTGATCTTTGAATTCTCTGATTGATTATTTACTTATCTTTAGCTTGGGATAGATCTTGCGCGAAAGCGAGGATTGGTCTCTGCGCGATTGTCTGCACGAAAGTGAGATAATCCTTTTATGAAATAAATTAGGTCTTTATTGTAGCAAGATTTTGATGTAGGGTGGAGACACGTGTAACAATTCTATTGATTAAAACTAGAAAAAAAAACATCAAAATTTAGAATGCAACCAGAAAATAGCAAATAGATTTCAGTGCTACAAAAATATCATTTACAAGAAGTTGTCATGTCTTTCGGACTGATCCATTGTAGCTTCAGTTGGATCAACTCGTCCCTATCGTAGAGCAAAGTGAGTTCTTCCTCGTGACGCCAAAGATCAAGATTTTGGTGGCGCCGATTGCTTAAAATACCTGCAAAAACAAACATATTCAGATTAGCGAACAGGAAGTTGAAGCAGGAAATTCATGGAGATCAGAAACAGGGAACGCAAGGTTTGCGTCGTTTATCGACGCTCGAACGTGGATTGCTCGTTGGAGGATTTGGATGCAAGGAGGAGAAGAGGCGGCGTCGGTATCGTCAGAACACCGATGGCTGGTGGTGGGGCGAGGCGAGGGTGGCAACGCAGGCGGAGGCGGGGATGCGCTGTTCAGCAGAACAGGGGAGACGCGCGTGTGGAGCAGAGGTGGCCACCGTTCGTCAGGTGGTGGCCATTCGCCGGACCTGCTACAACTGGAGGTTGGTATGGTTGTGGGGACGACGTGGCCGGAGTTTGTGGTCGAATGCTGGCCGGTCAGAGGAGGGCGACGAGGAAAGGCGGAGCTGGGGCGGAAGAATGGCGGAAATAGGGGAAATGCGAAAGAAGAACAGGGCGCATCGCCGGACGGCCGGTAGTGCACGGACGCCGAAACTGCTACAACTGGGAGTTGATGATGTTGGGGTATGCCCTTAAGGCTAATGTTTGAGGCCTTGGGATTGTAAAAGTATCATGTAATAAACTCTTATGTTTATAAAAGGCATGGTTATTATTCAGGTTGTTACCTTGTCTGCTGTAATAAGTGTACTTCTGAATAATGTCTCAAAGCTGTTCAGCTAGGCTGACAGGCTATAAGTCCTTAGTCGAGATATCTTGGTGAACATGAGACAGCCTTGATATGATTGAGACTGATATGAGTGCTACTCCTATAGGATGCTTCGAGCATGGAATAAGATGTAGACTCATGGGTACATTGGATGTACTGGACAGACCCTACTGGGATATTCCATTGCTTGTCACAATGTGAATGATCCTTGTAAGCAGCAAGTGGCACATGTCCTTTGACTTGAGATCACTTGTGTTTCTAAATGATGATTGTCATTGTTTTGAGGTAGTTCAATATCATTTGAAACATAATGATTATAGACTATCTTGGATGGTGAGCTTGAGTCAGGTTAGGGCACTTGTGATAGATAAAGGATTGCCGTCTCCTTGTTCAGGGAGTGTGATGTTCTAATGGGGCCCCCCCTCTATAAGAGATGATTGAGAAAGTGTATGGCCATACCCAGATGACAGTGTTCATCTGATCTAATCATGCTCATAGTATTGGAGTTACAGGCTTGACATGCTTGTCCAATAAGAACATCCAGTGGCAAAGGAAACATGCATGCCTCGTGAGTTTGATTCACACTTGTGCTATGGTTTGGGAGTAGTCTTGGAAGACTCTTTCCTTTATATCGGGAGACAGTGATGTGTTGCTAGATACCCCTCACTGATCGTGATAACGTGAGTTATCGTTACCGACATTTAAAGGAAACCCTCAGGGTCGCACAAATTGGAGATATGGCTTACTTGAGTAAGATCGTGTGGACTGAATTGTTTGGGTTCAGTTTAAAGGGATTTAATCTCTGATTGTAAGTGAGATCTGGTCTGATCATGTTTGATTGATTAGGGCTTGAGATCGGTAAGCTTCGATCGAGAGAGATGATGCTAGATCGGTGAGATCAAGAGCATCAGGAGATGAACGGTTAGATCTTGAACCATTAGGTTCATAGATGGTCTAGACCATTTATTGGCTTGGCTTGGGTTAATTGGTCTTGGACCAAACCGACATTGAACCGGCTCATGGATGAGCGCATGGTTCATGTAAGGTGAGTTAAGGGCTTGGTTCACTTGGCGTGAACGCTTAAGCCTTCAACACATTCCATATTTGGAATTCGGTTTTCAAATGGGATGTGTGTAACGCCTCCACATAAGTGTGGGAGGTTACTCACTTGTTGAATGCGCTTGTGAAGGCTTCTCCAATTTTTCGGTGAAGCACGACAAGGACGAAGACAAGGAAAAGGAGTCTCGCCAAGCAAGCTATTCTCTCCCTTCCATACGGCAAAGAACCTTGAAGCCTTGCTAGCACAAGGACGACAAGGTGTAGGCCATTTTTCTTCTTGTGTGTGGCACACTTTGGAGGAGAACCCTATCGTTCTCTAGCTTCCAAGCCGACTCCTTCCCATGGCCATGGTAACGAATCTCTCACTTGTTATTCAAGTTGATTATATGAAAGTATAGAATGCGATCTTATGTGGAAACCCTAATTCCGCTGCTATGAGAAAGAAAGATATGACTTGCGCCCCCCTCATGAAAGGGGTTCTTCTCACAATAGGGTTTGCGCTCCCCTCTTGAAAGGGTTCCATCAATTGGTATCAGAGGGAATCTATACTTTTTCATATGATTGCTTGCGGTTCTAATGAGTAGATCATCATGTTTGATCCATGGATATGTTTGTGAATAGATCTAAAGGTGATTGCTTACATGCCGAAACCTACATGCTAGTTTAGAACTTAGATGTATGTTTCTTCATGAGTTGCGCAAGATGTATGTTTCTTCATGAGTTGCGCATGTTGTTGTGTTGGCGCATGATAAGTATGTTGAATGGTTGAATGATATTTCATCAAATCTTATACCTACTTGCGCGCAAACATTTAGATCTATATGCATCTACTATAAACCCTTAGATGGGTTGATGGGGCTGAAGTCACCTCTAGGTTAGATCCATTAGTCTGATCAGACCATCTGACAGTCTAGATGGATCGACCAGATGGCACCTGTGCGCAAGCACTAGGTGGCCATAGGTCGATTGCATCTTAGGCGTGTAGCGAGGTCTGGTTGAGACAACCAGTGAACACTCTTGAGTTAGGCCCGGGGTCACACCCGCTTGCCAAACCTCTTGAAGGTGGTTCAGCCCTTGGGGCATGCATGGTTGACCATTAGGTCAACTCGGGTCAGTTAGGACTCGGTGCATGCAAGGGCACAGGATCTAACTAGATGGATGAGTGGATCCCTATCAATGGACCATTGTAAGGTTGTAGGGCTCATAAGGAAATTAAAATTGATGCCATGGGGTTTTCAAAACTTTTAATTTCAAGATGATTGGATCACATGTTGATTGAACCATTTGCTTGTTTATTTAGTCTTATGTGGGTTGCCCAATTGTGTGCTGTGCTGGGGCCTGCGTGCCTGGACTTAAAAATTGTAAATTAATTTGTGATCTGCGAATCACATTGTACTTAATTTATAATATGTTGTTGACCTGCGAGTCAACCTTGTCTAGATAGATCAAATGTACTTTGATTAGACAAGAACAAAGGCACACATCCAAGTGGGGCATTCACCTGGTGGTGCACCTGAGGTGCTCTTAGCGCTAGGGCACTGGGTTGGACCAGATGAGATGCAATGAAGCTCAAGTGAAGACTTAAGTAATATTAAGGTCTTACTAGGGTTCATGGGCTTTTACCACATAAGATCATGCTTTCTACTTATTGCTAATAATTAGAATTGCATATCTATGTTTATATTCTGCTATAGCCATAGGACATGCCTGATAGTAAGAAGATAAAAGACCGTTAAAATCCAACGCTAACATATCAAGCTCGTAAGCCTTCTGACGCAAAACCTCACCTTTCTGACTATCGTTGGAGCCGTGTTGAACCCACTCAGTGGGCACGTCCATCTATCTTCAGACGGTGCTGGATTTCACCTGCGTGTTACAGAGTTGGGATTTATCCCCTCTCGTTGCTCAGCATAGCACGTGGTGGTCCAGGGAGTAGGTCAGGTCAGCTTGACCATGTAGACTACATATGTGGCGCATATGGTAGCACATGGAGGCAGCCATCTTTGGGATCAGAGACTGTGTTGTACCAACTCAGTTGGCACAGTCTGCTGGATTGCCAAGATGAAGGGGAATCGCACGGGTTGGCGATTGGCTGGGACAGCCTACCAGAAACTAGTGCTTGTCATCTCTGTGCATCTTATCTCGCCTGAGCGGGACGCGGAGACCAAGTATGAAATCTGGATCCCATCTCACTAAAAGAGTGTTTACTCTTTCGGACTGTTTACTGGATTTTTCAGTCAGACAAAATAGTGAGAAAAGAATCTTTCTTAAGTCCTGGATTGATTCTGAAACATTGATACTGACCTTGCTGTTCTTGCTTGTTGTAGATTCCTGCAGCAACGAACACCATGAGCTTCAATGTGCGATCCCTACTGGAAAGGGAGAAGTTTGCTGGGCCGAACTTCTCTGACTGGTTCGGACACCTTAAGATTGTTCTTAAGGCAGAGAGGAAACTGTATGTCCTCGAGACGGCGATACCGCCGCAGCCCGCTCTGAACGCCGCAAGGGCGGTTCGGGATGCCTACGAAAAGCACGTCAATGATAGCATTGATGTCGCTTGCCTGATGCTAGCGTCTATGACGCCACCGCTGCAGCGTCAGCATGAGGATATGTCGGCTATAGAGATTATAGCGAACCTCAAGATGCTGTATGCTGCACAGGCGAGGACAGAACGCTATAATCTGACGAAGCTCTTCTTTCAGAGCAAACTGGCTGAAGGGAGCCCAGTGGGAGCTCACGTGCTCAAGATGATTGGGCACAAGGAGGCTCTGGAGAAACTGGGGCATACCATCAACCAGGAGCTTGCTGTGGACATTATTCTGCAGTCTCTTCCGCCCTCTTTCGATGCGTTCATTATTAACTTTAATATGAACAAGATCGATTGTACGCCGGCAGAGCTGCTGAATATGCTCTTGACCACTGAGGAAACTCTGAAGGGTAAGCCTTCAACCTCTGTCTTGATGGTTCCTTCTAGGAACAAGAAGAAGGGGAAGAAGGGCAAGGCCCCTGTCAAGAATTACAGCAAGGCCCTGAAACAGAAGGTGAAGCGGTCGAAGGATAACAGGTGTTTCCACTGTGGCCAGCTGGGTCACTGGAAAAAGGACTGTAAAGCGCTCCAAGGAGATAAGAGGGGAAGCATCGCTTCTGGCTCAGGTATATATGTGACTGAGGTCATGTTATCTTCTTCTACCATTTCATGGGTGTTGGACACTGCATGTGGAGTTCACATTTGTTCAAATGTACAGGAACTCAAGAGAAGAAGGCAGGTGGGACAGCATGAGGTAGACCTACGAGTTGGAAACGGGGCACGGGTTGCTGCTGTTGCTGTAGGAGACTATTTCATTTCTTTACCATCTGGCGTTGTATTAGAATTAAACAATTGTTATTTTGTACCGAGTATTACCAAGAATATTATCTCTATTCCTGCTCTTGTCAGGAAAGGATTTGCCTTTGAATGCAATATTTCAAAGTGTGTTTTATCTCATGATAATATTGTGTATGCAACTGGTTCAATTAACAATGGGTTATACATGTTGGACATGGAAAATTCTATACAAAACATTGATAATAAGAAAGCCAAGTATGCTGATGACAGCACCTTGCTATGGCATAGTCGTTTAGGCCATATAAACGAGAAGCGCATTAAGCGGTTGCATGATCATGGACTGCTGGGATCATTCTCCTATGAGGAGATTGATACATGCAAAGCTTGTTTGATGGGTAAAATGACGAAGTCACCTTTTTCTAACAAAGGTCAAAGGACTTCAGGTTTACTTGACCTTATACACAGTGATGTGTGTGGGCCATTTAGTAAACATGCCAGAGGTGGCTATCAGTACTTCATTACCTTTACTGATGATTCCAGTAGGTATGGGTATGTCTATTTAATGAGACATAAAAGTGAATCTTTTGACAAGATCAAAGAGTTCAAAAATGAAGTACAAAATCAGTTAGGCCGAAATATCAAGGCACTTCGTTCTGATCGAGGTGGAGAATACCTGAGTCATACGTTTACTGGCTATCTGAAGGAGTGTGGGATTATCTCACAGCTCACTCCGCCAGGAACACCGCAATGGAATGGTGTGTCCGAGAGGAGAAATAGAACGTTACTAGACATGGTTCGTTCTATGATGAGTCAGGCTACTCTTCCATACTCCTTTTGGGGTTTTGCACTGGAAACAGCTGCAAAGGTACTAAACCGAGTGCCATCCAAGGCAGTTTCAAAGACGCCATATGAACTATGGTATGGGAAACAGCCAAGCTTGACATTTATCAGGATCTGGGGTTGCGAGGCTTATGTCAAAAAGCTCGCCTCTGGGAAACTAGAGAGCAGATCTGAGAAATGTATCTTTGTCGGTTACCCTAAGGAAACTAAGGGTTATTATTTCTTCGATCCCAAAGAGAACAAGGTGTTTGTTGCTCGGACGGCCATATTTCTTGAGAAGGAATTTCTTCTGCAAGAGGCCAGTGGGAGAGAAATAAAGCTGGATGAGATTCCAGAGGAAGGACAAAGTAGTCAAGCACAGTTGGATGAGCCTGAGCCGGTAAATCAGGTTATTGAGCAACCTGAGGCTCAAATATCACGGGAACCGCGAAGATCGGGTAGGATCCGTCGACAGCCTGAGCGCTATGACGGAGTCTACATCATTGATAATGATGAACCCCTCACTTATGCGGATGCGGTCAGTGGACCGGAGTCAGCTAGATGGCTTGAAGCTATGCGAGCCGAGATGGACTCCATGTCAGATAACCAAGTCTGGGATTTGGTTGATCCGCCTCCGGGAGTAATCCCTATAGGCTGTAAATGGATCTTCAAGAAGAAGATTGACATGGATGGTAACGTGGTTACCTATAAAGGCAGGCTAGTTGCGAAAGGTTTCAAACAAATCTACGGGTTAGATTATGATGAAACTTTCTCACCTGTAGCCATGTTTAAGTCTATTCGGATTCTTTTCGCGATAGCAGCATATTACGATTATGAGATCTGGCAGATGGATGTGAAAACAGCTTTCCTTAATGGAAATCTGGATGAGGATGTGTATATGACACAACCGGAAGGTTTCACTAATCCAGCAGATCGTCATAAAATATGCAAGTTAAAGAAGTCCATTTATGGACTTAAACAAGCATCAAGAAGCTGGAATATTCGTTTTGATGAATCAATCTCTGAGTTTGGTTTCATCAAGAACGAAGATGACCCGTGTGTATATAAAAGGTTTAGTGGAAGCGTAATTACATTCCTAATCCTCTACGTCGATGATATCTTAATCATTGGAAATGATATTCCTGAACTGCATGCTGTTAAGGCATGGTTAGGAAAATGTTTCCAGATGAAAGATTTAGGAGAAGCAGCCTATGTATTAGGTGTGAAGATCTACCGGGATAGATCTAAAAGGCTTCTCGGGCTGTGCCAGAGCACTTACATCGATAAGGTCCTGGAGAGATTCCATTTAGAGAATTCTAAACGTGGATATCTTCCAGTCAGACATGGTCTGAATCTTTCAAAGAGTCAGTGTCCACAAACACAGACTGAGAAAGATGAAATGGACAATACGCCTTATGCTTCGGCTATTGGATCCATTATGTATGCGATGTTATGTACTCGCCCAGACGTCGCTTACGGGTTAAGCGTGACCAGTCGATTCCAAAGTAATCCAGGTTTGGCGCACTGGATTGCGGTCAAGAACATTTTAAAATATCTGCGGAGGACCAAAGATATGTTCTTGATATATGGTGGTCAGGAAGAACTCAGTATAGAGGGATATACTGACGCTTCGTTCCAGTCGGACCAGGATGATTTCCGATCGCAGTCAGGCTATATTTTTAGCTTGAATGGTGGAGCAGTGGTGTGGAAGAGTTTCAAACAGTCAACTGTTGCTGATTCCACAACAGAAGCCGAGTATGTTGCAGCCTCGGAAGCATCCAAGGAGGCAGTGTGGATTCGTAAGTTCGTGAGAGAACTTGGTGTCGTTCCTTCGAGTGCTGATCCTTTGGTTATCTTCTGTGATAACACTGGAGCCATCGCACAAGCAAAGGAACCGCGGTCGCACCAGAAGTCCAAGCACATACAGAGACGGTTTCACTTGATCCGGGAGATCATTGATCGTGGCGAGATCAAAATATGCAAGGTTCATACAGATGACAATCTGGCAGACCCGCTTACCAAGCCTCTGGCGCAGCAGAAGCATGAGAAGCACTGTAATAATATGGGTTTGAGATTTCTCAACCATTAGATTAAGTGCAAGTGGGAGATTGTTGGGGTATGCCCTTAAGGCTAATGTTTGAGGCCTTGGGATTGTAAAAGTATCATGTAATAAACTCTTATGTTTATAAAAGGCATGGTTATTATTCAGGTTGTTACCTTGTCTGCTGTAATAAGTGTACTTCTAAATAATGTCTCAAAGCTGTTCAGCTAGGCTGACAGGCTATAAGTCCTTAGTCGAGATATCTTGGTGAACATGAGACAGCCTTGATATGATTGAGACTGATATGAGTGCTACTCCTATAGGATGCTTCGAGCATGGAATAAGATGTAGACTCATGGGTACATTGGATGTACTGGACAGACCCTACTGGGATATTCCATTGCTTGTCACAATGTGAATGATCCTTGTAAGCAGCAAGTGGCACATGTCCTTTGACTTGAGATCACTTGTGTTTCTAAATGATGATTGTCATTGTTTTGAGGTAGTTCAATATCATTTGAAACATAATGATTATAGACTATCTTGGATGGTGAGCTTGAGTCAGGTTAGGGCACTTGTGATAGATAAAGGATTGCCGTCTCCTTGTTCAGGGAGTGTGATGTTCTAATGGGGCCCCCCCTCTATAAGAGATGATTGAGAAAGTGTATGGCCATACCCAGATGACAGTGTTCATCTGATCTAATCATGCTCATAGTATTGGAGTTACAGGCTTGACATGCTTGTCCAATAAGAACATCCAGTGGCAAAGGAAACATGCATGCCTCGTGAGTTTGATTCACACTTGTGCTATGGTTTGGGAGTAGTCTTGGAAGACTCTTTCCTTTATATCGGGAGACAGTGATGTGTTGCTAGATACCCCTCACTGATCGTGATAACGTGAGTTATCGTTACCGACATTTAAAGGAAACCCTCAGGGTCGCACAAATTGGAGATATGGCTTACTTGAGTAAGATCGTGTGGACTGAATTGTTTGGGTTCAGTTTAAAGGGATTTAATCTCTGATTGTAAGTGAGATCTGGTCTGATCATGTTTGATTGATTAGGGCTTGAGATCGGTAAGCTTCGATCGAGAGAGATGATGCTAGATCGGTGAGATCAAGAGCATCAGGAGATGAACGGTTAGATCTTGAACCATTAGGTTCATAGATGGTCTAGACCATTTATTGGCTTGGCTTGGGTTAATTGGTCTTGGACCAAACCGACATTGAACCGGCTCATGGATGAGCGCATGGTTCATGTAAGGTGAGTTAAGGGCTTGGTTCACTTGGCGTGAACGCTTAAGCCTTCAACACATTCCATATTTGGAATTCGGTTTTCAAATGGGATGTGTGTAACGCCTCCACATAAGTGTGGGAGGTTACTCACTTGTTGAATGCGCTTGTGAAGGCTTCTCCAATTTTTCGGTGAAGCACGACAAGGACGAAGACAAGGAAAAGGAGTCTCGCCAAGCAAGCTATTCTCTCCCTTCCATACGGCAAAGAACCTTGAAGCCTTGCTAGCACAAGGACGACAAGGTGTAGGCCATTTTTCTTCTTGTGTGTGGCACACTTTGGAGGAGAACCCTATCGTTCTCTAGCTTCCAAGCCGACTCCTTCCCATGGCCATGGTAACGAATCTCTCACTTGTTATTCAAGTTGATTATATGAAAGTATAGAATGCGATCTTATGTGGAAACCCTAATTCCGCTGCTATGAGAAAGAAAGATATGACTTGCGCCCCCCTCATGAAAGGGGTTCTTCTCACAATAGGGTTTGCGCTCCCCTCTTGAAAGGGTTCCATCAGATGAGGTTGTGGTGATGACATGGCCGGAGTTTCGTGGTGGATGGTGGCCGGACGGAGGAGAACGGTGCTGGAAGACGGCACTAGGGCGGAAGGCTGGCGAGAACAGGGGATTTGAACGGACGTTCGATTCCGGTGATCGGACGGGAGGATTGGCGGATTCCAGCGGCTAGAGCTTCATCTTGGGGAGGAGGAGTGATGCCCAAAGTTTTGTGAGGATCAGACCGGCGGATCGTCGGCGGCGTGCTCACAATCTTTCGAAAATCTGGAAAATGGTTGAGATGAGCGGATGAATGCAGCGGAGTAGGAGAGTTAATGGAGAGGGATTAGAGGAAATGAGGGGAAAGCTAGGTGACACAAGCACCTCAGAGAAGACAAGGGAAAGAGACATCCGATGCCATTAGAAGGAAAACTATTTCTTCATTCAACAAGTCTGCATATTACAAAGTTGTGCTAACGACTCCTCTGGTGGACATAATCCTATATCACCTCTTCTAATCTCTGCTCCTGTATCTAATATGTCGTGGGTAAGGAATAGAGATCGCTAGTGGAGATCGTGCTCTCCTCCTCTCAACTCTAGCAAACTCTAGCAGAGGTGGAGAAGGCACGGGTGATGATGGCTCTAGAGATGGCTCTAGAGATGGCTCTACAGATGGTAACACAATCTTTGGAGATGGTACAAAAGCTAGTACCGATGTTGGGACGGTCACCTCTGTTATATTAGACATCTGAGATGCTGGAGGTGCTATCTCTGGAACCTCAGATGGCTCTGGTATGTCTGATGCAAAATCTACTGGTGTATCAACTAACTGAGGTGAGGACGGTAGATCCGGTATATCATCATGAGCCTCTACTAAACTCTCATCCTCCTCGGATAACTCTGAGGTAACTACTAGAGTATCTGGTAAAATATCCGAAGGCAACCCAATAAATGCCTCCTCACGAGCTAAAGGTGAGGATGCTATCTCAGGAGTTCGAGGTGAATCAGAAACAACAACATCCTCAACCTCTATAGACTCCGTATTAGCTAGCATAGCAGACTCTAGAAAATCAGAAGGAGGCTCAGATGGGACGGTCTCCTGTACCTCCATAGGTGTAGAAGTAGTCTGTTGCTCGATATGCTCCTCCTCAACAATGACTAGAGCTGGCTGTGGGGGTGCCACAGGTGTCTCAATGGTCTCCAAAATAGGAGACAGCTGTGGGACTACTCTCCTCCCCCAAGCAGATGTAGAGCGTCCAGTATGCATCCTAGCGTAATGTCTGGCTATCTGTTGGTCCCTGCTCTTAGGCCTATCAATAGGCCGCTCTAGAATAATCTCTAACACTAGTGAGCTAAGTAACTTAGCTGATGTCTGTGATGTACTCAGTCCCATGGATGTACTCGGGGTTGAAAATATGCTCGGAGCAAGTCTCAGGCTCCGAGTCACCATAAGATATACACTCAAAAGTATCTGGTAACACCCCGTGTACCATCTAGTATATAAACCATGGAATATGACCAAAATTCCAAGTCTTCCCCACTACCCCATATGTTCTGGACCTCATCACTCTCCTTAGTGTATCTGAACAATCAACACAGGTTTATAAAATATTTGCAAAACTGCAAGCTACAATCACTCAGAAAACCCTTGTCCATGATTTTTGTAGAAATCTCACTCGAAAATCTAGTAAATCAAGTTCCAAATCAGTGTAAAAGCATGCAAATCAAATAAAGAATCCAAATATTTCAGCTGGGTAAGATTTCCTCACCAATTTTGGCGAAATTGGGCTGAAATTGAGCATTGGCGACAACTTTGTGTTCTTCAGGTCGTTTGGCAATTTCTGAGGAAATCCGACTGAAATCGACTAGAAGATCAATGGAAAAGACTCACCGGATGTGGAGGATGGTCAGAGGAGAAGAATCGTTGCCTGAGGTGGAAGGGATAGACGAAAAATCAGGTTTTACAAGCATTGGCCTAAACCCTAACCCTTGCCCATTAAGTTCAAAATCTGGGTATTCACACCCCGTGAGTCGTTCACAGTAGCGGCGGTGATGCAGGAGCAAATAAGCCCATGAGCCTACTTGGGGATGGCCCAAACCCCCTAGATGGCACTTGGGAGTACTCCCCAGGTCATGGGGAAGAGACGACCCAAATTTTAGCCCGATCAGAGCTCACTAGACCCAGACACGGCCAGGCCATGCGTCCAAACACGGCCGTGACACGGTCGACCTGGGACGCGAACACCGACACGGCCACTGACACGGCCATGGCACCGACCATGTTCTTCTCGGTCAAAATTCCTGCAGATGGACACAGCCGTGTTCTCCGACACGGCCAAGCCATGTTCGCCGTGACCGAGAACTTTACGACCCCGCAATTGCCCGTGCGCCCGCCCGTGAAAGTCTCGGGCAAATCCTCAACCACTGAACACCGCTGTGTTCCCAAACACGGCCGAGCCGTGTTCCCCAACACGGTCCTCGACACACCCGTGGCCACCGTCGTGCTCTCTTCGGCAGATTTTGGCGCAGCCGAACATAGCCATGCGCACCAACACGGCCAGGCCGTGTTCCACCCTATAGATGCTGTGGAACCTCGACGACCGCACTTCAACATCACTCACCCTCCCTACCACATTACTCCACCCCAGGATGACCCGAAGAAGCTCCACAAGGTGACAATCCGGCATTCTCAACATCAAAGCAAGCCACCGCATCACCTCACAGGCTTCATCGACACCCCTTCCTCTCATGCCACATCAACTCAACCCAAGGGCCCCTCAAGCCGACCCCTTGAGGCTCCCAACCCAAGTGGGCCGCTCAACCTCAGGAACAACACGGCCCAAGAGCGATCCGCAACGATAGTCGCACAGCCCACAACGTCGAAATTCTGCTTACTCATCGCCATGTGCTCGGAGCGCGTCTAGGCCCGATCGTACGCAGCCGCAGCTTCACGCCACCTGCCCCGAAGAATATTAGTTGGAGAGTTGTCATGTTTGTCTTTAGTCGCAGCTTGACCACTTTAATGGCCTGCTAGAGTGGTTAGTTTTTTAGAATTGCTTGTTTCTTATGTATTTTGTTTGTTCCCACCCCTCTACTCTATAAAAGAGGAGGTTGGGCTGTAGTTTTCTTCAGTCCTCTAAGTGTGTAGAGTTCTCCTGGTGAGCTTAGAGAGCCCTCCAACATTTGTGAAGTCGAGCCGGAGCCTCACCTTCATCGTTGTTCGGGACGAGGACGCCTAGATTCCAAGTTGTTTCCACTTTCAGCTTGAAGTAAATCCCACCCTTCCGGTGGGTTAGGATCGCCTGTTTTTCATTTCAGTTGCGTATTTCTTCGCTGCGATTTCTTCACCCGCGTTGTCCGTTCTTTTGAAGCGTGGTTGTTTTCTTGTGTTCTTTCCCTTGTTTCAGCTACATAGTCCAGCGAGCTAATTTCCACGCCTTCGCTATCCCCCACGTGGCTAAGCTTAAAACGTGCCAAGTGAGCTGCGAGGATCGCTTAAAATTTTCTTTGAGGTTATTGTGTTGCGTTAATAGTTGGGTGCCATCGCTTTTCATTCGCATTAGTGTTGCCCTAATTGAACTTGTCACTATTTTCGTCGCGCTTTCTACCGATTTTCCTGCACTTTCCGAAGCATTTTTCCTTCCCTCGTCTCACGACCCTCTCCCGTTTTACGTGCATTGTGTAACATCCCTAGAGTACGGCTTAAGGACCCTCCCTCCTATTAGACGCTACATCCATTCTGGTATCAGAGGGAGTTGCGTGCTCGATTTTTATTGATCGCATGATCCCTTTCCATCGCATTGCATATTTCTGCATTCTTTCGGTGTTTTCAGCATTTCACATTTGTCGCGTCCCCCTTGTTTGTGCATGGTGACTACAAGGTCTCAAGTCATGTCGTCCCAATACCCCGAAACTATTCCTGAAACCCAAGAGTCAGTCCAGCCTTCGGAAGGGGCTAACTCCAGTCTAGAATCCTTGGGCGCGCTAGAGGCGCGAATCGATGCGAAGCTTGCTGCGCTGTCCGCACGCGTGGATGCCCAACGAGCCCGCACTGAAGCCAAGTTTGATCCGGTTATGACTGGACTCCAACACCTCATTAGTTGCCTTGGGCCCATGGAGCATGAGCACCCAAGCTCGGCGAACCCTCCGGTGTCCGCAAACCCAACCCTTACTAGAGAGTTACCCCCTTTGACCGTGCCTACTCGGCCGCGTGCCCACGAGGAAGATTGGGGCCGCACATGACCATACGAGGCCCCTAGGAACCCAGCCCTTGGGGATGAGCCCCTAGATGACGATGACATATGGGCCGCCCAAGGCCCGCAGCCCAACGGTCGCTTCGGCCACGCTTGGGCCGCACCCCGAACCCCAGCTCCCACACGCGTTGAGCGTCCCCGGGTGGACGTCAACTTCCTTCGCTATGTCTGGCACACCCCTGCGCCTTTCAAGGGTGCCCTTGACCCCACCGAATTCCTTGATTGGGTCGCGTCTGTGGATGCACATTTTGATCTCACCCGAGTCCCACAAGAAGCCCGTGTTTGGTATGTGCGTACCCTACTCGGGGGCCCTGCACGTTTACATTGGGAAAACGTGGAGAGCCAGAATGCACAGCAGGCCTTACCCCCAATCACCGAGTGGGCGGAGATGCGTTACCGCCTCCGCGAGCGATACGTCCCTACTTCATATAGGCAGCGTCTTCTTGACCAGTATAGTCGCCTTCACCAGGGCTCCAGCACCTTCGAGGAGTATCATCTAACCTTCGAGACGCTCCAACTCCGTTGTAACCTACAAGAGGACCCCGAGCTGTCGTTGTCCAAATTTAGGAATGGCCTCTATTCTGATATCCGTCGAGCCTTACCTGCATATGGCTTGGAGACTTTCAACCAAACTTTCCAGCGTGCTCGGGACATCGAGCAAGACCTTCGCGCCGCTACAAGGCGCGTTGACCTAGGTTACACTACATTGTGAATCTCCCAAGAAACCCATTCATGCCGACACGGGTCCGGCTCGCGTCGCTACCATAACCCCCACCGAACACGACATTGAGGCCGAGTGTTACACTAGTGGTGAGGAATCGGGTCCGTCCACCCTTGTTGTCCATTACAACCTAGTCCAACCTTCGCCTACCGAGGATTGAAGGCGCTCGGGCATTTTCATGACTTACATCAAGTGGAATGGGCACTCGTGTAAGATCGTCATCGACGGCCGGAGTAGCCTAAACGTGGTCTCTCGAACTGCGGTCATGCGCTTTGGCCTTCCCCTTGAGCCTCACCCGAGACCCTACTCTATTGCTTGGGTTGACACCACGAGCCTTCCAGTTACACACCAGTGTCAAGTTCCCATCGTGTTTGGGAACTATCGTGAGAAGGTCTTGTGTGACGTTGCGACTATGGATGTCGCCCATGTCCTCCTCGACCGCCCATGGCTGTACAACAGGGACGTAGTTCATTATGGTCGGTTGAACACTTATGTGTTCGACCATGACGAGCAGAAAATTTGATTGATTCCAACTCCGCCTAAGGAGCTCCGAGCGTCCACTTCTAAGGGTGTCATTACACCATCGGCCCCGACCGTTCAGCGTGCCCCCATGGTCTCCCTCATGCGCACCCCTATGTTGGTTCGTGAGGCCCATGAGACCAAGACTGTTTATGTGCTCATGGTGCGCGAGGTTCAGGATCCCATCCCTTGCCCCGACCTGGCACCTCCCGTCAAGGTGTCTGCCCTGTTAGATGAGTTTAGTGACATTAGCCCCAAAGACTTACCTCACGGTCTTCCCCCGGAGAGGGAGATTCAGCACGCTATTGACCTTATCCCGGGAGCGCCCCTCCACAATTTGCCCCACCATCGCCTTAACCCCGCGGAGCACGCAGAGTTGCAGCATCAGGTGGATGACCTCCTCACTAAGGGGTACATCCGCGAAAGCCTCAGTCCTTGCACCGTACCTGCGCTTCTCACACCTAAGAAGGAAGGGTCGTGGCGCATGTGTGTCGATAGTCGCGCCATCAACAGGATTACCGTCAGGTATCGATTTCCCATTCCCTGGCTTGTCGAAATGCTGGATTTGATCTCCGGCGCATCTTAGTTTTCCTTGCTCGACCTCAAGAGTGGCTACCATCAGGTCCGCATCCGCGAGGGCGATGAGTGGAAGACCGCATTCAAGACCAAGGACAGTCTTTACGAGTGGCTTGTCATGCCATTCGGGTTGTTCAATGCCCCGTCCACTTTCATCCGCTTGATGAGTCAAGTCTTCCGGCCCTACATGGGCAAATTTCTGGTCATCTACTTCGACGACATTCTGATCTTTAGTCGGACCCATGATGAGCACCTGGAGCATCTTCCCTCCACGTTCGACCTCCTGCGCAAGGAGCACCTCTTCCTTAACACGAGGAAGTGCGCCTTCCTGACCAACAGCATGTACTTTCTGGGTTATATTGTCTCTAACCAGGGCCTGTCCGTTGACCCTGCGAAGGTCGAGGCCATCCGGCACTGGCCTGAGCCTCGCACCGTAACCGAGGTCCGTAGTTTCTTGGGTCTTGCGGGTTTTTACCAATGCTTCATTCGGGGGTTCAGCACGATTGCAACCCCCTTGACCCAACGTCTTTCCAAGGATGAGTTTGAGTGGACTGCTGCCACTCAATGTGCTTTTGATACGCTTAAGGACGCCTTGACCACTGCCCCTGTTTTGCGCCTCCCTGACTTTTCGAAAGTCTTCGAGGTTGCATGCGATGCCTCTGGTTCCGGCATCGGTGGTTCCCTTAGTCAAGAGGGCCATCCTGTGGCCTTCTTCTGTGAGAAACTAAACACGGTACGACAGCGTTATTCCATGTACGACAAGGAGTTCTACACGATCGTTCAGTCCCTTCGGCAGTGGAGACATTACCTCCTCCACCGCGAGTTTGTGTTATACAGCGACCACCAGGCCCTTTCCTTCCTCAACGCCCAAAAGAAGTTGGGCACCCGCCATGCTAAGTGGGTTGAGTACCTTCAGCAGTACTCCTTCGTGATCAACCACAAGGCAGGCAAAGAAAACGCCATCGCAGATGCATTGAGTCACATCCGGACCCTTTTATGCGTGATGCGCACCCGTGTCAAAACCTTTGACCATGTCAAAGAGGAATACACCACGTGTTCTAACTTCGGTGCCATCTACGCCACTTTGATCTGTTGGGGTATGCCCTTAAGCCTAATGTTTGAGGCCTTGGGATTGTAACAGTATCATGTAATAAACTCTTGTGTTTATAAAGGCATGGTTATTATTCAGTTTGTTACCTTGTCTGCTGCAATAAGTATACTTCTGAATAATGTCTCAAAGCTGTTCAGCTGGGCTGACATGCTATTATGTCCTTAGTCGATGTGTCTTGGTGAACATGAGACAGCCTTGATATGGTTAAGACTAATGTGTGTTCTAATCTTATAGGATGCTTCGAGCATGGAATAAGATGTAGACTCATGGGTACATTGGATGTACTGGACAGACCCTACTAGGATATTCAGTTGCTTGTCACAATGTGAATAATCCTTGAGTGCAACAAGTGGCACATTTCCTCTGACTTGAGATCACTTGTGTTTTCTAAATGATGATTGTCATTATTTTGAGGTAGTTCAATATCATTTGAGAAATAATGATTATAGACTATCTTGGATAATGAGCTTGAGTCATGTTAGGGCACTAGTGATAGACATAGGATTGCCGTCTCCTTGTTTAAGGAGTGTGATGTTCTAAAGGGGCCCCCTGGATGAGATGATTGAGAAAGTGTATGGCCATACCCAGGTGACAGTGTTCATCTGATCTAATCTTTCTCATCATATTGGAGCTACAAGCTTGACACGCTTGTCCAATAAGAACATCCAGTGGCAAAGGAAGTATGCATGCCTAGTGAGTTGATTCACACTTGTGCTATTTTTGGGTGTAGTCTTGGAAGACTCTTTTCTTTATATCGGGAGACAGTGATGTGTTGCTAGATACCCCTCACTGATCGTGATGACGTGAGTTATTGTTACCGACATTTAAAGGAAACCCTCAGGGTCGCACAATTTGATGATATGGCTTACTTGAGTCAGATCGTGTGGACTGAATTGTTCAGGTTCAGTTTAAAGGGATTTAATCTCTGATTGTAAGTGAGATCTGGTCTGATCATGTTTGATTGATTAGGGCTTAAGATCGGTAAGCTTCGATTGAGAGAATGGATGCTGGATCGGTGAGATCAGGAGCATCAGGAGATGAACGGTCAGATCAAATACCTTAGGGTTTTAATGTGATCTGGACTTATGGCTTGGTTTATTTGGTTATTGAACCAAATTCAAGTGAACCGGCTCATGAATGAGCGCATGGTTCAAGGGTGAAGTGGAGTTTGCGATTGGGGTAAACCCAAGATCGCATGTGGAGAAGTTATATGCTATTTTTGGATAGCACTTCTCAACGTGACCACGTTTTCACGTCCTCCCTCTTCACGCCTTCACGCTTTGTCGCCAACTTGTTTTTGGCTCTTGGGGCATTCTCGCGTGGAGGAGAGGAAGAGACGATAGGGAAAAATCGCCAAGCCAAGAAGTTCTTCTTCCCTTTCACTCGACCAAGACATCTTTGGACCTTGCTAGCACAAGGATCGCAAGGAGGAGTAGGCGACATCAATTGTGTGTGTCACCTCTGGAGAAGATCCAGTTTGATCTTTGCTTCCAAGGCGCCATCTAGAAATGGCTATGGTATGATCCTTCTCTATATGCAATCGGGTTCCTTTTGTTAATCATATAGCATGCAAGATCTAGAAACCCCCTTTCCGCTGCTTGCATCTTCCATATGCGCCAATGCTTTAGGGTTTCACCCCCTTGTGGGGACTTTCATGATCAAGTCCGTTGACCCCGACTCTGCCTATCAGTTGTGCGAGGGTTTCTTGTTCTTGGGGAATCACTTGTGCATTCCCCGCTCTTTGCTTTGAGATCACCTCTTGCTCAAGCTTCACGTGGGTGGCATCACCGGCCATCATGGCCGCGACAAGACCCTTGAAATGGCCGAGGAATGTTTCTTCTGGCCCTCCCTTCGAAAGGATGTCGAGCGCATTGTACGCCACTACGGTACATGTCAGTTGTCAAAGCCCCGCCCTGCGAACACGAATCTCTATACCCCTTTGCCGGTGGCCAGCGGCCCATGGCGCGACCTGAGCATGGACTTCGTCCTTGGGTTGCCGCGGACTGCTTCCCGCTTCGACTCGATGTATGTCGTTGTCGATCAGTTCTCAAAGATGGCCCACTTCATCCCCTATGCGTGCACTGCTGACGCGTCACACGTTGCCTCCCTTTTTGTCCGCGAGATCGTGCGTCTTCACGGTCTTCCCTCTTCCATTGTGTCCGACCGTGACACGCGTTTGTGAGCCACTTCTGGTGCTCACTTTGGGCCATCTCGCACACTACATTGAAATTTTCCACAGCCTATCACACTCAGACCGACGGGCAATTTGAGGTTGTTAACTGCAGTTTAAGCAAACTACTTCGCTGCCTTGTCGGCGACCACCCGAGGTCTTGGGATTCCATCCTACCTATGGCTGAGTTTGCGTACAATAGCGCCTCTAATAGGTCTACGAGTCTTAGTCCCTTCCAGATCGTCTTGGGCTACCAGTCACGTAAACCCATCGACCTGCATGACCTTCCCATCGAGTCCCACCTCTCCCCGCATGCATACTCTTTTGCCCAGCATATCGCTTGTTTGCATGACGAGGTTCGGCGTCATATCTTTTTGGGCAACACTCGCAATCCAATGAAGGCCAACGAGCATCATAGGCCGCAACATTTTACTATAGGTGAGCTGGTGAGGGTGCGAATCCACCCCGAGCGTTTATCAAACAGGGCACAATTTAAGCTCCGGCCACACTACATGGGACCCTATTGTTGGGGTATGCCCTTAAGGCTAATGTTTGAGGCCTTGGGATTATATCAGTATCATGTATAAACTCTATGTTTATAAAGGCAATGGTTGTTATTCAGGTTGTTACATCATCTGCTGCAATATGTGTACTTCTGAATAATGTCTCAATGCTGTTCAGCTTGGCTGACATGCAGTTTTGTCCTTAGTCGAGATATCTTGGTAAACATGAGACAGCCTTGATATGATTAAGACTAATATGTGTTCTAATCTTATAGGATGCTTCGAGCATGGAATAAGATGTAGACTCATGGGTACATTGGATGTACTGGACAGACCCTACTTAGGATATTCAATTGCTTGTCACAATGTGAATAATCCTTGTATGCAAACAAGTGGCATATTTCCTCTGACTTCAGATCACTTGTGTTTCTAAATGATGATTGGCATTGTTTTGAGGTAGTTCAATATCATTTGAAATATAATGGTTATAGACTATCTTGGATAGTGAGCATGAGTCATGTTAGGGCACTAGTGATAGATATAGGATTGCCGTCTCCCTGATTGGAGTGTGATGTTCTATAGGGGCCCCCTGGATGAGATGATTGAGAAAGTGTATGGCCATACCCAGATGACTATGTTCATCTGATCTAATCATTCTCATCATATTGGAATTACAGGCTTGACACGCTTGTCCAATAAGAACATCCAGTGGCAAAGGGAACACATATGTCAAGTGACTTGGGTTCACACTTGTGCTGTGGTTTGGGTGTAGTCTTGGAAGACTCTTTCCTTTATATCGGGAGACAGTGATGTGTTGCTAGATACCCCTCATTGATCGTGATAACGTGAGTTATCGTTACCGACATTTAAAGGAAACCCTTAGGGTCGCACAATTTGATGATATAGCTTACTTGAGTCAGATCGTGTGGACTGAATTGTTTTGGTTCAGTTTAATGGGATTTAAACTCTGATTGTAAGTGAGATCTGGTCTGATCATGTTTGATTGATTAGGGCTTGAGATCGGTAAGCTTCGGTCGAGAGATTGGATGCTAGATCGGTGAGATCAAGAGCATCAAGAGATGAATGGTCAGATCTTGAGCCTTTTGGTTTAATGTGATCTGGATCAAGGCTTGGCTTAATTTAGTCCTTGAACCAAATGAAATGAACCGGCTCATCAAGTGAGCGCATGGTTCAAGGGGAGAGGAAATTGCGATCGTTCACTTGGTGTGAACACATGATCGCATGTGGTGGCTTGCTATTTTTAGAAGCCATGATCTCAAAATGAGACCACGCCTCACGTTCGAATAGGTCTCCCTATTCTCGCCTCTTGCCCCCTTTTGCTCACGACGACTCACTCTCGTGTGTGAGTGTTGACGACAAGAGAAGGATTCGACCAAGCAAGAAAGATCATCTCTTCTCCCTTCATTCGATCAGGAGATCTTGGATCCTTGCTAGCACAAGGAGCAACAAGAAAGTAGGCGATCTATCACCTTGTGTGCGCACGCTTTGGAGGAGAACCACTTTGTTCTCTGCTTCCAAGACGCCATCCAAGAAATGGCATCGGTATGAATTTTCTTCTGTATACAAGTTTTTAAGAAGTTGATCATATGACATGCATGCGATTCTTTTAGAAACCCTTGCTTCCGCCCATGCAAGTTTTATATGCGCATGTCTAGGGTTTCCCTCCCCCTTAGGGAACTTTCAATTGGTATCAGAGCCATGGTTCCTTGTATGTTTCATATGATTGCTTATTGTGATCCTTGTTTGCACCTAAGATTAGATCTAATGGTTATCTTCATGCGAAACTACATGCTTTTTTTCAACATTAGATGTTTGTTGGCGCATGTCTCTATGATTGGCGCTTGTTGTATGGTTTTTCTCAAAACATGACTTGCGCGCCCCTCATTAGATCTAAGCGCCTGCTGTAAAACCTTAGACGGGTTATTAGGGTTGAAGTCATCATCTAGTATAGACCCAACAGTCTGATCAGACTATCTGACAGCCTAGATGGGTCGACCAGATGGCACCTATGCGCAAGCATGAGGTGGCTATTGGTCGACTGCTGAAAGGCGTGTAGCGATGTCTGATTGAGACAACCGATGAACGCTCATGATTAAGGCCCGGGGTCACACCCGCTTGCCAGAACTCATGAGGGACGTTCAGCCCTTCACGCATGCATTGTTGACCATGAGGTCGACTCAAGTCGGTTATGACTTGGTGCATGCAAGGGCAGTGGGTCTGACTAGGTCTGATGAGTGGATCCCTGGTAATGGACCGTTGTAAGGTAGTACGGCACATAAGGAAATAAAATGAAGCCAATGGGTTTTTTGAAAAATTTTATTTTCTTGGATGGATCACATGATGTTTGTATAACATGAGGAATGATTGTTTATTTAATCTTATGTGGGCTGCCCAATTTAATGTGTGCTGTGCTGGGGCCTGCGTGCCTGGATTATTATTGTAAATTATTTATTGTGATCTGCGCATCACATTTTAATTAATTTATAAAGTGTAATTGACCTGCGTGTCAATCATGTCTAGATAGATTAAATTGTAATTTAATTAGACATGAGCACAGAGCACACTTGGCAGAGGCGCATGCAGCAAGTGGCTTCACCAGTGGGAGGTATAGGGTTCGACTCTAGGACAGGCGCATTTTACCTGGTGGGCGCATCTGAGCTGCAGTGGGCGCTTGGGCCCGGGTTGGGCCAGATGAAATGCTAAAGACCTATGAAGAGCTCAAGTGAAGACTTAAGTGTATTAAGGTCTTACTTAGGCATAATGGGCTTTTACCACATAAGATCATGATGCTTTCAATTTACTGTTTAAGTAATTTTGTCACTGCATGATTTATTCTTCTGCTATCACCATAGGATTTGAATGATAGTAAGAAGATAAAAGGACCGTTAAAATCCAACGTTAAATATCAAGCACGTAAGCCTTCTGACGCGAAACCTCACTGTTCTGACTATCGTTGGGGCCGTGTTGTACCCACTCAGTGGGCACGCCCATCTATCTTCAGACGGTGTGTGATTACACCTGCGTGTTACAGAGAAGGGATTTATCGCTTCTCGTTGCTCAGCATAGCACGTGGTGGTCCAGGGAGTAGGTCGGGTCAGCTTGACCATGTAGGCTACATACTGAGCATATGGTAGCTATATGGAGGCAGCCATCTGTGGGATCAGAGACTGTGTTGTACCAACTCAGTTGGCACAGTCTGCTGGATTGCCCAGATGAAGGGGAATCGCACGGGTTGGCGATTGGCAGGGATTGCTTACCAGAGATTAGTGCTTGTACTCTCTGTGCATCTTATCTCGCCTGAGCGGGACGCGGAGACCAAGTATGAAATCTGGATCCCATCTCACTAAAAGAGTTTTACTCTTTCGGGCTGTTTTGCTGGATTTTTCAGCCAGATAAAATAGTGAGAAAAGAATCATTCTTAAGTCCTGAATTGATTCTAACATTGATACTGACCTTGCTGTTCTTGCATTGTTGTAGATTACTGCAGCAACGAACACCACAGCGTTCAATGTGCGATCCCTACTGGATAGGGAGAAGTTTGCTGGGCCAAACTTCTCAGACTGGTACGGACACCTTAAGATTGTTCTTAAGGCTGAGAGGAAACTGTATGTCCTCGAGACGGCTATACCGCCTCAACCCGCTCCGAACGCCGCAAGGGCGGTTCGGGAAGCTTATGAAAAGTATGTCAATGATAGCATTGACATTGCTTGCCTTATGCTAGCGTCTATGACGCCACAGCTGCAGCGTCAGCATGAGGATTTATCTGCTATAGAAATTATAGCAAACCTCAAGATGTTGTATGCAGCACAGGCAAGGACTGAACGCTATAACTTGACTAAACTTTTCTTTCAGAGCAAACTGACTGAAGGGAGTCCAGTTGGAGCTCACGTACTCAAGATGATTGGGTATAAGGAGGCTCTAGAGAAACTGGGACACACCATCAATCAGGAGCTTGTTGTAGACATCATCCTGCAGTCTCTCCCGGCCTCTTTCGATCCGTTCATCATTAATTTTAATATGAACAAGATCGACTGTACGCCTGCAGAGTTACTGAACATGCTCTTGACTACTGAGCAGACTCAGTCTCATGAGAAGGGAACGCCTTCATCCTCTGTCCTAATCGTTCCTTCTAGGAATAAGAAGAAGGGGAAGAAGGGCAAAGCCCCTGTCAAGAGCTACAACAAGGCACTGAAACAAAAGATAAAGCGGTCAAAGGAATACAGATGTTTCCATTGTGGCCAGCTAGGTCACTGGAAAAAGGACTGTAAAGCGCTCCAAGGAGAGAAGAAGGGAAGCAACTCTTTCGCTTCTGGCTCAGGTATTTTCGTGACTGAAGTCATGGTTTCTTCTTCTATTTCATGGGTGCTGGACACTGCATGTGGAGTTCACATTTGTTCAAATGTACAGGAACTCAAGAGAAGAAGACAGGTGGGACAGCATGAGGTGGACCTACGAGTAGGAAACGGGGCACGGGTTGCTGCTGTTGCTGTAGGAGTTTATCACATCTCTTTACCATCTGGTCTTGTATTAGAACTGGACAATTGTTATTTTGTACCAAGCATAACCAAGAATATTATCTCTATTCCTGCTCTTGTCAGGAAAGGGTTTTCCTTTGAATGCAAGATTTCAAAGTGTTATATTTCTTTTGAAAATATTGTTTATGCTACTGGGTCAATTAACAATGGGTTATTCATGTTGGACATGGAATGTTCTATACAGCAAATTGATATTAAGAAAGCCAAGTATGCTGATGACAGCACCTTGCTATGGCATAGTCGTTTAGGCCATATTAACAAGAAGCGCATTAAGCGGTTGCATGACCATGGACTGCTGGGATCATTCTCCTATGAGGAGCTTGATACATGCAAAGCTTGTTTAATGGGTAAAATGACGAAGTCTCCTTTTTCCAACAAAGGTCAAAGGGCTTCAGGTTTACTTGATCTCATTCACAGTGATGTGTGTGGGCCATTTAGTAAACATGCCAGAGGTGGCTATTCATACTTCATTACCTTTACTGATGATTTCAGTAGGTATGGTTATGTCTATCTAATGAGACATAAAAGTGAATCTTTTGACAAGTTCAAAGAGTTCAAAAATGAAGTACAAAATCAGCTAGGCCGAAATATCAAGGCACTTCGTTCAGATCAAGGTGGAGAATACTTGAGTCATGAGTTTACTGACTATCTGAAGGAGTGTGGGATTATCTCACAGCTCACTCCGCCAGGAACACCGCAATGGAATGGTGTGTCCGAGAGGAGAAATAGAACCTTACTGGATATGGTTCGTTCTATGATGAGTCAGGCTACTCTACCTTACTCCTTTTGGGGATTTGCACTGGAAACAGCTGCAAAGGTACTAAACCGAGTGCCATCCAAGGCCGTTTCAATGACTCCATATGAGTTATGGTATTGGAAACAGCCGAGCTTGACATTTATTAAGATCTGGGGTTGTGAGGCTTATGTCAAAAAGCTCGTCTCTGGGAAACTAGAGAGCAGATCTGAGAAATGTATCTTTGTCGGTTACCCTAAGGAAACTAAGGGTTATTATTTCTACGATCGCAAAGAGAACAAAGTATTTGTTGCTCGGACGGCTATTTTTCTTGAGAAAGAATTTCTTCTGCAAGAAGCCAGTGGGAGAGAAATAAAGCTGGATGAGAATCCAGAAGAAGGACAAAGTAGTCAAGCACAGTTGGATGAGCCTGAGCCAGTAGATCAGGTTACAGAACAACCTGAGGCTCAGATATCACGGGAACCGCGAAGATCGGGAAGGATCCGTCGACAGCCTGAGCGCTATGACGGAGTCTACATCATTGATGATGAACCCCTCACTTATGCGGATGCGGTCAGTGGACCGGAATCAGCGAGATGGCTTGAAGCTATGCGAGCCGAGATGGACTCCATGTCAGATAACCAAGTTTGGGATTTGGTTGATCCGCCTCCGGGAGTAATCCCTATAGGCTATAAATGGATCTTCAAGAAGAAGATTGACATGGATGGTAACGTGGTTACCTATAAAGGCAGGCTAGTTGCGAAAGGTTTCAAACAAATCTACGGGATAGATTATGATGAAACTTTCTCTCCTGTAGCCATGTTCAAGTCTATTCGGATTATTCTCGCGATAGCGGCATATTATGATTATGAGATCTGGCAAATGGACGTGAAGACCGCTTTCCTTAATGGAAAATTAGAAGAGGATGTGTATATGACACAACCTGAAGGTTTCACTAATCCATCAGATCGTCATAAAATATGAAAATTAAAGAAGTCCATTTATGGACTTAAACAAGCATCAAGAAGCTGGAATATTCGTTTTGATGAAGCAATTTGTAAGTTTGGTTTCATCAAGAATGAAGATGACCCGTGTGTATATAAGAGGTTTAGTGGGAGCGTGATTACTTTCCTAGTCCTCTACGTCGATGATATCTTAATCATTGGAAACGATATTCCTGAACTACATGCCGTCAAGGCATGGTTAAGAAAATGTTTCCAGATGAAAGATTTAGGAGAAGCAGCCTATGTATTAGGTGTGAAGATCTACAGAGATAGATCTAAGAGGCTTCTCGGGCTGTGCCAGAATACTTACATCGATAAAGTCCTGGAGAGATTCCATTTAGAAAATTCTAAAAGAGGATATCTTCCAGTCTGACATGGTCTGAATCTTTCAAAGAGTCAGTGTCCACAAACACAGACTGAGAAAGATGAAATGGACAATACGCCTTATGCTTCGGCTATTGGGTCCATTATGTATGCGATGTTGTGTACTCGCCCAGACGTTGCTTACGGGTTAAGCGTGACCAGTCGATTCCAAAGTAATCCAGGGAAGGCACACTGGATTGCAATCAAGAACATTTTGAAATATCTTCGGAGGACCAAAGATATGTTCTTGATATATGGAGGTCAGGAAGAACTCAGTATTGAAGGATATACTGACGCTTCGTTCCAATCTGACCAGGATGATTTTCGATCGCAATCAGGCTATATTTTTAGCTTGAATGGAGGTGCAGTGGTGTGGAAAAGTTTCAAACAGTCAATTGTTGCTGATTCCACAACAGAAGCCGAGTATGTTGTAGCCTCAGAAGCATCCAAGGAGGCAGTGTGGATTCGTAAGTTCGTTCAGGAACTTGGTGTTGTTCCTTCGAGTGCAGATCCTTTGGTTATCTTCTGTGATAACACTGGAGCAATAGCACAAGCAAAGGAACCACGGTCGCACCAGAAGTCCAAGCACATACAGAGAAGGTTTCACTTGATCCGGGAGATCATTGATCGTGGCGAGATCAAAGTCTGCAAGGTTCATACAGATGACAATCTAGTTGACCCGCTTACAAAGCCTCTGGCGCAGCAGAAGCATGTGGAGCACTGTAATAATATGGGTTTGAGATTTCTCAACCATTAGATTAAGTGCAAGTGGGAGATTGTTGGGGTATGCCCTTAAGGCTAATGTTTGAGGCCTTGGGATTATATTAGTATCATGTATAAAATCTATGTTTATAAAGGCAATGGTTGTTATTCAGGTTGTTACATCATCTGCTGCAATATGTGTACTTCTGAATAATGTCTCAATGCTGTTCAGCTTGGCTGACATGCAGTTTTGTCCTTAGTCGAGATATCTTGGTAAATATGAGACAGCCTTGATATGATTGAGACTAATATGTGTTCTAATCTTATAGGATGCTTCGAGCATGGAATAAGATGTAGACTCATGGGTACATTGGATGTACTGGACAGACCCTACTTAGGATATTCAATTGCTTGTCACAATGTGAATAATCCTTGTATGCAAACAAGTGGCATATTTCCTCTGACTTGAGATCACTTGTGTTTCTAAATGATGATTGGCATTGTTTTGAGGTAGTTCAATATCATTTGAAACATAATGGTTATAGACTATCTTGGATAGTGAGCATGAGTCATGTTAGGGCACTAGTGATAGATATAGGATTGCCGTCTCCCTGATTGGAGTGTGATGTTCTATAGGGGCCCCCTGGATGAGATGATTGAGAAAGTGTATGGCCATACCCAGATGACTATGTTCATCTGATCTAATCATTCTCATCATATTGGAATTACAGGCTTGACACGCTTGTCCAATAAGAACATCCTGTTGGGGTATGCCCTTAAGGCTAATGTTTAAGGCCTTGGGATTGTATCATGTAATACATTCTTGTGTTTATAAAGGCAATGGTTATTGTTCAGGTTGTTACATCATCTGCTGCAATGTGTGTTCTTCTGAATAATGTCTCAATGCTGTTCAGCTAGGCTGACATGCTAAATGTCCTTAGTCGATATATCTTGGTGAACATGAGACAGCCTTGATATGATTGAGACTAATATGTGTTCTAATCTTATAGGATGCTTCGAGCATGGAATAAGATGTAGACTCATGGGTACATTGGATGTACTGGACAGACCCTACTAGGACATTCGATTGCTTGTCACAATGTGAATGATCCTTGATTGCAACAAGTGGCACATGTCCTCTGACTTGAGATCACTTGTGTTTCTAAATGATGATTGTCATTGTTTTGAGGTAGTTCAATATCATTTGAAACATAATGGTTATAGACTATCTTGGATAATGATCATGAGTCAGGTTAGGGCACTAGTGATAGATAGAGGATTGCCGTCTCCTTGTTGAAGGAGTGTGGTGTTCTATAGGGGCCCCCTAGATGAGATGATTGAGAAAGTGTATGGCCATACCCAGGTGACTATGTGCATCTGATCTAATCATGCTCATCATATTGGAGCTACAGGCTTGACACGGTTGTCCAATAAGAACATCCAGTGGCAAAGGAAACATGCATGCCTTGTGAAGTGGATTCACACTTGTGCAGTGGTTTGGGTGTAGTCTTGGAAGACTCTTTCCTTTATATCGGGAGACAGTGATGTGTTGCTAGATACCCCTCACTGATCGTGATAACGTAAGTTATCGTTACCGACATTTAAAGGAAACCCTCAGGGTCGCACAATTTGATGATATGGCTTACTTGAGTCAGATCGTGTGGACTGAATTGTTTGGGTTCAGTTTAAAGGGATTTAATCTCTGATTGTAAGTGAGATCTGGTCTGATCATGTTTGATTGATTAGGGCTTGAGATCGGTAAGCTTCGATCGAGAGAGATGATGCTAGATCGGTAAGATCAGGAGCATCAGGAGATGAACGGTTAGATCTGGAACCTATTGGTTCAATGAGGTCTAGACCATGGCTTGGGCTGATTTGATTTGGTTTTTTGGACCAAAGTCAATTGGATCGATTGAGCATGAACCGGTTCACATGTGTGTGAACGCTTGGTTCGATGCTTAAGCATTTTGGTCGGTTTTCAAAGCATTACTTCATGTCATTCCATTTTTGGAAAGTCATCAAGGCGACTTTGTAAAAACGCCTCAACGCTTCTCTTGGATGATGACCGCTTGCAATCTCGTGGAGAGGAGAGTGTGTTGACGACAAGAGGAGGCATTCGGCCGAGAAAAGCCATCTCTATCCTCTCCTTCACGCGACAAGGTCCCATTGAAGCACTTTGCTAGCACAAAGGATTCAAAGGAGCAAGCCATCTTCACTTGTTGTGTGCGTCACCTTTGGAGAAGGAGCACTTGCGTCTTTGCTTCCAAGGCACCAACCAAACCGATGGCATTGGTATGATCTACTCTTGATCTATTCAATCTATGATAGTTGATCATATGGCATGCAAAAGATCATCAAATCCTTGCTTCCGCTTGCAAAATTTTATTTGCGCCATGCTTAGGGTTTTCGCCCCCCTCTCGAAAGGGGTTTTATCAATTGGTATCAGAGGTTGGCTTTATGCATGCTATTATGTTTGCTCGTGTGATCCATGTTTACACTTATGCTTAGATCTATGGTTGGTTACATGCGCAAGCTCATGAAAATTTACATGCGAAAACAACATGCATGATGTTTATTGCTCTTAGCCGCATGTATTGGTGCTTGTTGTTGTTTTTGTCAAAGTTGCGCTCCCCCTTGAAGGGGACTCTACAATTGTTATGGATGGCGCATGTTTGTTGGCGCTTCTTACATGTTGTTTTTGACAAAACAAAAGATCTTGCGCGCCTCATCTAGATCTAAGGCCCTACTTTAAACCCTTAGATGGGTTGATGGGGTTGAAAGAATCATCTAGTATAGATCAACTAAGTCTGATCAGACCATCTGACAGCCTAGATGGGTTGACCAGATAGCACCTGTGCGCAAGCATGAGGTGGCTATAGGTTAACTGCATCAAAGGCGTGTAGCGAGGTTTGGTTGAGACAACCAGTGAACACACATAAGTTAGGCCCGGGGTCACACCCACTTGCCAGAACTCATGTTGGCTGTTCAGCCCTTGGCGCATGCATGGTTGACCATTAGGTCAACTCGAGTCAGTTAGGACTTGGTGCATGTAAGGGCATGGATCTAACTAGATTGATGAGTGGATCCCTACCAATGGACCATTGTAAGGTTGTAAGGCACATAAGAAAATTAAAATTGATGCCAATGGGTTTTCAAAATTTTATTTTCTTGTAATGGATCACATGTTGATTGAATGATGCCATGATGTTTGTTTATTTAATCTTATGTGGGTTGCCCTTTTAATGTGTGCTGTGCTGGGGCCTGCGAGCCTGGTAAATTATTATTTTTGTGATCTGCGAATCACATTTTAATGAATTTATTGTATAATTGACCTGCGAGTCAAGCTTGTCTAGATAGATTAAAATGTATTTTAATTAGACAAGAGCACAAAAGCACACATCGCAGAGGCGCATTCAGCTGGTGGGTGCACCTGAGCTGCATTGAGCGCTAGGGCACTGGGTTGGACTAGATGAGATGCAAAAGACCCAAGAAGAGCAAGTGAAGACTTAAGTTGATTTAAGGTCTTACTTAGGCTCTATGGGCTTTTACCACATAAGATCCATGCTTTCTTTTTATTGTTTAATAATAGAATTGCATGAGTTATTTATCTTCTGCTATAGCCATAGGATTTGCCTGATATTAAGAAGATAAAAGACCGTTAAAATCCAACGCTAAAATATCAAGCACGTAATGCCTTCTGACGCGAAACCTCACTGTTCTGACTATCGTTGGAGCCGTGTTGAACCCACTCAGTGGGCACGTCCATCTATCTTCAGACGGTGTGTGATTTCACCTGCGTGTTACAGAGAAGGGATTTATCGCTTCTCGTTGCTCAGCATAGCACGTGGTGGTCCAGGGAGTAGGTCGGGTCAGCTTGACCATGTAGGTTACATATGTAGCGCATATGGTAGCACATGGAGGCAGCCATCTGCGGGGTCAGAGATTGTGTTGTACCAACTCAGTTGGCACAGTCTGCTGGATTGCCCAGATGAAGGGGAATCGCACGGGTTGGCGATTGGCAGGGACTGCCTACCAGAAATTAGTGCTTGTACTCTCTGTGCATCTTATCTCGCCTGAGCGGGACGCGGAGACCAAGTATGAAATCTGGATCCCATCTCACTAAAAGAGTTCTACTCTTTCGGGCTGTTTTGCTGGATTTTTCAGCCAGATAAAATAGTGAGAAAAAGAATCTTTCTTAAGTCCTGGATTGATTCTATACATTGATACTGACCTTGCTGTTCTTGCATTGTTGTAGATTCCTGCAGCAACGAACACCATGAGCTTCAATGTGCGATCCCTACTGGAAAGGGAGAAGTTTGCTGGGCCAAACTTCTCAGACTGGTTCGGACACCTTAAGATCGTTCTTAAGGCAGAGAGGAAACTGTATGTCCTCGAGACGGCTGTGCCGCCTCAACCCGCTGCAAACGCCGCAAGGGCGGTTCGTGATGCCTATTAAAAGCATGTCAATGATAGCATTGATGTCGCTTGCCTGATGCTAGCGTCTATGACGCCACCGCTGCAGCGTCAGCATGAGGATATGTCGGCTATAGAAATTATAGCAAACCTCAAGATGCTGTATGCTGCACAGGCGAGGACAGAACGCTATAATCTGACAAAGCTTTTCTTTCAGAGCAAACTGGCTGAAGGGAGCCCAGTGGGAGCTCACGTGCTCAAGATGATTGGGCACAAGGACGCTCTGGAGAAACTGGGGCATACCATCAACCAGGAGCTTGCTGTAGACATTATTCTGCAGTCTCTCCCGCCCTCTTTCGATGCGTTCATTATTAACTTTAATATGAACAAAATCGATTGTACTCCGGCAGAGCTGCTGAATATGCTCTTGACAACTGAGGAGACTCTGAAGGGAAAGCCTTCAACCTCTGTCTTAATGGTTCCTTCCAGGAACAAGAAGAAGGGGAAGAAGGGCAAGGCCCCTGTCAAGAGTTACAGCAAGGCTCTGAAACAGAAGGTTAAGCGGTCAAAGGACAACAGGTGTTTCCACTGTGGCCAGCTGGGTCACTGGAAAAAGGACTGTAAAGCGCTCCAAGGAGACAAGAGGGGAAGCATCGCTTCTGGCTCAGGTATTTACGTGACGGAAGTCATGGTTTCATCTTCTTCTATTTCATAGGTGTTGGACACTGCATGTGGAGTTCACATTTGTTCAAATGTACAGGAACTCAAGAGAAGAAGGCAGGTGGGACAGCATGAGGTAGACCTACGCGTTGGAAACGGGGCACGGGTTGCTGCTGTTGCTGTAGGAGACTATTTCATTTCTTTACCATCTGGCATTGTATTGGAATTAAACAATTGTTATTTTGTACCTAGTATCACCAAAAATATTATCTCTATTCCTGCTCTTGTCAGGAAAGGGTTTTCCTTTGAATGCAAGATTTCAAAGTGTTATCTTACTCTTGATAATATTGTCTATGCTACTGGTTCAATTAACAATGGGTTATTCATGTTGGACATGGAATATTCTATACAAAACATTGATAATAAGAAAGCCAAGTATGCTGATGACAGCACCTTGTTATGGCATAGTCGTTTAGGCCATATTAACAAGAAGCGCATTAAGCGGTTGCATGATCATGGACTACTGGGATCATTCTCCTATGAGGAGATTGATACATGCAAAGCTTGTTTGATGGGTAAAATGACGAAGTCACCTTTTCCTCACAAAGGTCAAAGGGCTTCAGGTCTACTTGACCTTATACACAGTGACGTGTGTGGGCCATTTAGTAAACATGCCAGAGGTGGCTATCAGTACTTCATTACATTTACTGATGATTTCAGTAGATATGGTTATGTCTATCTAATGAGACATAAGAGTGAATCTTTTGACAAGTTCAAAGAGTTCAAGAATGAAGTACAGAATCAGCTAGGCCGAAATGTCAAGGCACTTCGTTCTGATCGAGGTGGAGAATACCTAAGTCATGCGTTTACTGACTATCTGAAGGAGTGTGGGATTATCTCACAGCTCACTCCGCCAGGAACACCACAATGGAATGGTGTGTCCGAAAGGAGAAATAGAACGTTACTTGATATGGTTCGTTCTATGATGAGTCAGGCTACTCTTCCATATTCCTTTTGGGGATTTGCACTGGAAACAGCTGCAAAGGTACTAAACCGAGTGCCATCCAAGGCAGTTTCTAAGACTCCATACGAGTTATGGTATGGGAAACAGCCGAGCTTGACATTTATCAGGATCTGGGGTTGCGAGGCTTATGTCAAAAAGCTCGCCTCTGGGAAACTGGAGAGCAGATCTGACAAATGTATCTTTGTCGGTTACCCTAAGGAAACTAAGGGTTATTATTTCTACGATCCCAAAGAGAACAAAGTATTTGTTGCTCGGACGGCAATATTTCTTGAGAAGGAATTTCTTCTGCAAGAGGCCAGTGGGAGAGAAATAAAACTGGATGAGAATCCAGAGGAAGGACAAAGTAGTCAAGCACAGTTGGATGTGCCTGAGCCGGTAGAACAGGTTACTGAACAACCTGAGGCTCAGATATCACGGGAACCGCGTAGATCGGGAAGGATCCGTCGACAGCCTGAGCGCTATGACGGAGTCTACATCATTGATAATGATGAACCCCTCACATATGCGGATGCGGTCAGTGGACCGGAATCAGCTAGATGGCTTGAAGCTATGCGAGCCGAGATGGACTCCATGTCAGATAACCAAGTCTGGGATTTGGTTGATCCGCCTCCGGGAGTAATCCCTATAGGCTGTAAATGGATCTTCAAGAAGAAGATTGACATGGATGGTAAAGTAGTTACCTATAAAGGCAGGCTAGTTGCGAAAGGTTTCAAACAAATCTACGGGATAGATTATGATGAAACTTTCTCTCCTGTAGCCATGTTCAAGTCTATTCGGATTCTTTTCGCGATAGCAGCATATTACGATTATGAGATCTGGCAGATGGATGTGAAGACGGCTTTCCTTAATGGAAAACTAAATGAGGATGTGTATATGACACAACCTGAAGGTTTCACTAATCCATCAGATCGTCATAAAATATGCAAGTTAAAGAAGTCCATTTATGGACTTAAGCAAGCATCTAGGAGCTGGAATATTCGTTTTGATGAATCAATCTCTGAGTTTGGTTTCATCAAGAACGAAGATGACCCGTGTGTATATAAGAGGTTTAGTGGGAGCGTGATTACTTTTCTAGTCCTCTACGTCGATGATATCTTAATCATTGGAAACGATATTCCTGAACTACATGCTGTTAAAGCATGGTTAGGAAAATGTTTTCAGATGAAAGATCTAGGAGAAGCAGCCTATGTTTTAGGTGTGAAAATCTACAGGGATAGATCTAAGAGGCTTCTCGGGCTGTGCCAGAGTACTTACATCGAGAAAGTCCTGGAGAGATTCCATTTAGAGAATTCTAAAAGAGGATATCTTCCAGTCAGACATGGTCTGAATCTTTCGAAGAGTCAGTGTCCACAAACACAGACTGAGAAAGATGAAATGGACAATACGCCTTATGCTTCGGCTATTGGGTCCATAATGTATGCGATGTTGTGTACTCGCCCAGACGTCGCTTACGGGTTAAGCGTGACCAGTCGGTTCCAAAGTAATCCAGGTATGGCGCACTGGATTGCAGTCAAGAACATTTTAAAATATCTGCGGAGGACCAAAGATATGTTCTTGATATATGGTGGTCAGGAAGAACTCAGTACAGAAGGATATACTGACGCTTCGTTCCAGTCGGACCAGCATGATTTCCGATCACAATCAGGCTATGTTTTTAGCTTGAATATTGGAGCGGTGGTGTGGAAAAGTTTCAAACAGTCAACTGTTGCAGATTCCACAACAGAAGCCGAGTATGTTGCAGCCTCGGAAGCATCCAAGGAGGCAGTGTGGATTCGTAAGTTCGTGAGAGAACTTGGTGTTGTTCCTTCGAGTGCAGATCCTTTGGTTATCTTTTGTGATAACACTGGAGCAATCGCACAAGCAAAGGAACCACGGTCGCACCAGAAGTCCAAGCACATACAGAGACGGTTTCACTTGATCCGGGAGATCATTGATCGTGGCGAGATCAAAGTCTGCAAGGTTCATACAGACGATAATCTGGCTGACCCGCTTACCAAGCCTCTGGCGCAGCAGAAGCATGAGAAGCACTGTAATAATATGGGTTTGAGATTTCTCAACCATTAGATTAAGTGCAAGTGGGAGATTGTTGGGGTATGCCCTTAAGGCTAATGTTTGAGGCCTTGGGATTGTATCATGTAATACATTCTTGTGTTTATAAAGGCAATGGTTATTGTTCAGGTTGTTACATCATCTGCTGCAATGTGTGTTCTTCTGAATAATGTCTCAATGCTGTTCAGCTAGGCTGACATGCTAAATGTCCTTAGTCGATATATCTTGGTGAACATGAGACAGCCTTGATATGATTGAGACTAATATGTGTTCTAATCTTATAGGATGCTTCGAGCATGGAATAAGATGTAGACTCATGGGTACATTGGATGTACTGGACAGACCCTACTAGGACATTCGATTGCTTGTCACAATGTGAATGATCCTTGATTGCAACAAGTGGCACATGTCCTCTGACTTGAGATCACTTGTGTTTCTAAATGATGATTGTCATTGTTTTGAGGTAGTTCAATATCATTTGAAACATAATGGTTATAGACTATCTTGGATAATGATCATGAGTCAGGTTAGGGCACTAGTGATAGATAGAGGATTGCCGTCTCCTTGTTGAAGGAGTGTGGTGTTCTATAGGGGCCCCCTAGATGAGATGATTGAGAAAGTGTATGGCCATACCCAGGTGACTATGTGCATCTGATCTAATCATGCTCATCATATTGGAGCTACAGGCTTGACACGGTTGTCCAATAAGAACATCCAGTGGCAAAGGAAACATGCATGCCTTGTGAAGTGGATTCACACTTGTGCTGTGGTTTGGGTGTAGTCTTGGAAGACTCTTTCCTTTATATCGGGAGACAGTGATGTGTTGCTAGATACCCCTCACTGATCGTGATAACGTAAGTTATCGTTACCGACATTTAAAGGAAACCCTCAGGGTCGCACAATTTGATGATATGGCTTACTTGAGTCAGATCGTGTGGACTGAATTGTTTGGGTTCAGTTTAAAGGGATTTAATCTCTGATTGTAAGTGAGATCTGGTCTGATCATGTTTGATTGATTAGGGCTTGAGATCGGTAAGCTTCGATCGAGAGAGATGATGCTAGATCGGTAAGATCAGGAGCATCAGGAGATGAACGGTTAGATCTGGAACCTATTGGTTCAATGAGGTCTAGACCATGGCTTGGGCTGATTTGATTTGGTTTTTTGGACCAAAGTCAATTGGATCGATTGAGCATGAACCGGTTCACATGTGTGTGAACGCTTGGTTCGATGCTTAAGCGTTTTGGTCGGTTTTCAAAGCATTACTTCATGTCATTCCATTTTTGGAAAGTCATCAAGGCGACTTTGTAAAAACGCCTCAACGCTTCTCTTGGATGATGACCGCTTGCAATCTCGTGGAGAGGAGAGTGTGTTGACGACAAGAGGAGGCATTCGGCCGAGAAAAGCCATCTCTATCCTCTCCTTCACGCGACAAGGTCCCATTGAAGCACTTTGCTAGCACAAAGGATTCAAAGGAGCAAGCCATCTTCACTTGTTGTGTGCGTCACCTTTGGAGAAGGAGCACTTGCGTCTTTGCTTCCAAGGCACCAACCAAACCGATGGCATTGGTATGATCTACTCTTGATCTATTCAATCTATGATAGTTGATCATATGGCATGCAAAAGATCATCAAATCCTTGCTTCCGCTTGCAAAATTTTATTTGCGCCATGCTTAGGGTTTTCGCCCCCCTCTCGAAAGGGGTTTTATCACATCCAGTGGCAAAGGGAACACATATGTCAAGTGACTTGGGTTCACACTTGTGCTGTGGTTTGGGTGTAGTCTTGGAAGACTCTTTCCTTTATATCGGGAGACAGTGATGTGTTGCTAGATACCCCTCATTGATCGTGATAACGTGAGTTATCGTTACCGACATTTAAAGGAAACCCTTAGGGTCGCACAATTTGATGATATAGCTTACTTGAGTCAGATCGTGTGGACTGAATTGTTTTGGTTCAGTTTAATGGGATTTAAACTCTGATTGTAAGTGAGATCTGGTCTGATCATGTTTGATTGATTAGGGCTTGAGATCGGTAAGCTTCGGTCGAGAGATTGGATGCTAGATCGGTGAGATCAAGAGCATCAAGAGATGAATGGTCAGATCTTGAGCCTTTTTGTTTAATGTGATCTGGATCAAGGCTTGGCTTAATTTGGTCCTTGAACCAAATGAAATGAACCGGCTCATCAAGTGAGCGCATGGTTCAAGGGGAGAGGAAATTGCGATCGTTCACTTGGTGTGAACACATGATCGCATGTGGTGGCTTGCTATTTTTAGAAGCCATGATCTCAAAATGAGACCACGCCTCACGTTCGAATAGGTCTCCCTATTCTCGCCTCTCGCCCCATTTTGCTCACGACGACTCACTCTCGTGTGTGAGTGTTGACGACAAGAGAAGGATTCGACCAAGCAAGAAAGATCATCTCTTCTCCCTTCATTCGATCAGGAGATCTTGGATCCTTGCTAGCACAAGGAGCAACAAGAAAGTAGGCGATCTATCACCTTGTGTGCGCACGCTTTGGAGGAGAACCACTTTGTTCTCTGCTTCCAAGACGCCATCCAAGAAATGGCATCGGTATGAATTTTCTTCTGTATACAAGTTTTTAAGAAGTTGATCATATGACATGCATGCGATTCTTTTAGAAACCCTTGCTTCCGCCCATGCAAGTTTTATATGCGCATGTCTAGGGTTTCCCTCCCCCTTAGGGAACTTTCACCTATGCGGTGGTACGCAGGATTGGCTCCAATGCCTATGAGCTTGACTTGCCTGAGGATATGGGGATTCACCCCATCTTCAACGTGGTGGACATCCTTCCCTTCCACGGCCCCTTGGAGGGGCCATCTGACACCGACGACCCGCTGCCCCCTAGTTCTCCACGGGAGAACTCATCAGAATACGCAGTGGAAGCTGATGTAGGAGCAAATAAGCCCATGAGCCAGCTTGGGGATGGCCCAAACCCCGTAGAAGGCACTTGGGAGGACTCCCCAGGACGTGGGGAAGAGACGGCCCGAATTTTAGCCCGATCAAAGCTCACTGGACCCAGACACGGTCAGGCCGTGCGTCCAGACACGGCCGTGACAAGGTCGACTTGGGACACGGACACCGACACGGCCACTGACACAGCCGTGGCACCGACCATGTTCTTCTCGGCCAAAATTCATGCAGATGAACACGGCCGTGCTCTCCGACACGGCCAAGCCGTGTTCGCCGTGACCGAGTACTTCACGACCCCGCAATTGCCCATGCGCCAGCCTGTGAAAGTCTCGGGCAAATCCTCAACCGCTGAACACGGCCGTGTTCCCAAACACGGCCAAGCTGTGTTCCCGAACACGACCCTCGACACACCCGTGGCCACCGTCGTGCTCTCTTTGGCCACCCTCGACACAACCGCTTAACACGGCCATGCGCACCAACACAGCCAGGCCGTGTTCCACCCAAGAGATGCTGTGGAACCTCGACAACCGCACTTTAACGTCACTCACCCTCCCTACCACATTACTCCACCCCAGGACGACCCGAAGAAGCACCACAAGGTGACAATCCAGCATTCTCAACATCAACTCATGGGCTTCATCGACACCCCTTCCTCTCATGCCACATCAACTGAGCCCAAGGGCCCCTCAAGCCGACCCCTTGAGGCTCCCAACCCAAGTGGGCTGTGTTGGGGTATGCCCTTAAGGCTAATGTTTGAGGCCTTTGGGATTGTATAAGTATCATGTAATAAACTCTTGTGTTTATAAAAGGCATGGTTATTATTCAGATTGTTACCTTGTCTGCTGTAATAAGTGTACTTCTGAATAATGTCTCAAAGCTGTTCAGCTAGGCTGACAGGCTATATGTCCTTAGTCGAGATATCTTGGTGAACATGAGACAGCCTTGATATGATTGAGACTAATATGAGTGCTAATCTTATAGGATGCTTCGAGCATGGAATAAGATGTAGACTCATGGGTACATTGGATGTACTGGACAGACCCTACTCGGATATTCCATTGCTTGTCACAATGTGAATGATCCTTGTGAGCACTAAGTGGCACATGTCCTTTGACTTGAGATCACTTGTGTTTCTAAATGATGATTGTCATTGTTTTGAGGTAGTTCAATATCATTTGAAACATAATGATTATAGACTATCTTGGATGGTGAGCTTGAATCAGGTTAGAGCACTAGTGATAGACATAGGATTGCCGTCTCCTTGTTTAAGGAGTGTGATGTTCTAATGGGCCCCCTATATGAGATGATTGAGATAGTGTATGGCCATGCCCAGATGACAATGTGCATCTGATCTAATCATGCTCATCGTATTGGAGTTACAAGCTTGACCCGCTTGTCCAATAAGAACATCCAGTGGCAAAGGACACATGTATGCCTTGTGAATGGAGTCACACTTGTGCAATGGTTTGGGAGTAGTCTTGGAAGACTCTTTCCTTTATATCGGGAGACAGTGATGTGTTGCTAGATACCCCTCACTGATCGTGATAACGTAAGTTATCGTTACCGACATTTAGAGGAAACCCTCAGGGTCGCACAATTTGATGATATGGCTTACTTGAGTCAGATCGAATGGACTGGATTCTTTGAGTTCAGATTAAAGGGATTTTATCTCTGATTGTAAGTGAGATCTGGTCTGATCATGTTTGATTGATTAAGGCTTGAGATCGGTAAGCTTCGATCAAGAGAGATGATGCTAGATCGGAAAGATCAGGGGCATCAGGTGATGAATGGTTAGATCATGAGCCTTGGGGTTCAATATGGTCTAGACCACATGGCTTGAGCCATTTCGGTTTGGTTCATGAACCAAAGTTGAATCGAACGGTTTAGCTTGAACCGGTTCACAATTGTGAACGCATGGTTCAATGCTCAAATGCGTTTGGGTTATGGCTTGAGCGCATGCTTTGATGAGCTTCCATTTATGGAAAGTCATCAAAGGGGGCCGGTTTCACTTAACGCCAAAAACGCTTATGCGTTGGAACTCTTCTCATCAACGCCTTGGACATTGGTTGAGGTGTGGTTGACGACGAGAAGGAGAGCTTGGGCAAAGGGGAACTCTCGGCAACAAGGAAGTTCATCATCCCTTCCATTCGACAAGTGAAGATTCCTTGAGTGACTTGCTAGCACAAGCGACCCCAAGGAGTGAGCCAACTTCATCTTGTGTGTGGCACACTTTGGAGGAGACCTATCTTGATCTCTTCTTCCAAGCCGAGATCCAAGTCCATGGCATTGGTATGATTTCTAGTTTCAAGTTGATCATATTGTTTCATATCCGATCTTGACTTGAAGCCCTCTTTCCGCTATGCATGATAGATGAGCATGCTTAGGGTTTCTTCCCCCTTAGTTAGGGGTTCCTTCAATTGGTATCAGAGCTAGGCTCATGATATGATCGATATGATTGCTTTAAGTATTGGTGATCCATACATGATGTTGCGCTTACTGTTTCCTTGAGGCATGCTTTGTTTTCATGATGTTGCGCTTATATGTTCATGATGTTGCGCTTGTATCATATGTTCATGATGTTGCGCTTATATGTTCATGATGTTGCGCTTATATGTTCATGATGTTGCGCTTGTATCATATGTTCATGATGTTGCGCTTATATGTTCATGATGTTGCGCTTGTATCATATGTTCCTGAAGTATGCGCTCCCCCTTGAAGGGGACCTCCTAAAGTATGCGCTCCCCCTTGAAGGGGACCCCCTTAGATCTAAGGGTTATCAAGCATGTTGTTTGTTTGTAACATTGCGCATGTTATAAAAGTTTTCTAAAACTTACCTCTTGCGCGCTTCATTAGATCTAAGGTGCCACTACATTAAACCCTTAGATGGGTTGATGAGGTTGAAGTCACCACTAGGTTGGATCCAAGTCTGATCAGACCATCTGACAGCTCAGATGGGTTGACCCAATAGCACCTATGCGCAAGCACAAGGTGGCTATAGGTTGACTGCATCTAGGGCGTGTAGCGAGGTCTGGTTGAGACAACTACTGAACACACTTGAGTTAGGCCCGGGGTCACACCCGCTTGCCAAAACTCATGGGGTGGTTCAGCCCTTGGGGCATGCATGGTTGACCATTAGGTCAACTCGGGTCAGTTAGGACTCGGTGCATGCAAGGGCAAAGGATCTAGCTAGATGGATGAGTGGATCCCCATCAATGGACCATTGTAAGGTTGTAGGGCTCATAAGGAAATTAAATTGATGCCATGGGTTTTTCCAAAATTTAATTTCTTGAATGGATCACATGTTGATTGAATCATATGCTTGTTTATTTAGTCTTATGTGGGTTGCCCTATTGTGTGCTGTGCTGGGGCCTGCGAGCCTGGATAAGTTGTAAATTAATTTGTGATCTGCGAATCACATTGTACTTAATTTATAATATGTAGTTGACCTGCGAGTCAACCTTGTCTAGATAGATCAAATGTACTTTGATTAGACAAGTGCACACATCCAAGAGGGGCATTCATCTGGTGGTGCACCTGAGGTGCTCTTGGCGCTAGGGCACTGGGTTGGACCAGATGAGATGCAAGGAGCTCAAGTGAAGACTTAAGTAAATTAAGGTCTTACTAGGGTTCATGGGCTTTTACCACATAAGATCATGCTTTCTTCTTATTGCTTATAATTAGAATTGCATGTTTAAGTTTATCTTCTGCTATCACCATAGGACTTGTATGATAGTTAAGAAGATAAAAGACCGATAAAATCCAACGCTAACATATCAAGCTCGTAAGCCTTCTGACGCGAAACCTCACCTTTCTGATTATCGTTGGAGCCGTGTTGAACCCACTCAGTGGGCACGTCCACCTATCTTCAGACGGTGCTGGATTTCACCTGCGTGTTATAGAGTTGGGATTTATCCCCTCTCGTTGCTCAGCATAGCACGTGGTGGTCCAGGGAGTAGGTCAGGTCAGCTTGACCATGTTGGCTACATATGTGGCGCATATGGTAGCACATGGAGGCAGCCATCTCTGGGATCAGAGACTGTGTTGTACCAACTCAGTTGGCACAGTCTGCTGGATTGCCAAGATGAAGGGGAATCGCACGGGTTGGCGATTGGCTGGCACAGCCTACCAGAAATTAGTACTTGTCATCTCTGTGCATCTTATCTCGCCTGAGCGGGACGCGGAGACCAAGCATGAAATCTGGATCCCATCTCACTAAAAGAGTGTTACTCTTTCGGACTGTTTACTGGATTTTTCAGTCAGACAAAATAGTGAGAAAAGAATCTTTCTTAAGTCCTGGATTGATTCTGAAACATTGATACTAACCTTGCTGTTCTTGCTTGTTGTAGATTCCTGCAGCAACGAACACCATGAGCTTCAATGTGCGATCCCTACTGGAAAGGGAGAAGTTTGCTGGGCCGAACTTCTCTGACTGGTTCGGACACCTTAAGATTGTTCTTAAGGCAGAGAGGAAACTGTATGTCCTCGAGACGGCGATACCGCCGCAGCCCGCTCCGAACGCCGCAAGGGCGGTTCGGGAAGCCTACGAAAAGCACGTCAATGATAGCATTGATGTCGCTTGCCTGATGCTAGCGTCTATGACGCCACCGCTGCAGCGTCAGCATGAGGATTTGTCAGCTATAGAGATTATAGCAAACCTCAAAATGCTGTATGCTGCACAGGCGAGGACTGAACGCTATAATCTGACGAAGCTCTTCTTTCAGAGCAAACTGGCTGAGGGGAGCCCAGTGGGAGCTCACGTGCTCAAGATGATTGGGCACAAGGAGGCTCTGGAGAAACTGGGGCATACCATCAACCAGGAGCTTGCTGTGGATATTATTCTGCAGTCTCTCCCGCCTTCTTTCGATGCGTTCATTATTAACTTTAATATGAACAAGATCGATTGTACGCCGGCAGAGCTGCTGAATATGCTCTTGACAACTGAGGAAACTCTGAAGGGTAAGCCTTCAACCTCTGTCTTGATGGTTCCTTCTAGGAACAAGAAGAAGGGGAAGAAGGGCAAGGCCCCTGTCAAGAATTACAGTAAGGCCCTGAAACAGAAGGTGAAGCGGTCGAAGGACAACAGGTGTTTCCACTGTGGCCAGCTGGGTCACTGGAAAAAGGACTGTAAAGCGCTCCAAGGAGATAAGAGGGGAAGCATTGCTTCTGGCTCAGGTATATACGTGACGGAAGTCATGGTTTCATCTTCTTCTATATCATGGGTGTTAGACACTGCATGTGGAGTTCACATTTGTTCAAATGTGCAGGAACTCAAGAGAAGAAGGCAGGTGGGACAGCATGAGGTAGACCTACGAGTTGGAAACGGGGCACGGGTTGCTGCTGTTGCTGTAGGAGACTATTTCATTACTTTACCATCTGGCATTGTATTAGAATTAAACGATTGTTATTTTGTACCCAGTATTACCAAGAATATTATCTCCATTCCTGCTCTTGTCAGGAAAGGATTTGCCTTTGAATGCAAGATTTCAAAGTGTGTTTTAACTTATGATAATATTGTGTATGCAACTGGTTCAATTAACAATGGGTTATACATGTTGGACATGGAAAATTCTATACAAAACATTGATAATAAGAAAGCCAAGTATGCTGATGACAGCACCTTGCTATGGCATAGTCGTTTAGGCCATATAAACGAGAAGCGCATTAAGCGGTTGCATGAACATGGACTGCTGGGATCATTCTCCTATGAGGAGATTGAGACATGCAAAGCTTGTTTAATGGGTAAAATGACGAAGTCTCCTTTTCCTCACAAAGGTCAAAGGACTTCAGGTTTACTGGACCTTATACACAGTGATGTGTGTGGGCCTTTCAGTAAACATGCCAGAGGTGGCTATCAGTACTTCATTACCTTTACTGATGATTTCAGTAGGTATGGGTATGTCTATTTAATGAGACATAAAAATGAATCTTTTGACAAGTTCAAAGAGTTCAAGAATGAAGTACAGAATCAGTTAGGCCGAAATATCAAGGCACTTCGTTCTGATCGAGGTGGTGAATACCTGAGTCATGCGTTTACTGACTATCTGAAGGAGTGTGGGATTATCTCACAGCTCACTCCGCCAGGAACACCGCAATGGAATGGTGTGTCCGAGAGGAGAAATAGAACGCTACTTGATATGGTTCGTTCTATGATGAGTCAGGCTACTCTTCCATATTCCTTTTGGGGTTTTGCACTGGAAACAGCTGCAAAGGTACTAAACCGAGTGCCATCCAAGGCAGTTTCAAAGACGCCATATGAGTTATGGTATGGGAAACAGCCTAGCTTGACATTTATCAAAATCTGGGGTTGCGAGGCTTATGTCAAAAAGCTCGCCTCTGGGAAACTAGAGAGCAGATCTGACAAATGTATCTTTGTCGGTTACCCTAAGGAAACTAAGGGTTATTATTTCTACGATCCCAAAGAGAACAAGGTTTTTGTTGCTCGGACGGCCATATTTCTTGAGAAGGAGTTTCTTCTGCAAGAGGCCAGTGGGAGAGAAATAAAGCTGGATGAAAATCCAGAGGAAGGACAAAGTAGTCAGGCAGAGTTGGATGTGCCTGAGCCAGTAGATCAGGTTATTGAACAACCTGAGGCTCAGATATCACGGGAACCGCGAAGATCGGGTAGGATCCGTCGACAGCCTGAGCGCTATGACGGAGTCTACATCATGGATAATGATGAACCCCTAACTTATGCGGATGCGGTCAGTGGACCGGAGTCAGCTAGATGGCTTGAAGCTATGCGAGCCGAGATGGACTCCATGTCAGATAACCAAGTCTGGGATTTGGTTGATCCGCCTCCGGGAGTAATCCCTATAGGCTGTAAATGGATCTTCAAGAAGAAGATTGACATGGATGGTAACGTGGTTACCTATAAAGGCAGGCTAGTTGCGAAAGGTTTCAAACAAATCTACGGGATAGATTATGATGAAACTTTCTCTCCTGTAGCCATGTTTAAGTCTATTCGGATTCTTTTCGCGATAGCTGCATATTACGATTATGAGATCTGGCAGATGGATGTGAAGACAGCTTTCCTCAATGGAAATCTGGATGAGGATGTGTATATGACACAACCTGAGGGTTTCACTAATCCATCAGATCGTCATAAAATATGCAAGTTAAAGAAATCCATTTATGGATTGAAGCAAGCATCAAGAAGCTGGAATATTCGTTTTGATGAATCAATCTCTGAGTTTGGTTTCATCAAGAACGAAGATGACCCGTGTGTATATAAGAGGTTTAGTGGGAGCGTGATTACATTCCTAATCCTCTACGTCGATGATATCTTGATCATTGGAAACGATATTCCTGAACTGCATGCTGTTAAGGCATGGTTAGGAAAATGTTTTCAGATGAAAGATCTAGGAGAAGCAGCCTATGTATTAGGTGTGAAGATCTACCGGGATAGATCTAAGAGGCTTCTCGGGTTGTGCCAGAGTACCTACATCGATAAGGTCCTGGAGAGATTCCATTTAGAGAATTCTAAACGTGGATATCTTCCAGTCAGACATGGTCTGAATCTTTCGAAGAGTCAGTGTCCACAAACACAGACTGAGAAAGATGAAATGGACAATACGCCTTATGCTTCGGCTATTGGGTCCATTATGTATGCGATGTTGTGTACTCGCCCAGACGTCGCTTACGGGTTAAGCGTGACCAGTCGATTCCAAAGTAATCCAGGTTTGGCGCACTGGATTGCGGTCAAGAACATCTTAAAATATCTGCGGAGGACCAAAGATATGTTCTTGATATATGGTGGTCAGGAAGAACTCAGTATAGAGGGATATACTGACGCTTCGTTCCAGTCGGACCAGGATGATTTCCGATCGCAATCAGGCTATGTTTTTAGCTTGAATGGAGGTGCTGTGGTGTGGAAAAGTTTCAAACAGTCAACTGTTGCTGATTCCACAACAGAAGCCGAGTATGTTGCAGCCTCGGAAGCATCCAAGGAGGCAGTGTGGATTCGTAAGTTCGTGAGAGAACTTGGTGTCGTTCCTTCGAGTGCAGATCCTTTGGTTATCTTCTGTGATAACACTGGAGCTATAGCACAAGCAAAGGAACCGCGGTCACACCAGAAGTCCAAGCACATACAAAGACGTTTTCACTTGATCCGGGAGATCATTGATCGTGGCGAGATCAAGATTTGCAAGGTTCATACAGATGACAATCTGGCAGACCCGCTTACCAAGCCTCTGGCGCAGCAGAAGCATGAGAAGCACTGTAATAATATGGGTTTGAGATTTCTCAACCATTAGATTAAGTGCAAGTGGGAGATTGTTGGGGTATGCCCTTAAGGCTAATGTTTGAGGCCTTTGGGATTGTATAAGTATCATGTAATAAACTCTTGTGTTTATAAAAGGCATGGTTATTATTCAGATTGTTACCTTGTCTGCTGTAATAAGTGTACTTCTGAATAATGTCTCAAAGCTGTTCAGCTAGGCTGACAGGCTATATGTCCTTAGTCGAGATATCTTGGTGAACATGAGACAGCCTTGATATGATTGAGACTAATATGAGTGCTAATCTTATAGGATGCTTCGAGCATGGAATAAGATGTAGACTCATGGGTACATTGGATGTACTGGACAGACCCTACTCGGATATTCCATTGCTTGTCACAATGTGAATGATCCTTGTGAGCACTAAGTGGCACATGTCCTTTGACTTGAGATCACTTGTGTTTCTAAATGATGATTGTCATTGTTTTGAGGTAGTTCAATATCATTTGAAACATAATGATTATAGACTATCTTGGATGGTGAGCTTGAATCAGGTTAGAGCACTAGTGATAGACATAGGATTGCCGTCTCCTTGTTTAAGGAGTGTGATGTTCTAATGGGCCCCCTATATGAGATGATTGAGATAGTGTATGGCCATGCCCAGATGACAATGTGCATCTGATCTAATCATGCTCATCGTATTGGAGTTACAAGCTTGACCCGCTTGTCCAATAAGAACATCCAGTGGCAAAGGACACATGTATGCCTTGTGAATGGAGTCACACTTGTGCAATGGTTTGGGAGTAGTCTTGGAAGACTCTTTCCTTTATATCGGGAGACAGTGATGTGTTGCTAGATACCCCTCACTGATCGTGATAACGTAAGTTATCGTTACCGACATTTAGAGGAAACCCTCAGGGTCGCACAATTTGATGATATGGCTTACTTGAGTCAGATCGAATGGACTGGATTCTTTGAGTTCAGATTAAAGGGATTTTATCTCTGATTGTAAGTGAGATCTGGTCTGATCATGTTTGATTGATTAAGGCTTGAGATCGGTAAGCTTCGATCAAGAGAGATGATGCTAGATCGGAAAGATCAGGGGCATCAGGTGATGAATGGTTAGATCATGAGCCTTGGGGTTCAATATGGTCTAGACCACATGGCTTGAGCCATTTCGGTTTGGTTCATGAACCAAAGTTGAATCGAACGGTTTAGCTTGAACCGGTTCACAATTGTGAACGCATGGTTCAATGCTCAAATGCGTTTGGGTTATGGCTTGAGCGCATGCTTTGATGAGCTTCCATTTATGGAAAGTCATCAAAGGGGGCCGGTTTCACTTAACGCCAAAAACGCTTATGCGTTGGAACTCTTCTCATCAACGCCTTGGACATTGGTTGAGGTGTGGTTGACGACGAGAAGGAGAGCTTGGGCAAAGGGGAACTCTCGGCAACAAGGAAGTTCATCATCCCTTCCATTCGACAAGTGAAGATTCCTTGAGTGACTTGCTAGCACAAGCGACCCCAAGGAGTGAGCCAACTTCATCTTGTGTGTGGCACACTTTGGAGGAGACCTATCTTGATCTCTTCTTCCAAGCCGAGATCCAAGTCCATGGCATTGGTATGATTTCTAGTTTCAAGTTGATCATATTGTTTCATATCCGATCTTGACTTGAAGCCCTCTTTCCGCTATGCATGATAGATGAGCATGCTTAGGGTTTCTTCCCCCTTAGTTAGGGGTTCCTTCAGGCTGCTCAACCTCAGCAACAACACTGCCCAAGAGTGAGCCGCAATGATAGTCGCGCAGCCCACAGCGTTGAAATTCTGCTGCCTCATCGCCATGTGCTCGGAGCGCGTCTAGGCCCGATTGTACGCAACCGTAGCTTCAAGCCACCTACCCCGAAGAATATTAGTTGGAGAGTTGTCATGTTTGTCTTTAGTCGCAGCTTGACCACTTTAGTGGCCTGCTAGAGTGGTTTGTTTGTTAGAATTGCTTGTCTCTCATGTATTATGTTTGTTCCCACCACTCTACTCTATAAAAGAGGAGGTTGGGCTGTAGTGTTCTTCAGTCCTCTAAGTGTGTAGAGTTCTCCTGGTGAGCTTTGTGAAGTCGAGCAGGAGCCTCACCTTCGTCGTTGTTCGGGTTGAGGATGCCTCGATTCCAAGTTGTTTCCACTTTCAGTTTGAAGTAAATCCCACCCTTCTGGTTGGTCAGGTTCGCCTGTTTTTCATTTCAGTTGCGTATTTCTTCGCTATGATTTCTTCACCCGCGTTATCCGTTCTTCGGAAGCGTGGTTGTTTTCTTATGTTCTTTCGCTTGTTTCAGCTACATAGTCCCGCGAGCTAATTTCTGCGCCTTCGCTATCCCCCGCGTGGCTAAGCTTAAAACGTGCCAAGTGAGCTGCGAGGATCGCTTAAAATTTTCTTTGAGGTTAGTGTGTTGCGTTAATACTTGGGTGCCGTCGCTTTTCATTCGCATTAGTGTTGCCCTAATTGAACTCGTCACCATTTTCGTCGCACTTTCTACCGATTTTCCTGCACTTTCCGAAGCATTTTTCCTTCCCTCGTCTCACGACCCTCTCCCGTTTTACATGCATTGTGCAACATCCCTAGAGTACGGCTTAAGGACCCTCCCTCCTATTAGACACTACATCACGCGGTGAATGTTTATGTTACTTAAGCCTTTTCAGCAAAATAAAACTCACGGTCTGTGATGGACTCACGGCCACAATTGTGAATATCTCGTCAGATGCCTATACTTCAAATAAAACTTTTTAGAAAATTCTTGCATATGAAACAACATATTTAGAGACTTTTCATCAATAAAATATTCATCAAATCATGCTGTAAAAATTCTTAAAAATCTAAAAAAAATTTAAAATCTAAAACTTTAGAATATAAGAGTCAGAAATTTATGTTGCCTCCCAAAAAGCACTTGTTTAAGGTTATTAGCTCGACCATAGTTGCAATCATAGATGTTCAGGTGGATCCAAGGCATAGTAAATATCATGCAATTTATTATCTTCACGCCTTTTTGAGTTGACACATGGGCAAAGATCTATCATCTGTAACTGTGCCCATGTATGGTGTTTCTTTCCATTATCCTTATTGTACATTAAATATTCTTCCAAGGGATCTTTATCAATGTTGGTGATGTCATTATCATTTGCCTCATTCTCCACAATTTCAATGTTATAGCAAGACTCTGTAAAAGAAAAATTCTTTAAATTCACAAAAAAATATAAAACTAATTTATTATCACCAATATTTAATGTTAGCTTTTCGTTCTTCCAATCTATCACAATGCATCCGGTATCTAAAAATGGTCTACCCAATATGATAGGTAGCTTCTGATCTTCTTCCATGTTCAATATTATAAAGTCAGTTAACATAGAGAAGTTACCGACATTGATAGGAATATCTTCCAAAAATCCCACAGGATGTTGAACAGAATAGTTAGCAAGTTGAAGCAAAACCTTCGTCGGCTTCATTTACCCAACATCAATCTTTTTACAGATGGATAAGGGCATCAAGCTCACACTTGCGCTCAAATCACATAATGCATGCTCAAAAGATATCTTACTAACCTAACAGGGAATCAAAATGCTTCCAAGATCTTTCACTTCTTTAATCACTCTGTTTTGACTCACCATTCTACACTCCTTTGTCGATGTCACAATGCCATGCTCTTCAATTTTATGCTCAAAAGATTTACGAAACTTCTTTTCAAATTCCGCCTATGCTAGCCTCTGAGGGAAAGGAATGGGTGAAACATATATAGGGCGACCTACATAGACCTGTTCCTTCCCTATCTCCACTAGTATCTCTTCTTCATGTAAAAATTCTTTTGGTGATACTTCACTAGCTTTAGGTGTAGTTTCCTTGTCACAAATCCCAATCTCTAGCTGTTCATCTCTTATAATGATTATTGCATTACAGTGCTCCCTAGGATTCTTCTCTAGTTTCCCTAGAAGCTTACCCGTAGGCCTATTGGAAGTGCTTGCCTGCTGAGCTATTTGGCTCTCTAACATCTTGTTATGTGTCACCAAGGCGTCCATACGAGATGTTAGATGCTTAATAGCATCAAAGACATCTTCATTGTGCTTTTTCTAAGCAACAATGAAGTATTCCAACAGGGACTCCAAGTTAGACTGCTGAGGCTGTATCGTCTGCACTGGAAACCTAGAGGAACCACCCGAATCTATCTTACAAGAATAATCAAGGGTACCTATGAAAGTAACCCTAGGTCACATACGCATATAAAATTTTTCGCATGACTAGGTCCAAAATCGAATGACTTAAACATATGATCAACATATGAAGACTTGTATAGAACAAGTGAGGATGTTACCATGGCCATGAGAGGCGGCTTGGAAGAAAAAGAGCGAGCGGCTCTTCTCCAAAGGAATCACACACAAGATGGATTTTCGCTTCTTCCTTGTAATCCTTGTGCTAGCAAAGATCCAAAGAGTCTTTGATCGTGTGAGGAGATGTCCTCTTCTTGCTGGCCGCACTACTCCCTCTCATGGCGTGAAGACGAACCAAAAACCCAAGAGGAGCAAGGGGCGAGAGGGGCGTTCATACGTTCGAAAACGTGGGACGTTTCTCAAGAGAAAAATCGGCTTCCAAATATAGTAAGTGTTTAACTCCCCATGAAGCCATCGAAACTCCTCTCCCCTTTGAACCATACGTTCACTTAAGTGAACCGGTTCAATTCCATTTGGTTCAAGGACCAAATCGAACCAGCCATGGTCTTGATCTCTTTGAACCTCATGGTTCAAGATCTAACCACACATCTCAATGAACCTCTTGATCTCTACGATCAAGCATCAATTTTCCCGATCGAAGCTTACTGATCATATGTCCTAATCAATCAAACATGATCAGACTAGATCTTACTTCCGATCAGAGTTTAGATTGCTTTAAACTGAACTAGAATAATTCCAGTCCACACGATCTGACATAAGTAAGCAATATCATCAAATTGTGCGACCCTGAGGGTTTCCTTCAATGTCGGTAACGACAACTTACGTTATCACGATCAGAGAGGGGTATCTAGCAACACATCACTGTCTCCCGATATTAAGGAAAGAGTCTTCCAAGACTACTCCCAAACCACAGCACAAGTGTGAATCCAATTCACTCAGTATACATGTTCCCTTTGCCACTGGATGTTCTCGTTGGACAAGCATGTCAAGCCTGTAATTCCAACACGATGAGAATGGTTAGATCAGATGAACATAGTCATCTGGGTATGGCCATACACTTTCTCAACCATCTCATCCAGGGGGCCCCTTTAGAACATCACACTCCAACTAGGAGAGGCAATCCTATATCTATCACTAGTGTCCTAACATGATTCATGCCCACTCTCCAAGATAATCCTTAACCATTATCTTTCAAATGATATTGAACTACCTCAAGACAATGTCAATCATCACTTAGAAACACAAGTGATCTCAAGTCAAAGGGAATATACCACTTGCTTGCTTATAAGGATTTATTCACATTGTGACAAACAATTGAATATCCTAAGTAGGGTCAGTCCAGTACATCCAATGCACCTATGTGTCTAAATCTTATTCCATGCTCGAAGCATCCTATAAGATCAGAACACATATTAGTCTCAATCATATCAAGGCTGTCTCATGTTCACCAAGATATCTCGACTAAGGAGAACTCTGAATGTCAGCAAAGCTGAACATCATTGAGACATTACTCAGAGGTATACATACAGCAGCAGATAATGCAACAATCTGAATAACAACAATTGCCTTTATAAACATATACATAGTTTATACATGATACTGATAATAACCCAAGGCCTCAAACATTAGCCTTAAGGGCATACCCCAACAATCTCCCACTTGCACTTAAACTAATGGTTGAGAAATCTCAAACCCATATTATTACAGTGCTTTTCATGCTTCTGCTGCGCCAGAGGCTTTGTAAGCGGGTCAGCTAGATTGTCATCTGTATGTACCTTGCAGATCTTGATCTCTCCTCGATCTATGATCTCACGGATCAAATGAAACCTTCTCTGTATGTGCTTGGACTTCTGGTGTGACCGTGGTTCCTTTGCTTGTGCAATCGCTCCAGTGTTATCACAGAAGATAACCAATGGATCTGCACTCGAAGGAACAACACCAAGTTCTTGAATGAACTTACGAATCCACACTGCCTCCTTTGATGCTTCTGAGGTTGCAACATACTCGGCTTCTGTTGTGGAATCAGCAACAATTGATTGTTTGAAACTCTTCCACACCACTGCTCCTCCATTCAAGCTAAAAACATAGCCTGACTGCGATCGGAAATCGTCTTGGTCAGATTGGAATGAAGTGTCAGTATATCCTTCAATACTGAGTTCTTCCTGACCTCCATAAATCAAGAACATATCTTTGGTCCTCCGAAGATATTTCAAAATGTTCTTGACTGCAATCCAGTGTGCCTTCCCTGGATTACTTTGGAACTGACTGGTCACGCTTAACCCGTAAGCGAGGTCTGGGCGAGTACATAACATTGCATACATGATAGACCCAATAGCCGAAGCATAAGGCGTATTGTCCATCTCATCTTTCTCAGACTGTGTTTGAGGACACTGGCTCTTTGAAAGATTCAGACCATGTCTGACTGGAAGATATCCTCTTTTAGAATTTTCTAAATGAAATCTCTCCAGGACCTTTTCGATGTAAGTACTCTGGCATAGCCCGAGAAGCCTATCAGATCTATCTCTATAGATCTTCACACCTAATACATAGGCTGCTTCTCCCAAATCTTTCATCTGGAAACATTTTCATAACCATGCTTTTACTGCATGCAGTTCAGGAATATCGTTTCCAATGATTAAGATATCATCGACGTAGAGGACTAGGAAAGTAATCACGCTCCCACTAAACCTCTTATATACACACGGGTCATCTTCATTTTTGATGAAACCAAATTTACAAACTGATTCATCAAAATGAATATTCCAGCTCCTCGATGCTTGTTTTAGTCCACAAATGGACTTCTTTAATTTGCATATTTTATGACGTTCTGATGGATTGATGAAACCTTCAGGCTGTGTCATATACACATCCTCTTCTAGTTTTCCATTAAGGAAAGCAGTCTTCACATCCATTTGCCAGATCTCATAATCATAATATGCTGCTATCGCGAGAATAATCCGAATGGACTTGAACATGGCTACAGGAGAGAAAGTTTCATCATAATCTATCCCGTAGATTTGTTTAAAACCTTTCGCAACTAGCTTGCCCTTATAGGTAACCACATTACCATCCATGTCTTTCTTCTTCTTGAAGATCCACTTACAGCCTATAGGGATTACTCCCGGAGGCGGATCAACCAAATCCCAGACTTGGTTGTCGGACATGGAGTCCATCTCGGCTCGCATAGCTTCAAGCCATCTTGCTGATTCCGGTCCACTGACCGCATCTGCATAAGTGAGGGGTTCATCATTAATGATGTAGATTCCGTCATAGCACTCAGGCTGACGACGAATCCTTCCCGATCTACGCGGTTCCCGTGATATCTGAGCCTCAGGTTGAACATTAACCTGATCTATTGGCTCAGGCTCATCCAACTGTGCTTGACTACTTTGTCCTTCTTCTGGAATTTCATCCAGCATTATTTCTCTCCCACTGGCCTCTTGCAGAAGAAATTCCTTCTCAAGAAAAATAGCCGTTCGAGCAACAAATACTTTGTTCTCTTTGGGATAGTAGAAATAATAACCCTTAGTTTCTTTAGGGTAACCGATAAAGATACATTTATCTGATCTGCTCTCCAGTTTCCCAGAGGCGAGCTTTTTGACATAAGCCTCGCAACCCCAGATTTTGATAAATGTCAAGCTCGGCTGTTTCCCATACCATAACTCATATGGAGTCTTTGAAACTGCCTTGGATGGCACTCGGTTTAGCACCTTTGTAGCTGTTTCCAGTGCAAATCCCCAAAAGGAGTAAGGTAGAGTAGCCTGACTCATCATAGAACGAACCATATCCAATAAGGTTCTATTTCTCCTCTCGGACACACCATTCCATTGTGGTGTTCCTGGCGGAGTGAGCTGTGAGATGATCCCACACTCCTTCAGATAGTCAGTAAACTCATGACTCAAGTATTCGCCACCTCGATCTGAACGAAGTGCCTTGATATTTCGGCCTAACTGATTTTGTACTTCATTTTTGAATTCTTTGAACTTGTCAAAAGATTCACTCTTATGTCTCATTAGATAGACATAACCATACCTACTGAAATCATCAGTAAAAGTAATGAAGTATGAATAGCCACCTCTGGCATGTTTACTAAAAGGCCCACACACATCACTGTGAATAAGGTCAAGTAAACCTGAAGCCCTTTCACCTTTATTAGAAAAAGGAGTCTTCGTCATTTTACCCATTAAACAAGCTTTGCATGTATCAAGCTCCTCATAGGAGAATGATCCCAGCAGTCCATGATCATGCAACCGCTTAATGCGCTTCTTGTTAATATGGCCTAAACGACTATGCCATAACAAGGTGCTGTCATCAGCATACTTGGCTTTCTTGTTATCAATTTGTTGTACAGAACATTCCATGTCCAACATGTATAACCCATTGTTAATCGACCCAGTTGCATAAACAATATTATCATATGAAATACAACACTGTGAAGTTTTGCATTCAAAAGAAAAACCTTTCCTGACAAGAGCAGGAATAGAGATAATATTCTTAGTTATGCTTGGTACGAAATAACAATTGTCAAGTTCTAATACAAAACCAGATGGTAAAGAGATGTTATATTCTCCTACAGCAACAGCAGCAACCCGTGCCCCGTTTCCAACTCGTAGGTCCACCTCATGCTGTCCCACCTGTCTTCTTCTCTTGAGTTCCTGCACATTTGAACAAATGTGAACTCTACATGCAGTGTCCAACACCCATGAAATAGAAGAAGCTAGCATGACTTCAGTCACGTAAATACCTGAGCCAGAAGTGAAAGGCTTGCTTCCCTTCTTCTCTCCTTGGAGCGCTCTACAGTCCTTCTTCCAATGACCCAGCTGGCCACAATGGAAGCATCTGTTGTCCTTTGACCGCTTCATCTTTTGTTTCAAAGCCTTGTTGTAGCTCTTGATAGGGGTTTTGCCCTTCTTCCCCTTCTTCTTATTCCTAGAAGGAACCATTAAGACAGAGGATGAAGGCTTTCCCTTCTCAAGAGTCTGCTCTGTGGTGCAGAGCATGTTCAGTAACTCTGCCGGAGTACAGTCGATCTTGTTCATATTAAAATTAATAATGAACGAATCGAAAGAAGCCGGGAGAGACTGCAAGATAATGTCCACAACAAGTTCCTGATTGATGGTGTGTCCCAGTTTCTCTAGAGCCTCCTTGTACCCAATCATCTTGAGTACGTGAGCTCCCACTGGACTCCCTTCAGTCAGTTTACTATGAAAGAAAAGTTTTGTCAAGTTATAGCGTTCTGTCCTTGCCTGTGCAGCATACAACATTTTGAGATTTGCTATAATATCAATAGCAGACAAATCCTCATGCTGACGCTGGAGCTCGGGCGTCATTGACGCAAGCATAAGGCAAGCGACATCAGTACTATCACTGACGTGCTTCTCATAAGCATCCCGAACCGCCCTTGCGGCGTTCACAGCGGGTTGAGCCGGTATTGCCGACTCAAGGACATACAGCTTCCTCTCAGCTTTAAGCACAATCTTAAGCTGTCTGTACCAGTCTGAGAAGTTTGGCCCAGCAAACTTCTCCTTTTCCAATATGGATCGCAAATTGAGCCCTGTGGTGTTCGTTGCTGCAGGAATCTACAACATGGCAAGAACAACAAGGTCAGTATCCATGTTAGAATCATTCTAGGACTTAAGAGTGATTCTTTTCTCACTATTTTATCTGACTGAAAATCCAATAAAACAGCCCGAAAGAGTGAAACTCTTTTAGTGAGATGGGATCCAGATTTCATACTTGATCTCCGCGTCCCGCTCAGGCGAGATAAGATGCACAGAGAGTTCAAGCACTAGTCACTCGTAGGCTATCCATGCCAATCGCCAACCCGTGCGATTCCCCTTCATCTAGGCAATCCAGAAGACCGTGCCAACTGAGTTGGTACAACACAGTTTCTGATTCCATAGATGGTTGCCTCCATATAGCTATCATATGCTCAATATGTAGCCTATATGGTCAAGCTAACCTGACCTACTTCCTGGACCACCACGTGCTATGCTGAGCAACGAGAAGCGATAAATCCCTTCTCTGTAGCATGTAGGTGTAATCCTGCACCGTCTGAAGATAGCTGGGCGTGCCCACTGGGTGGGTACAACACGGCCCCAACGATAGTCAGAACAGTGAGGTTTCGCGTCAGAAGGCAATCAAGCTTGATATGGTCGTTGGATTTTAACGGTCCTTTTATCTTCTTACTATCATGCAAAATCTATGGTGATAGCAGAAGAATAAATATGCTTGTGCTAATATTACTTAAAACAATAAGTAGAAAGCACAATTATCTTATGTGGTAAACGCCTATAAAAGCCTAAGTAAAACCCTAGTTTTACAAAAATCTTCACTTGAGCTCTTTATGGGACTCTTGTACTTCATCTGGCCCAACCCGGGTCCAAATGCCCTCCAAGCAGTATGCGCCTGCTCTAGAGTCGAACTCTAGACCTCCCACCTGGTGAAGCCACTGACTGCAAGCACCTCTGCCATGTGTGCTCTGTGCTCATGTCTGATCAAATTACATTTTAATCTATCTAGACATGGTTTGACTCGCAGGTCAAATATACATTTTCATAAATTAAAGTGTGATTTGCAGATCACAGCAAAATTTATATTAAATTTTAGACACGCAGGCCCCAGCACAGCACACCAAAAATAAGGGCAGCCCACATAAGATTAAATAAACACCCAATGAACATGTCAAACATGCATACATGTGATCCAAACAGAAAATAAAATTTTTGAAATACCCATGGCATCAATTTTATTTCCTTATGTGCCCTACTACCTTACAACGGTCCATTAACAGGCATCCACTCATCAGACCAAGTCAGACCCACTGCCCTTGCATGCACCCAGTCATAACTAACTTGCGTCGACCTGATGGTCAACTATGCATGCCTTAAGGGCTGAACGTCCCACATGATTTCTGGCAAGCGGATGTGACCCCGGGCCTAAATCATGATCGTTCACAAGGCGCCTCAATTAGACATCGCTACACGCCCTTCTGCAGTCGACCTATAGCCACCTGTATAGCTTGCACACAGGTGCTATCCGGCCGACCCATCTAGGCTGTCAGATGGTCTGATTAGGCTATTGGGTCCAGACTTGACTAACGACTTCAACCCTATTAACCCGTCTAAGTATTTGAAGCAGGCGCTTAGATAGATCTAGTGAGGGTCGCGCATGATAATAAGTTTTGATTGAAAACTTTTATTATAAGCGCAAACAAACATCACACATGCGCAAGCTTAGTTGAAAACAAAACACATGTAGATCTAATACATGAAATGAATTTGCGCATGATAACTAAAGCATGCGCATCTAGTAGATCTACCAAATCATAAAACAAACATGGATCACAAGAAAGCAATCATATGTATCAAGCCAAAACCACGCTCTGATACCAATTGAAAGTAACCCTAGGTCACATACGCATATAAAATTTTTCGCATGACTAGGTCCAAAATCGAATGACTTAAACATATGATCAACATATGAAGACTTGTATAGAACAAGTGAGGATGTTACCATGGCCATGAGAGGCGGCGTGGAAGAAAAAGAGTGAGTGGCTCTTCTCCAAAGGAATCACACACAAGATGGATTTTCACTTCTTCCTTGTAATCCTTGTGCCAGCAAAGATCCAAAGAGTCTTTGATCGTGTGAGGAGATGTCCTCTTCTTGCTGGCCGCACTACTCCCTCTCTTGGCGTGAAGACGAACCAAAAACCCGAGAGGAGCAAGGGGCGAGAGGGGCGTTCATACGTTCGAAAACGTGGGACGTTTCTCAAGAGAAAAATTGGCTTCCAAATATAGTAAGTGTTTAACTCCCCATGAAGCCATCGAAACTCCTCTCCCCTTTGAACCATGCGTTCACTTAAGTGAACCGGTTCAATTCCATTTGGTTCAAGGACCAAATCGAACCAGCCATGGTCTTGATCTCTTTGAACCTCATGGTTCAAGATCTAACCACACATCTCAATGAACCTCTTGATCTCTACGATCAAGCATCAATTTTCCCGATCGAAGCTTACTGATCATATGTCCTAATCAATCAAACATGATCAGACTAGATCTTACTTCCGATCAGAGTTTAGATTGCTTTAAACTGAACTAGAATAATTCCAGTCCACACGATTTGACATAAGTAAGCAATATCATCAAATTGTGCGACCCTGAGGGTTTCCTTCAATGTCGGTAACGACAACTTACGTTATCACGATCAGAGAGGGGTATCTAGCAACACATCACTGTCTCCCGATATGAAGGAAAGAGTCTTCCAAGACTACTCCCAAACCACAGCACAAGTGTGAATCCAATTCACTCAATATACATGTTCCCTTTGCCACTGGATGTTCTCGTTGGACAAGCATGTCAAGCCTGTAATTCCAACACGATGAGAATGGTTAGATCAGATGAACATAGTCATCTGGGTATGGCCATACACTTTCTCAACCATCTCATCCAGGGGGCCCCTTTAGAACATCACACTCCAACTAGGAGAGGCAATCCTATATCTATCACTAGTGTCCTAACATGATTCATGCCCACTCTCCAAGATAATCCTTAACCATTATCTTTCAAATGATATTGAACTACCTCAAGACAATGTCAATCATCACTTAGAAACACAAGTGATCTCAAGTCAAAGGGAATATACCACTTGCTTGCTTATAAGGATTTATTCACATTGTGACAAACAATTGAATATCCTAAGTAGGGTCAGTCCAGTACATCCAATGCACCTATGTGTCTAAATCTTATTCCATGCTCGAAGCATCCTATAAGATCAGAACACATATTAGTCTCAATCATATCAAGGCTGTCTCATGTTCACCAAGATATCTCGACTAAGGACAACTCTGAATGTCAGCAAAGCTGAACATCATTGAGACATTACTCAGAGGTATACATACAGCAGCAGATAATGCAACAATCTGAATAACAACAATTGCCTTTATAAACATATACATAGTTTATACATGATACTGATAATAACCCAAGGCCTCAAATATTAGCCTTAAGGGCATACCCCAACAACCTACTCCCTCATGGCCCCCTATTCCCACTATGCTGCCCCTCCTTATAGTGTTGGGCAGGAATGTTACACTCGTGGTGGGTTGTACCTTGCAAGGTTTGCCCAAAGAAGCCTCACTTGAATGCCATGACTGCTGAGCAATGAAGAGAGGCTGAAGAGCCAATTGCAGTCAACCCGATGGCGCTATACACTATGGCTCTTAATGCCAAGAAGCTTATGTACATACCTTTGTATGTGAATGATGTGGAGGCGCGCGCTATGGTGGACACTAGCGCCTCCCATGTTTTTGTTACTCACAGGATGGTAGAGCATTTCCACTTGATGTGCTCTAAGATAATGGATTAGTTGAAGACTGTTAATGACATAGAGAAGCTTGTCTTCATTTCCTATCATGTTCCACTGCGTATTGGACCTTGGACTGGTAGACACCACATTCTGATGGTGAGACTTGATGATTTTGATATGATTCTTGGCATTGATCTTATTTGGAAGGCCAAGATAGTAGTAGTCTAACATCTTAATGGATTATAGTTTTGGGATGACAAAGTGTTGGTGTATATGCCCTTGGACCCGTTGTTGGTCCATTATGTACTACTTGACATTGATATTTTATATATCATTCTGGCATTATCGTTATTATGCTATATTCACATATGCGATTATGTACATGGATAATAATGTCCCTAGAGACAGATTGTATCTGTGCTCAAACGGTGTGTCTTCAATCAAGTACCTGAATGGATAAGGGACAGCTCTGGTACATGTGAGACTAGTATATGAGCTGGTTAGGCACGGGGTGCTAACGCAGGCATATGAGTATATCAGTGGTGGATATATTAGACCGACCCACTGTGAGGCTCTAAGTTGGTGTCATGAATTAAGCTCACAAGTGACAGGAGATGCATTGATCCCTTGACTTGAGGTCATTGACTCTTCTATATGGTTTGGGACATGTTTTGATACAACCTAACAGCTTGCCATAATTGGGAGGTCATAACGGTTGTCATTGGGTATGTCACGACCCATATGAGAAGATCAATGGACTGACATAGGATTTGCCCCTTCCTGCATAAAGCTTGATGTCCACGGGGCCCCCCTATGGTTGTATGACTGAAAGTGTATGGCCATACCCAGGTGAAAGCCTGATCTAGTCATGACCATGAGATTGGATGAAAACAAAGTGGTGACACACTTTGTCCAATCATATATCAGTTTGGCAAAAAGACTGTAAAGCATCGGTATCTTGTTGCGATGATGGGGATGTCGATGCTGATATCCATTCCGAAGACTTGGGTAGCAGCGATGCACTACTAGGTGCCACTCGTTGCTTGTGATGACTTAAGTTCATCACTACCAACGTCAGAGGAACCTACAGGGTTGCACAACTTGAAACTCGAGTTCTCGTATTGATCGGGTAGCCTAATGATCGAGTTATTGGATAGCTCAGATCTTTTTAGGAGACTCCTTCAGTGCTATTGTGCCTGATGAGATGGAAGGGACTTATTGGAGCTAACTTTATTTTTGTAGAAATCTCACTCGAAAATCAAGTAAATGTAGTTCCAAATCAATGTAAAAGCGTGCAAATAAAATAAAGAATCCAAATATTTCAGCTGGGTAAGATTTTCTCACAAATTTGGGCGAAATTGGGCAGAAATTGAGCGTCGGCAACAACTTTGTGTTCTTCAGGTCGTATGGTAATTTCTGAGGAAATCCGACTGAAATTGACTAGAAGATCAATGGAAAAGACTCACCGGAGGTGGAGGATGGTCGGAGGAGAAGAATCGTCGTCTGAGGTGGAAGGGATCGACGAAAAAGCAGGTTTTACGAGCGTAGGCCTAAACCCTAACCCTTGCCCATTAAGTTCAAAAACTGGGTATTCATCCCTCATGATTCGTTCACGGCCACACGGTCCGTGATGGACTCACGGCCACAACTGTGAATATGTCGTCTGATGCCTATACTTCAAATAAAAATTTTTAGAAAATTCCTGCATATGAAACAACATATTTAGAGACTTTTCATTAATAAAATATTCATCAAATCATGCTGTAAAAATTCTTAAAAATCTAAAAAAAAATTGAAATCTAAAACTCTAGACTATAAGAGTTAGAAATTTGCGTTGCCTCCCAAAAAGCACTTGTTTAAGGTCATTAGCTCGACTATAGTTGCAATCATAGATGTTCAGGTGGATCCAAGGCATAGTAAATATTATGCAATTTATTATCTTCCCGCCTTTTTGAGTTGACACATGGGCAAAGATCTATCATCTGTAACTGTGCCCATGTATGGTGTTTCTTTCCATTATCCTTATTGTACATTAAATATTCCTCCAAGGGATCTTTATCAATGTTGGTGATGTCATTATCATTTGCCTCGTTCTCTGCAATTTCAATGTTATAACAAGACTCTATAAAAGAAAAATTCTTTAAATTCACAAAAAAATAATAAACTAATTTATTATCACCAATATTTAATGTTAGCTTTTCGTTCTTCCTATCTATCACAATGCCTGCAGTATCTAAAAATGGTCTACCCAATATGATAGGTAGCTTCTGGTGTTCTTCCATGTTCAATATTATAAAGTCAGTTAACACATAGAAGTTACCGACTTTGATAGGAATATCTTCCAAAATTCCTATAGGATGTTGAACAGAATAGTTAGCAAGTTGAAGCAAAACCTTCGTCAACTTCATTTACCCATCATCAATCTTTTTACAGATGGATAAGGACATCAAGTGTTGGTGTATATGCCCTAAAGACCAATGTATGGACATGGTCAGGCATTGTTTGAATGTACTTTGATAGAACTATTACTCTTTATATAGGCATGGTCGTTATTATGCAGACTACTCTACCTGCGTTGATGTATTGAGTTGCATAAATAATGTCCCAGGAGTTTGGATTGGATCCATTCTCATAAGCTATCCCCAAACAAGGTACCTTAGCAGATATGGGACAGCTTTGGTACATATGAGACTGGTGTATGGGCTGGTTAGGTGCGGGGCACAGTAACGCAGACATACAGGTGCATTGGATGCACTGGAGTGATCCACCGTGAGGATTGACTTATCTAGTCAACAAGTCAATCTCACATGCAAGAGGTTTGCATTGATCCTTAGACTTGAGGTATTCATGTCTAGACTTGATGAAGGGTATGCTTTAATACAGTCTTACGTCTCTCCGTAATTGGGAGATCAAAACGACTGTCATTGGGCATGTCATAAGTCACGTAGAGACATGGATGACCAATAGTAGGATTTGCCCCTTCCTTCCGAGGAAGCATGATATCCACCTCGGGGCGCCCCACCTTATTGGTGCATGACAGGAAAGTGTGGCCACACTTGTTGAGTCATGACCAATGCATTGGATAATAAACTTGAGACTAATCCAATGGCAGGATATCAGCTTAGGCAAAGGGATCTGTAATGCAATAGGAATCCTCGTTGCTTGTTAGGAGTTGTTGCCATAATGACTTAAGTCCTATGACATGGGTAGTAGTGATGTGTTGCTAGATACCCCTCACTACTTATGATGTTTACATCATTGCCATCGTCATATGGATCCTACGGGGTCACACGCAATAGACTCTTGACGTTGCTTTAATCAGAAGCCTTAGGATCAAGTTATTGGATAACTTGGATCAATTTGGAGGATTTCATCAGCGCCAATGGGCCTGATGAGATGGAAGAAAGTTATTGGAGCCAAACTTCATTTTTGGCAGGTTGACCCGAAATTGACCTAGATTGGTCACATTTGGATTAGGGTTGCATTGGATTAGATCCAATGGCTTAATCAACCCATGCCATGAAGTTTGGGCTAGCTCATTATCCAATGAGGCCCAATAATTAGTTGTCATGAAGAGGAATTAGCTTAAAAGGGTATAATGGGGAGAAATCTCACCCCATTGGCGCCTAGGGGCATAATGGGGTGAGGGAGGCGCCTTTGCTTCATTATGGAAGTAAAGGGCGCCTAGCCCTTCTTCCTTGGAAGGAATACTTGCCTCTAATGTAAGTCTTGGGGCTGATATGGCTTGATGGCTCTTTTGGAAAGAGCTTGGGCGCATATGGATACTAGGGTAAGGTATATGGTAATGTCTTGGAGACTTACCTTAACTAAAACCCTAGTTTCTCTCAAAATTCTTACCCTAGCCGAAACTCCTCATGCTTGTTGCGCCTTGCCCTTCCCTTGGATGGAATGCATGCATCTAAGGCATGTCTTGGGCTGATATGGCCATTGGGCAAATTAGGATAGGTTGAATGAGGTTTATGGTAAAGTCTTGGAGACTTTCCTTACCTCAAGACCCCTTTATCCTAGCCGCCCACTTGGCATGATCTTAGCCATTGCCTTGCCGCCTCTTGTCCTATTTATAGGACCCCTTACCGCCCCTTTCATGGTTGGACTTTAAGGAGGCGTGAACACACATAGAAGGGAGAGAGAGCAAAGCAAAGGGCGACAACAAGGTGGTGCAAACTTCTTCCTTGGAGCCGCAAGTTCTTCCTCTTCCTCTCTTCTTTGGCGCAAGGATTCTTTGTGCTTGGTGGCGTCTTCTTGTCACAAGCCCTCATCGTCCCTTGGCCATAGGCACACCTTGGAGGTGGCGCAAGCAAAGAAGAAGAGAGAAATCCTTGGCGGCATCATCTTCCCTATCCCCTCCTTGGCGCAACTTCTCGTGAAGGTGGCGCAAGTGGAAGTGAAGGCTTGATTCTCTTCCCGAGGCTAGCAACGAGCGTGGAAGGGAGCAACGATCAAGGAGTCGACGCGTGGATACTTGTAGAGGGCGAACACTTGGGCGCCTTCAACATGGCTTCGACATCTAAACAAGCAATAAAGGTACCAACCCTAACACATCCTTGTGTTCTCTCACTCGCAAGCATCCTTGGGAAAGGAATGTGTTTCGGGTGTAATACTTCTTCCGCTGCGTCCTGGGACTGCAAAATTTTAAAATTACACCCGGCATTCCCTAACAGTGGTATCAGAGCTACTTGCGAGAAACACAAGGTGTACGTTTGCTTGTGTGAAAAATTTTTGGAAAATTTTTCTTCTATCCATGCGCGTTTCACTTAGAAAGCGTTTTTCATCCAATCTTCTCTTCTCAACTTTATGGCCGAAATTTGAATCTTGTTTATGCTTGATTTAAGACCAAAGGCGCACGTAGGTTTTGTCAAGTAGGACGGGCATTGTGTCTTCGGGCTGGCCGGGTCTCTTGATCTGACAAAACTGCCAGCCGATAGGGTCTATGAAATCATCATGGAACTTGATCTAAATTTTGGCATGAAATTGGTTAAGAGAGTGCTTTGGATGATGTTGGCGCATAAGGTGCTAAAATTTGACTTTTCCGGATTTTCAAATTTTACATGCGCCACTTGATTGGGTTGATATGGTCATAGCGAGTGCCCTCCTGTGTTGTGATGTGGAAGCATGTTTCCACTTGTGATGAATGCTTGTAAAAATCTTTTTCCACCTGCGTGTGGTTCTCTCCCTATCTTGTTGTAAAAGAATTTTTCATCTTGTTTAGAATAGATGTAGAGTTATATGATAGGTTAAGGCTTCATCTTGACAACAAGGAGTCTTCTTCAATCGGAGTCAGAAGTGGCGCCAGCTTTGGAAGCATGGTGATGGACTTGCGGCTGAAGGAAGGACACATGCTTTCGGCTTCTGGCATGGGCCGATCTACTTTAGGGACTCGCAACCCTTGGATGCACGATAACATGTCACATGGCTCGTGACAAGTTATGTGTATAAAAAGGGCTATGACCATATTGACCAAAATAGCATGCCTGTGATGGTTTATTATTTTGTCCATAGCATGGCTGTGATGTTTTTCCTTGCTGCCATAACCATAGGAAAGATGCATGCTAGAAAAGAATAAAACGAACATGCAAAACTCTCATTAAAATATCAAGTCAATAGCCTTCTAACGCGTAGCCCTCATCAAACTATCGATCGGTAATGTTGTGAACTGTTTCCCACCCTCGTGGGACACACTCACTTATCTTTAGGAGGTGTGTGGTGACAATGATTTCCCCAGTCCAGTTTTAACCTGGGCGTGTCTTCGCAAGGAAATTCGTTGGCCCTGGGCATAACGGTTAGGACCAGACTTGACTAGTTTTTCATATGCCACTGACATGATGAAACACTAGAGGCAGCTGTTGAGAGGATAGGGTTCTATGTTGTATCTAGCCCTCGCTGGACACAGGGCGCCTAGTCTGTCTTAACTAAGAGGAATTGTGCGCGGCACAATTGGCTGGCATGCCTACCTAATGAAGCATGGGACTCTCTGTGCATCTCAACTCACCCTCGTGAGTCGCGGAGACCTCATGTGAAATTAGGATCCCACTCACTCATTTCTATGTTAAGTTTGAGAGTCCTCAACTTGTTTTGGAAATAGTGGGAGCATAGCATTTAATTTAAAGTCCTTGTTAAATGCTTTATCATAGTACTTATTATACTTATTTGCTTATTGTAGAAGGCATCTCCTGATCTGAGATTGAAACTTTATAAACATAAACTGGATGGGACAAATTGGACAAAATGGTTCAAGACTTTGTCCAAGATACTGGAACAAGAACATATGGTGCATCTTCTTGAAAGACCTCCATCCCAGCCCAGTGTGTATTTCACTAATGACTGGGAGTGGAATGTCTATCTTGAACATTGTGAAGATAGGGTTTCTTAAGGAATCGCATGCATGAATATATGATCAACTTCATGAACTTGTATAGATCAAACGAAAAACATACCAATGCCATTTCTTGGATGGCGACTTGGAAGCAAGAGGGCGATGTGGCTCTCCTCCAAAGGGTGCGCACACAAGATGTATGATCGCCTACTCCTTGTCGATCTTTGTGCTAGCAAAGTTCTCCAAGTCTCCTAACCGTGTGAAGGAGATGAGATGCTTTTCTTGGCTTTCGAACTCCCTCTCTTTTCGTGAAGAAGATCACCGAAAGAGGAGCCTCGTCAAGAGGAAGAGGCGAGTGAGCGAAGAGTAATGCCCTCGAACATGAGGCGTTATACCCAAACGTGGAAGCGTTACTCTATTTTGGAAAACCAACTTCCAAAAATAGCAAACCCCTTAACGCTCATGCGTTTACACAATTAAATCGATCGCCACGTTATCTCCGATTGAACCATGCGCTCACATGATGAGCCGGTTCAATTAGATTTGGTTCAAAGACCAAATTAAGCCAAGCATTGGTCTAGATCAAATTAAACCATAAGGTTCAAGATCTAACCATTCATCTCTTGATGCTCTTGATCTCACCGATCTAGCATCAATTCTCTCGATCGAAGCTTACCGATCTCAAGCCCTAATCAATCAAACATGATCAGACCAGATCTCACTTACAATCAGAGTTTAAACTCCTTTAAACTGAACTAGAACAATTCAGTCCACACGATCTGACTTAAGTAAGCCATATCATCAAATTGTGCGACCCTAAGGGTTTCCTTTAAATGTCGGTAACGATAACTCACGTTATCACGATCAGTGAGGGGTATCTAGCAACACATCACTATCTCCCGATATAAAGGAAAGAGTCTTCCAAGACTACACCCAAACCATAGCACAAGTGTGAACCCAACTCACTAGGCATATGTGTTTCCTTTGCCACTGGACGTTCTTATTGGACAAGCGTGTCAAGCCTGTAATTCCAATATGATGAGAATGATTAGATCAGATGATCATAGTCATCTGGGTATGGCCATACACTTTCTCAATCATCTCATCCAGGGGGCCCCTATAGAACATCACACTCCAAACAAGGAGACGGCAATCCTATATCTATCACTAGTGCCCTAACATGACTCATGCTCATTATCCAAGATAATCTATAACCATTATGTTTCAAATGATATCGAACTACCTCAAAACAATGCCAATCATCATTTAGAAACACAAGTGATCTCAAGTCAGAGGAAATATGCCACTTGTTTGCTTATAAGGATTATTCACATTGTGACAAGCAATTGAATATCCCAAGTAGGGTCTGTCCAGTACATCCAATGTACCCATGAGTCTACATCTTATTCCATGCTCGAAGCATCCTATAAGATTAGAACACATATTAGTCTTAATCATATCAAGGCTGTCTCATGTTCACCAAGATATCTCGACTAAGGACAAAACTGCATGTCAGCCAAGCTGAACAGCATTGAGACATTATTCAGAAGTATACATATTGCAGCAGATGATGTAACAACCTGAATAACAACCATTGCCTTTATAAACATAGAGTTTATATACCTGATACTGATATAATCCCAAGGCTTCAAACATTAGCCTTAAGGGCATACCCCAACAATCTCCCACTTGCACTTAATCTAATGGTTGAGAAATCTCAAACCCATATTATTACAGTGCTTCTCATGCTTCTGCTGCGCCAGAGGCTTAGTAAGCGGGTCAGCTAGATTGTCATCTGTATGAACCTTGCAGATTTTGATCTCGCCACGATCAATGATCTCCCGGATCAAGTGAAACCTTCTCTGTATGTGCTTGGACTTCTGGTGTGACCGTGGTTCCTTTGCTTGAGCTATAGCTCCAGTGTTATCACAGAAGATAACCAATGGATCTACACTCGAAGGAACAACACCAAGTTCCTGAACGAACTTACGAATCCAGACTGCCTCCTTGGATGCTTCCGAGGCTACAACATACTCGGCTTCCCTTGTGGAATCAGCAACAATTGACTGTTTGAAACTTTTCCACACCACTGCTCCTCCATTCAAGCTAAAAACATAGCCTGATTGCGATCGGAAATCATCCTGGTCAGATTGGAATGAAGCGTCAGTATATCCTTCAATACTGAGTTCTTCCTGACCTCCATATATCAAGAACATATCTTTGGTCCTCCGAAGATATTTCAAAATGTTCTTGACTGCAATCCAGTGTGCCTTACCTGGATTACTTTGGAATCGACTGGTCACGCTTAACCCGTAAGCAACGTCTGGGCGAGTACACAACATCGCATACATAATGGACCCAATAGCCGAAGCATAAGGCGTATTGTCCATTTCATCTTTCTCAGTCCGTGTTTGTGGACACTGACTCTTTGAAAGATTCAGACCATGTCTGACTGGAAGATATCCTCTTTTAGAATTTTCTAAATGGAATCTCTCTAGGACTTTATCGATGTAAGTACTCTGGCACAACCTGAGAAGCCTCTTAGATCTATCTCTGTAGATCTTCACACCTAATACATAGGCTGCTTCTCCTAAATCTTTCATCTGGAAACATTTTCTTAACCATGCTTTGACAGCATGCAGTTCAGGAATATTGTTTCCAATGATCAAGATATCATCGACGTAGAGGACTAGGAAAGTAATCACGCTCCCACTAAACCTCTTATATACACACGGGTCATCTTCATTCTTGATGAAACCAAACTTACAGATTGATTCATCAAAACGAATATTCCAGCTTCGCGATGCTTGTTTAAGTCCATAAATGGACTTCTTTAATTTGCATATTTTATGACGATCTGATGGATTAGTGAAACCTTCAGGTTGTGTCATATACACATCTTGTTCTAATTTTCCATTAAGGAAAGCGGTCTTCACATCCATCTGCCAGATCTCATAATCATAATATGCCGCTATCGCAAGAATAATCCGAATAGACTTGAACATGGCTACAGGAGAGAAAGTTTCATCATAATCTATCCCGTAGATTTGTTTGAAACCTTTCGCAACTAGCCTGCCTTTATAGGTAACCACGTTACCATCCATGTCTATCTTCTTCTTGAAGATCCATTTACAGCCTATAGGGATTACTCCCGGAGGCGGATCAACCAAATCCCAAACTTGGTTATCTGACATGGAGTCCATCTCGGCTCGCATAGCTTCAAGCCATCTCGCTGATTCCGATCCACTGACCGCATCCGCATAAGTGAGGGGTTCATCATCAATGATGTAGACTCCGTCATAGCGCTCAGGCTGTCGACAGATCCTTCCCGATCTTCGCGGTTCCCGTGATATCTGAGCCTCAGGTTGTTCAGTAACCTGATCTACTGGCTCAGGCTCATCCAACTGTGCTTGACTACTTTGTCCTGCTTCTGGATTCTCATCCAGCTTTATTTCTCTCCCACTAGCCTCTTGCAGAAGAAATTCCTTCTCAAAAAAAATAGCCGTCCGAGCAACAAATACTTTGTTCTCTTTGGGATCGTAGAAATAATAACCCTTAGTTTCCTTAGGGTAACCGACAAAGATACATTTCTCAGATCTACTCTCCAGTTTCCCAGAGGCGAGCTTTTTGACATAAGCCTCGCAACCCCAGATCTTAATAAATGTCAAGCTCGGCTGTTTCCCATACCATAACTCATATGGAGTCTTTGAAACGGCCTTGGATGGCACTCGGTTTAGTACCTTTGCAGCTGTTTCCAGTGCAAATCCCCAAAAGGAGTAAGGTAGAGTAGCCTGACTCATCATTGAACGAACCATATCAAGTAAGGTTCTATTTCTCCTCTCGGACACACCATTCCATTTCGGTGTTCCTGGCGGAGTGAGCTGTGAGATAATCCCACACTCCTTCAGATAGTCAGTAAACTCATGACTCAAGTATTCTTCACCTCGATCTGAACGAAGTGCCTTGATAGTTCGGCCTAACTGACTCTGTACTTCATTTTTGAACTCTTTGAACTTGTCAAAAGATTCACTCTTATGTCTCATAAGATAGACATAACCATACCTACTGAAATCATCAGTAAAGGTAATGAAGTATGAATAGCCACCTCTGGCATGGTTACTAAATGGCCCACACACATCGCTGTGAATGAGGTCTAGTAAACCTGAAGCCCTTTGACCTTTATTAGAAAAAGGAGACTTCGTCATTTTACCCAATAAACAAGCTTTGCATGTATCAAGCTCCTCATAGGAGAATGATCCCAGCAGTCCATGATCATGCAACCGCTTAATGCGCTTCTTGTTAATATGGCCTAAACGACTATGCCATAGCAAGGTGCTGTCATCAGCATACTTGGCTTTCTTAATATCAATCTGTTGTATTGAACATTCCATGTCCAACATGAATAACCCATTGTTAATTGACCCAGTAGCATAAACAATATTATCAAAAGAAATGTAACACTTTGAAATCTTGCATTCAAAGGAAAACCCTTTCCTCACAAGAGCAGGAATAGAGATAATATTCTTAGTTATGCTCGGTACAAAATAACAATTGTCCAGTTCTAATACAAGACCAGATGGTAAAGAGATGTGATATTCTCCTACAGCAACAGCAGCAACCCGTGCCCCGTTTCCAACTCGTAGGTCCACCTCATGCTGTCCCACCTGTCTTCTTCTCTTGAGTTCCTGTACATTTGAACAAATGTGAACTCCACATGCAGTGTCCAACACCCATGAAATAGAAGAAGAAGATACCATGACTTCAGTCACGTAAATACCTGAGCTAGAAGCGAACGGCTTACTTCCCTTCTTATCTCCTTGGAGCGCTTTACAGTCCTTTTTCCAGTGACCCAGCTGGCCACAATGGAAACATCTGTATTCTTTCGACCGCTTTACTTTTTGCTTCAGAGCCTTGTTGTAGCTCTTGACAGGGGCTTTGCCCTTCTTCCCCTTCTTCTTGTTCCTAGAAGGAACGATTAGGACAGAGGATGAAGGCGTTCCCTTCTCACGAGACTGAGTCTGCTCTGTAGTCAAGAGCATGTTCAGCAACTCTGCCGGCGTACAGTCGATCTTGTTCATATTAAAATTAATAATGAATGGATCGAAAGAGGCCGGGAGAGACTGCAGAATAATGTCTACAACAAGCTCCTGATTGATGGTGTGTCCCAGTTTCTCTAGAGCCTCCTTGTACCCAATCATCTTGAGTACGTGAGCTCCCACTGGACTCCCTTCAGCCAGTTTGCTCTGAAAGAAAAGTTTAGTCAAATTGTAGCGTTCAGTCCTTGCCTGTGCAGCATACAACAACTTGAGATTTGCTATTATTTCAATAGCAGATAAATCTTCATGTTGACGCTGCAGCTGTGGCGTCATAGACGCTAGCATCAGGCAAGCGACATCAATGCTATCATTGACGTGCTTTTCATAAGCTTCCCGAACCTCCCTTGCGGCGTTCGCAGCGGGTTGAGGTGGTATAGCCGTCTCGAGAACATACAGTTTCCTCTCAGCCTTAAGAATAATCTTAAGGTGTCCGTACCAGTCTGAGAAGTTTGGCCCAGCAAACTTCTCCCTTTCCAGTAGGGATCGCACATTGAAGGCTGTGGTGTTCGTTGCTGCAGTAATCTACAACAATGCAAGAACAGCAAGGTCAGTATCAGTGTTAAAATCAATTCAGGACTTAAGAATGATTCTTTTCTCACTATTTTATCTGACTGAAAAATCCAATAAAACAGTCCGAAAGAGTAAAACTCTTTTAGTGAGATGGGATCCAGATTTCATACTTGGTCTCCGCGTCCCGCTCAGGCGAGATAAGATGCACAGAGAGTACAAGCACTAATTTCTGGTAGGCAATCCCTACCAATCGCCAACCCGTGCGATTCCCCTTCATCTGGGCAATCCAGCAGACTGTGCCAACTGAGTTGGTACAACACAGTCTCTGATCCCACAGATGGCTGCCTCCATATGGCTACCATATGCTCAATATGTAGCCTACATGGTCAAGCTGACCCGACCTACTCCCTGGACCACCACGTGCTATGCTGAGCAACGAGAAGCGATAAATCCCTTCTCTGTAACACGCAGGTGTAATCACACACCGTCTGAAGATAGATGGGCGTGCCCACTGAGTGGGTACAACACGGCCCCAACGATAGTCAGAACAGTGAGGTTTCGTGTCAGAAGGCTATCGTGCTTGATATTTAACGTTGGATTTTAACGGTCCTTTTATCTTCTTACTATCATTCAAATCCTATGGTGATAGCAGAAGAATAAATCATGCAGTTACTACATTACTGAAACAGTAAATTAAAAGCATGATGATCTTATGTGGTAAAAGCCCATTAAGCCTAAGTAAGACCTTAATTAACTTAAGTCTTCACTGAGCTCTTCTTGGGTCTTTTGCATTTCCTCTGGCCCAACCCGGGCCCAAGCGCCCACTGCAGCTCAGGTGCGCCCACCAGGTAAAATGCGCCTGTCCTAGAGTCGAACCCTAGACCTCCCACTGGTGAAGCCACTTGCTGCATGCGCCTCTGCCATGTGTGCTCTGTGCTCATGTGATTAAAATACAATTTAATCTATCTAGACATGATTGACACGCAGGTCAATTACACTTTATAAATTAATCGAAATGTGATGCGCAGATCACAATAATAATTTACAATAATACATCCAGGCACGCAGGCCCCAGCACAGCACACATTAATTGGGCAGCCCACATAAGATGAAATAAACATTCATTCATGTGATACAAACAACATGTGATCCAGATAAGAAAATAAAATTTTCGAAAATCCCCATGGCCTCAATTTTATTTCCTTAGGTGCCCTACTACCTTACAACGGTCCATTAATAGGGATCCACTCATCAGACCAAGTCAGACCCACTGCCCTAGCATGCACCAAGTCATAACCGACTTGAGTCGACCCAGTGGCCAAACATGCATGCGTTAAGGGCTGAACGACACTCATGAGTTCTGGCAAGCGGGCGTGACCCCGGGCCTAACTCATGTGCGTTCACTGGTTGTCTCAATCAGACATCGCTACACGCCCAGTATGCAGTCGACCTATAGCCACCTCATGCTTGCGCATAGGTGCAAACTGGTCGACCCATCTAGGCTGTCAGATGGTCTGATCAGACTGTTGGGTCTATACTGGACGATGACTTCAACCCTAATAACCCATCTAAGTCTTTCAAGTAGGCGCTTAGATCTAAATGGAGTCGCACAAGATAAGTTGTTTTGACAAAAACATCATGTAATATGCGCCAACACTCATCATGCGCAAACATAAGATAAAGCTACAAACATGTAGGTTTCGGCATGATCATAGATCTACACATAAACACAAGCATGGATCACAAAAAGCAATCAAATAATTCATAGCAACATGCCTCTGATACCAATTGAAAGGTTCCCCTAAGGGGGCGAAACCCTAATATGCGCATGTAGAATATTTTTGCATAGCGGAAGCTAGGGTTTCTTAAGGAATCGCATGCATGAATATATGATCAACTTCATGAACTTGTATAGATCAAACGAAAAACATACCAATGCCATTTCTTGGATGGCGACTTGGAAGCAAGAGGGCGATGTGGCTCTCCTCCAAAGCGTGCGCACACAAGATGTATGATCGCCTACTCCTTGTCGATCTTTGTGCTAGCAAAGTTCTCCAAGTCTCCTAACCGTGTGAAGGAGATGAGATGCTTTTCTTGGCTTTCGAACTCCCTCTCTTTTCGTGAAGAAGATCACCGAAAGAGGAGCGTCGTCAAGAGGAAGAGGCGAGTGAGCGAAGAGTAATGCCCTCGAACGTGAGGCGTTATACCCAAACGTGGAAGCGTTACTCTATTTTGGAAAACCAACTTCCAAAAATAGCAAACCCCTTAACGCTCATGCGTTTACACAATTAAACCGATCGCCACGTTATCTCCGATTGAACCATGCGCTCACATGATGAGCCGGTTCAATTAGATTTGGTTCAAAGACCAAATTAAGCCAAGCATTGGTCTAGATCAAATTAAACCATAAGGTTCAAGATCTAACCATTCATCTCTTGATGCTCTTGATCTCACCGATCTAGCATCAATTCTCTCGATCGAAGCTTACCGATCTCAAGCCCTAATCAATCAAATATGATCAGACCAGATATCACTTACAATCAGAGTTTAAACTCCTTTAAACTGAACCAGAACAATTCAGTCCACACGATCTGACTTAAGTAAGCCATATCATCAAATTGTGCGACCCTAAGGGTTTCCTTTAAATGTCGGTAACGATAACTCACGTTATCACGATCAGTGAGGGGTATCTAGCAACACATCACTGTCTCCCGATATAAAGGAAAGAGTCTTCCAAGACTACACCCAAACCATAGCACAAGTGTGAACCCAACTCACTAGGCATATGTGTTTCCTTTGCCACTGGACGTTCTTATTGGACAAGCGTGTCAAGCCTGTAATTCCAATATGATGAGAATGATTAGATCAGATGATCATAGTCATCTGGGTATGGCCATACACTTTCTCAATCATCTCATCCAGGGGGCCCCTATAGAACATCACACTCCAAACAAGGAGACGGCAATCCTATATCTATCACTAGTGCCCTAACATGACTCATGCTCATTATCCAAGATAATCTATAACCATTATGTTTCAAATGATATCGAACTACCTCAAAACAATGCGAATCATCATTTAGAAACACAAGTGATCTCAAGTCAGAGGAAATATGCCACTTGTTTGCTTATAAGGATTATTCACATTGTGACAAGCAATTGAATATCCCAAGTAGGGTCTGTCCAGTACATCCAATGTACCCATGAGTCTACATCTTATTCCATGCTCGAAGCATCCTATAAGATTAGAACACATATTAGTCTTAATCATATCAAGGCTGTCTCATGTTCACCAAGATATCTCGACTAAGGAGAAAACTGCATGTCAGCCAAGCTGAACAGCATTGAGACATTATTCAGAAGTATACATATTGCAGCAGATGATGTAACAACCTGAATAACAACCATTGCCTTTATAAACATAGAGTTTATATACATGATACTGATATAATCCCAAGGCTTCAAACATTAGCCTTAAGGGCATACCCCAACATGAGGCTCACATATGTTTTACATGTGCAGGAGCTCAAAAGAAGTAGGACGAAGAGGCTTGATGGGATCGACTCTCGGGTCAGGGACGGAGCATTGGATGCTGCTGTTGATATCATCTCACTGCCTTGAAGACTTTATATAGAACTTTGCTATTATTGTATCAGCTTATGTATTAGAACATCATTCCTTTTGGAAAGGACTTCAGTTTGAAATAATAAATAATATTTTTCTTTAATCTGAGATGTTCTATTGAAGTGATACAATTGACAATAGTTTGTGGTTCTATATGTGACACAAGATCAGATCTAATGATTCAATAAACTTCCTCTTATAGCATTGTCTCTTGAACCATAGAACAATGGTCACATCCGAAAGTCCATGGACTTTTGGGATCATTGTCCTTTCAGGATTATGATACATGTGAGCCTAGTTCAAAGGAACAATATGACAGATGCTGCTTTCACCAAAAGGGTGGAAAGGAGTAGTGACTTGTTGGATCTATTACACAACGATGTAAGTGGACCCATGCAAGCAAGCACTAAGAGGAGTTATATATACTTCATTGAGTGTGGGTATGCCTTACGCAACCCAAGAACTTTGGAAAATTCCAAGAAGTTCACAAATGAAGTATTGAGTCAAATTGAAGGATCTATTAAAGCACCTTGATTGGATCAAGATGATTAGTGGAGAATTTGATGACCTTCCTAAGAAGTGTGGAGTGATCTCACAGCTTTCTTAGTACACCACTGTGTGGTAAATTTCAAAGAAAGAAAAGGAACACATTAGATGTGGTTCCAACTTTGAATAAGTCATGCAAATATACTACTATGTTGTCATGCAAACAGATGTACTGCTACTCCATAAGAAAATGTCTAAGTTAGCTTTTGAGTTGAGAACTGCAAATATCCCATTTCTTCAATGGAATTGGGAATGTAATGTGTAGTGATTCAAAAGTATGTATTTGTGGTGCACTATAGAGTGCTAATTCTATCCCATGGAGAACAAAACATTTGTTGCTCAAAATGCTGTCTCTCTTGAGAAAGTATTTCTTTTGAAAGAAGCTAGTGGGAGTAGATTTGATTTGGACAAGGTCCAGAATCAACCACAATATAATTAGACACACATGGAGAGCAAAATCTCACATACAGGTTGAAAGTCAACCTGAGGTTCAAGTAACACAGGAATAACATAAGTCTGAATCGATTCGATATGCTGGGCATGACGAATTTTTCATCAACCATGAACCTAAGAGGAAATGGAAGCGGTCGGTGGACTAGATTCCAAGAAATGGCTAAGGGCCATGAGAACCATAATGGACTCCCTGTCTACTAATCAAGTCTGGGACTTGGATAAGCTGCCATAAGGGGTAATTCCCACAGGCTATAATAAATCTTCTAGGAAGATAGACATGGAAGGTAACATTGTTACCTTAAAAGACAAGCTAGTGAACAATAATTTCAGGCAAATCCACTGGGTGGATAATAATGAAATTTTCACTAATAGCTGAGCTTTAAGTCCATTAGGGATCTGCTTGTTGTAATTGCATGATCAATTATGGCATCTTGTTATGATAACTGCTTTTCTTGCAAGGACATCTGAAAAGATATCTATAGGGAAATAGCCAGAAGGTTCTCATATCAAGGCCATATATATATGCATGATACAAGCATGGTTGAAAAGCCTGTGTTTACAAGAAGATCAGTGGGAGCACCTTATTAATAGTATTTCTTGTCTAGATGATTGATGATAATTCTCCTCACATGGAATGACATCTCAGCTCTTCACATGGTGAAGAAAAGGTTTGATATGTATTTCGAGAAGAATGATCTAGGGAATGATGCCTACATCCTAGGCATGAGGATCTATAGAAATCCAAGAAAGTCATTGCCCTTTAGTCAATCTATGTTCATCCAAGAGTTTCTGGAGAGGATTATATTGGATGATTCCAAATATTGATACCTTCCAGGAAGATATGGTCTAAGTCTCTCAAAGATGTTGTGTCCTATGGCACAGCTGGAGAGTATTAACATGGGTCCAAAGTCCTGATACATTGTATGTAGGATGGATCATGTTTAGATGACCATTTCTGGCAAATGCTTGGAGCATAGCCAGCAAGTTTCAATCATATCTTAGTGTTTAACACTAGATAGCTGTGAAAGCAATCCTTATACATATACTTGGGAAGTATAAACGATTGGAGTCTAGTCTATGATATGAAAAACCCCTTAAAAGGGGGGGAAACCCTAAAGCATGCGCATATGAAATTTTTGGGTTTCAACAAGATCGATTGCATGAATATATATATGATCAACTTTGATTATATTGCAAAGATCAAGTTAAGATCTTTTACCATAGCCATGATGAAGGAGGCGGCTTGGAAGCAAGAGGGCAAATAAGCTCTCCTCCAAAGAAGACGCACACTAGATGAGAGATGGCTACCTCTTTGGACGTTCCTTGTGCTAGCAAGAATCTCCCAAGTTCCTTGTCGTGTGTCGAAGAAGAGAGATGCTTGGCCGAGCTCCTATTTTCGTCAAGAAAAAATCTCTACCCAAGAGTGAAGTCGACAAGAGAAGAGAATTGGCAAATGCGTTGAGGCGTTTTCAAGAGATGGCGTTACATGACTTCCAAATATGGAAAGTCATGAAGCCATGCGCTCACTCAAAGAAAACCGCCTAAAACACAATCAAGCCTTGAACCATGCGTTCACATATGTGAACCGGTTCAAACCAATTCAATTCTATTCAATTCGGTTCAAAGACCAAACCAAACCAGCCCAAGCCATGGTCTAGATCTCTCTGAACCAAATGGTTCAAGATCTAACCGTTCATCTCTTGATGCACTTGATCTCACCGATCTAGCATCAATACTCTCGATCGAAGCTTACCGATCTTAAGCCCTAATCAATCAAACATGATTAGACCAGATCTCACTTGCAATCAGAGTTTAAACTCCTTTAAACTGAACCTAAACAATTCAGTCCACACGATCTGACTTAAGTAAGCCATATCATCAAATTGTGCGACCCTGAGGGTTTCCTTTAAATGTCGGTAACGATAACTTACGTTATCACGATCAGTGAGGGGTATCTAGCAACACATCACTGTCTCCCGGTATCTAGCCACATGGTGTTCTTCCATGTTCAATATTATAAAGTCAGTTAACACAGAGAAGTTACCGACTTTGATAGGAATATCTTCCAAAATTCCTATAGGATGTTGAACAGAATAGTTAGCAAGTTGAAGCAAAACCTTCGTCAGCTTCATTTACCCATCATCAATCTTTTTACAGATGGATAAGGACATCAAGTGTTGGTGTATATGCCCTAAAGACCAATGTATGGACATGGTCAGGCATTGTTTGAATGTACTTTGATAGAACTATTACTCTTTATATAGGCATGGTCGTTATTATGCAGACTACTCTACCTGCGTTGATGTATTGAGTTGCATAAATAATGTCCCAGGAGTTTGGATTGGATCCATTCTCATAAGCTATCCCCAGACAAGGTACCTTAGCAGATATGGGACAGCTTTGGTACATATGAGACTGGTGTATGGGCTGGTTAGGTGCGGGGCACAGTAACGCAGACATACAGGTGCATTGGATGCACTGGAGTGATCCACCGTGAGGATTGACTTATCTAGTCAACAAGTCAATCTCACATGCAAGAGGTTTGCATTGATCCTTAGACTTGAGGTATTCATGTCTAGACTTGATGAAGGGTATGCTTTAATACAGTCTTACGTCTCTCCGTAATTGGGAGATCAAAACGACTGTCATTGGGCATGTCATAAGTCACGTAGAGACATGGATGACCAATAGTAGGATTTGCCCCTTCCTTCCGAGGAAGCATGATATCCACCTCGGGGCGCCCCACCTTATTGGTGCATGACAGGAAAGTGTGGCCACACTTGTTGAGTCATGACCAATGCATTGGATAATAAACTTGAGACTAATCCAATGGCAGGATATCAGCTTAGGCAAAGGGATCTGTAATGCAATAGGAATCCTCGTTGCTTGTTAGGAGTTGTTGCCATAATGACTTAAGTCCTATGACATGGGTAGTAGTGATGTGTTGCTAGATACCCCTCAACTACTTATGATGTTTACATCATTGCCATCGTCATATGGATCCTACGGGGTCACACGCAATAGACTCTTGACGTTGCTTTAATCATAAGCCTTAGGATCAAGTTATTGGATAACTTGGATCAATTTGGAGGATTTCATCAGCGCCAATGGGCCTGATGAGATGGAAGAAAGTTATTGGAGCCAAACTTCATTTTTGGCAGGTTGACCCGAAATTGACCTAGATTGGTCACATTTGGATTAGGGTTGCATTGGATTAGATCCAATGGCTTAATCAACCCATGCCATGAAGTTTGGGCTAGCTCATTATCCAATGAGGCCCAATAATTAGTTGTCATGAAGAGGAATTAGCTTAAAAGGGTATAATGGGGAGAAATCTCACCCCATTGGCGCCTAGGGGCATAATGGGGTGAGGGAGGCGCCTTTGCTTCATTATGGAAGTAAAGGGCGCCTAGCCCTTCTTCCTTGGAAGGAATACTTGCCTCTAAGGTAAGTCTTGGGGCTGATATGGCTTGATGGCTCTTTTGGAAAGAGCTTGGGCGCATATGGATATTAGGGTAAGGTATATGGTAATGTCTTGGAGACTTACCTTACCTAAAACCCTAGTTTCTCTCAAAATTCTTACCCTAGCCGAAACTCCTCATGCTTGTTGCGCCTTGCCCTTCCCTTGGATGGAATGCATGCATCTAAGGCATGTCTTGGGCTGATATGGCCATTGGGCAAATTAGGATAGGTTGAATGAGGTTTATGGTAAAGTCTTGGAGACTTTCCTTACCTCAAGACCCCTTTATCCTAGCCGCCCACTTGGCATGATCTTAGCCATTGCCTTGCCGCCTCTTATCCTATTTATAGGACCCCTTACCGCCCCTTCCATGGTTGGACTTTAAGGAGGCGTGAACACACATAGAAGGGAGAGAGAGCAAAGCAAAGGGCGACAACAAGGTGGTGCAAACTTCTTCCTTGGAGCCGCAAGTTCTTCCTCTTCCTCTCTTCTTTGGCGCAAGGATTCTTTGTGCTTGGTGGCGTCTTCTTGTCACAAGCCCTCATCGTCCCTTGGCCATAGGCACACCTTGGAGGTGGCGCAAGCAAAGAAGAAGAGGGAAGTCCTTGGCGGCATCATCTTCCCTATCCCCTCCTTGGCGCAACTTCTCTTGAAGGTGGCGCAAGTGGAAGTGAAGGCTTGATTCTCTTCCCGAGGCTAGCACCGAGCGTGGAAGGGAGCAACGATCAAGGAGTCGACGCGTGGATACTTGTAGAGGGCGAACACTTGGGCGCCTTCAACATGGCTTCGACATCTAAACAAGCAATAAAGGTACCAACCCTAACACATCCTTGTGTTCTCTCACTCGCAAGGATCCTTGGGAAAGGAATGTGTTTCGGGTGTAATACTTCTTCCGCTGCGTCCTGGGACTGCAAAATTTTAAAATTACACCCGGCATTCCCTAACATCAAGCTCACACTTGCTCTCAAATCACATAATGCATGCTCAAAAGATATCTTACCAACCTAACAGGGAATCAAAAAGCTTCCAAGATCTTTCAATTTTTTAATCACTCTGTTTTGACTCACCATTCTACACTCCTTTGTCGGTGTCACAATGCCATGCTCTTCAATTTTATGCTCAAAAGATTTACGAAACTTCTTTTCCAATTCCACCTTTGCTAGCCTCTGAGTGAAAGGAATGGGTGAAACATATGCAGGGCTACCTACATAGACCTGTTCCTTCCCCATCTCCACTAGTATCTCTTCTTCATGTAAAAATTTTTTAGGTCATACTTCACTAGCTTTAGGTGTAGTTTCCTTGTCACGCATCCCAAGCTCTAACTGTTCATCTCTTATAATGAATATTGCATTATAGTGCTCCCTCGGATTCTTCTCTGGTTGCCCTAGAAGCTGTTAGGGAATGCCGGGTGTAATTTAAAATTTTACAGTCCCAGGACGCAGCGGAAGAAGCATTACACCCGAAACACATTCCTTTCCCAAGGATCCATGCGAGAGAGAAGACACAAGGATGTGTTAGAGATGTACCTCTTTTGCTTGTTTAGATGTCGAAGCCATGTTGAAGGCGCCCAAGTGTTCGCCCTCTACAAGTATCCACGCGTCGACTCCTTGATCGTTGCTCCCTTCCACGCTCGGTGCTAGCCTCGGGAAGAGAATCGAGCCTTAGGGTTCCTTCACTCTTCTTGCGCCACCTCCAAGGTTCATGTGCCAAGTGCAAGGAAGATGCCGCCAACTCCTTATCCTCTTCACTCCAAGAGAAGAGGGAGAAGATGAGTTTCGGCCTTGAGGAAGATTAAGGGAAAATTGCGCCACCAAGTCCTTCTCCAAGTCACGCCAAGAGGAGAGGAAGGAGAAGACTTGCGGTCACTTGTTGGAAGAAGGGTTGCGCCACTTTGATGTTGTCACCCTTTGCCCTTGTTTTCGCCCCTCTACTTGTGTTCATGTCTCCAAGCGTTCATCATCTAGAGAGGGCGACAATGGGTCCTATAAATAGGACTAGAGGCGGTTTGAGCAAGGGCTAGGATCATGCCAAGTGTATGGCTAGGATGAGGTGTCTTGAAGTAAGGAAAGTCTCCAAGACTTTACCATAAACCTCATTCAACCTATCCATAAAAGTCTAAACACTATATCAGCCCAAGACATGCCTCAAATGCATTCTTACCATCAAAGGCTAAGTGGCTAGGCGCAACATGCATGAGGAGTTTCGGCTAGGGTAAGGGTTTTGGGAGAAACTAGGGTTTGAGGTAAGGTAAGTCTCCATGACATTACCATATACCTCTTCCCTATGTCCATATGCGCCTAGGAACTTCCCATAAAAGTTCTCAAGGCATATCAGCCCCAAGACTTACCTTAGAGGCAAGTATTCCATCCAAGGAAGAAGGGCTAGGCGCCCTTTACTTCCATAATGAAGCAAAGGCGCCTCCCTCACCCCATTATGCCCCTAGGCGCCAATGGGGTGAGATTTCTCCCCATTATACCCTTTTAAGCCAATTCCTCTTCATGACAACTAATTATTGGGCCTCATTGGATAATGAGCTAGCCCAAACTTCATGGCATGGGTTGATTAAGCCATTGGATCCAATCCAATGCAACCCTAATCCAAATGTGACCAATCTAGGTCAAGTTCGGGTCAACCTGCCAAAAATGAAGTTTGGCTCCAATAACTTTCTTCCAACTCATCAGGCCCATTGGCGCTGATGAAATCTTCCAAATTGATCCAAGTTATCCAATAACTTGATCCTAAGGCTTCTGATTAAAGCAACGTCAAGAGTCTATTGCGTGTGACCCCGTAGGATCCATATGACGATGGCAATGATGTAAACATCATAAGTAGTGAGGGGTATCTAGCAACACATCACTACTACCCATGTCATAGGACTTAAGTCATTATGGCAACAACTCCTAACAAGCAACGAGGATTCCCATTGCATTACAGATCCCTTTGCCTAAGCTGATATCCTGCCATTGGATTAGTCTCAAGTTTATTATCCAATGCATTGGTCATGACTCAACAAGTGTGGCCACACTCTCCTGTCATGCACCAATAAGGTGGGGCGCCCCGAGGTGGATATCATGCTTCCTCTGAAGGAAGGGGCAAATCCTACTATTGGTCATCCATGTCTCTACGTGACTTATGACATGCCCAATGACAGTCGTTTTGGTCTCCCAGTTACGGAGAGACGTAAGACTGTATTAAAGCATACCCATCATCAAATCTAGACATGAATACCTCAAGTCTAAGGATCAATGCAAAACCTCTTGCATGTGAGATTGACTTGTTGACTAGACAAGTCAATCCTCACGGTGGATCACTCCAGTGCATCCAATGCACCTGTATGTCTGCGTTATTGTGCCCTGCACCTAACCAGCCCATACACCAGTCTCACATGTACCAAAGCTGTCCCATATCTGCTAAGGTACCTTGTCTGGGGATAGCTTACGAGAATGGATCCAATCCAAACTCCTGGGACATTATTTATGCAACTCAATACATCAACGCAGGTAGAGAAGTCTGCATAATAACGACCATGCCTATATAAAGAGTAATAGTTCTATCAAAGTACATTCAACCAATGCCTGACCATGTCCATACATTGGTCTTTAGGGCATATACACCAACAATCTCCCACTTGCACTAAGACCAAGGACAACTGGCGTTTAGCTAGTTCCAATGTCTCTAGTATGACCTATTTAGCTTCCGCTGCGCCAGAGGCTAGGTCAGTGGGGTTTTTCAGATTGCTATCTGTGTTTATTTTAACAAATTTGATCATCATCCTTATTCATGATCTCTAAGATCAGATGACATGCTGTAGTACATACTTGAGCATTAAGTTCCTTTTCTTATGCTATGGCCCCAGTAATAACTATACTGGACCATCAAGCACTATGAACTAGATCAAGTTCAAATGAATGAAGCTGCATCCTTGGCTGCCTCAAGGAGCTGCAATGTACTCAGCCTTATTTGTAGAATCTTGCCACTTTGGTTTGCTTTCACCATACAACACCATAACAAGGCAAAGCGCAAATCCTGGCTATGATCAATAGTCACTAGATGGAATGAAGTGTCAGTGTACCCCTGTACACAAAATTCTTTCTTGTCTATCATAGACTAGACTCCAATCCTTTATACTTCCCAAGTATATATACAAGGATTGCTTTCACTGCTATCTAGTGTTAAACACTAAGATCTGATTGAAACTTGCTGGCTATGCTCCAAGCATTTGCCACAAATGGTCTTGAGTATATTATTCAAAACATGATCCATCCTACACACCATGTATCAGGACTTTGGACCCATGTTATTACTCTCCAGCTGTGCCACAGGACACAACATCTTTGAGAGACTCAGACCATATCTTCCTGGAAGGTATCAATATTTGGAATCATCCAATATAAACCTCTCCAGAAACTCTTGGATGAACATAGATTGACTAAAGGGCAATGACTTTCTTGGATCTCTATCTTTAGATCCTCATGCCTAAGATGTTGGCATCATTCCCTAGATCATTCTTCTTGAAATACATATCAAACCTTTCTTTCACCATGTGAAGAGTTGAGATGTCATTCCATGTGAGGAGAATGTCATCAATCATCTAGAACAAGAAATACTATTAAGGTGCTCCCACTAATCTTCTTGTAAACACAGGCTTTTTCAACCATGCTTGCATAACATCATGCATATCTATATGGCCTTGATATGAAAACCTTCTGGCTATTTCCTTATAGATATCTTTTCAGATGTCCTTGCAAGAAAAGCAGTTATCATAACAAGATGCCATAATTGATCATGCAATTACAACAAGCAGATCCCTAATGGACTTAAAGCTCAGCTATTGGTGAAAATTTCATTATTATCCACCCAGTGGATTTGCCTGAAATTATTGTTCACTAGCTTGTCTTTTAAGGTAACAATGTTACCTTCCATGTCTATCTTCCTAGAAGATTTATTATAGCCTGTGGGAATTACCCCTTTTGGCAGCTTATCCAAGTCCCAGACTTGATTAGCAGACATGGAGTCCATTATGGTTCTCATGGCCCTTAGCCATTTCTTGGAATCTGGTCCACCGACCGCTTCCATTTCCTCATAAGTCTTAGGTTCATGCTTGATGAAAAATTCGTCATGCCCAGCATATCGAATCGATCCAGACTTATGTTATTCCTGTGTTACTTGAACCTCAGGTTGACTTTCAACCTGTATGTGAGATTTTGCTCTCCATCTGTGTCTAATTATATTGTGGTTGATTCTGGACCTTGTCCAAATCAGATCTACTCCCACTGGCTTCTTTCAAGAGAAATACTTTCTCAAGAGAGACAGCAGTTTGAGCAACAAATATTTTGTTCTCCTTGGGATAGAATTAGCACTCTATAGTGCACCACAAACACATACTTTTTGAATCACTGCACATTACATTCCCAATTCCATTGAAGAAATGGGATATTTGCAGTTCTTAACTCAAAAGCTAACTTAGACATTTTCTTATGGAGTAGCAGTACTTCTGTTTGCATGGCATCATAGTAGTATATTTGCATGACTACTCCAAGATGGAACCACATCCAATGTGTTCCTTTTCTTTCTTTGAAATTCACCACACAGTGGTGAGCTAAGAAGGCTGTGAGATAACTCCACACTTCTTAGGACAGTCATCAAATTCTCCACTTAATCATCTTGATCCAATCAAGGTGCTTTGATAGATCCTTCAATTTGACTCAATACTTCATTTATGAACTTCTTGGATTTTTCCAAAGTTCTTGGGTTGCGTGAGGCATACCCATACCTAATGAAGTATATATAAAACTCCTTTTAGTGCTTGTTTACATGGGTCCACTCACATTGCTGTGTCATAGATCCAACAAGTCACTTATTCCTTCCATCTTTTCCGGTGAAGGCAGCATCTGTCACATTGTTCCTTTGAACTAGGCTCACATGTATCATAATCCTGAAAGGATAATGATCCCAATAGTCCATGGACCTTTGGATGTGACCATTGTTCTATGGTTCAAGAGACAATGCTATAAGAGGAATTTTATTGAATCATTAGATCTGATCTTGTGTTACATATAGAACTATTGTCAATTGTATCACTTCAATAGAACATCTCAGATTAAAGAAAAATATTATTTATTATTTCAAACTGAAGTCCTTTCCAAAAGGAATGATGTTCTAATACATAAGCTGATACAATAATAGCAAAGTTTTATATAAAGTCTTCAAGGCAGTGAGATGATATCAACAGCAGCATCCAATGCTCCGTTCCTGACCCGAGAGTCGATCCCATCAAGCCTCTTCGTCCTACTTCTTTTGAGCTCCTGCACATGTAAAACATATGTGAGCCTCACATACGGTACCCAGTACCCATGAATAAGAAGTAGACAAAAGACCTCGGTAACACAATACCTGAAGCGGATGGATTACATCCCTTCCTCTTTGCCATGCTCTTTTTGGCCATCAATCCTCTTCGAAATACCCATGCATTCCTAGTCTTCCGAAGTATTAGCTTCGAAGATACAGAACCATGGTCTTTCTCATATTCAGGCACACATTCTAAAGATCCAACAGAACTCTCCTGATCATTGTCTATAGAGCATGGTGTGAAGAGACCTTTGAGATGTATGATTAGATCATAGATCCCCATCTCATCACATTCAACCTTGACCTCTGGGGTCATGCACTCTAAGACAAGAGCAGTGTACTGTTCGTTATCTTCACAATGTTCAAGATAGACATTCCACTCCCAGTCATTAGTGAAATATACACTGGGCTGGGATGGAGGTCTTTCAAGAAGATGCACCTTATTTTCTTGTTCCAGTATCTTGGACAAAATCTTGAACCATTTTGTCCAATTTGTCCCATCCAGTTTATGTTTATAAAGTTTCAATCTTAGATCAGGAGATGCCATCTACAATAAGCAAATAAGTAAAATAAGTACTATGATAAAGCATTTAACAAGGACTTTTAATTAAATGCTAAGCTCCCACTACTTCCAAAACAAGTTGAGAACTTTCTAACTCAACATGGAGATAAGTGAGTAGGATCCTAATTTGACATAAGGTCTCCGCGACTCACGAGGGTGAGTTGAGATGCACAGAGAGTCTCATGCTTCCTTAGGTAGGCATGCCAGCCAATTGTGCCATGCACAATTCCTCTTAGTTAAGACAGACTAGGCGCCCTGTGTCCAGCGAGGGCTGGATACAACACAAAACCCTATCCTCTCAACAACTGCCTCTAGTATTTCATCATGTCAATGACATATGAAAAACTAGTCAAGTCTGGTCCTAACCGTTATGCCCAGGGCCAACAAATTTCCTTGCGAAGGCACGCCCAGGTTAAAACTGGACTGGGGAAATCATTGTCACCTCACATCTTCTAAAGATAAGTGGGTGTGTCCCACGAGGGTGGGAAACAGTTCACAACACCACTGATCGATAGTTTGATGAGGGCTACGCGTTAGAAGGCTATCGACTTGATATTGAATTGAGAGTTTTTGCATGTTTGTTTTATTCTTTTCTAGCATGCAGTTTTCCTATGGTTCTGTAACATCCCACATTCTTAACCCCAAACAAATGGCACAATTCACAAATGATACAGGATGTTTCATATAAGATCGATCATATGCTAGGTAAAACCGAGTTCAAGAAAACACGATCTGAAAAATTTCCATAAATCCATACACACAAATTCACAAAACTCAAATCTCATAAATCTCGTAAGGGTACCTGCCACCACGCAATCCTTGCACTAGACATATGCAAGGCAACAGTTATATCAAAACCGATTAAAATTCATAAAATCCATAAAGGTACCTGCCACCAGGCAATACTTGCACTAGACATATGCAAGTTACAGTTGTATCAAAACCGATTGCAAAAATACACATCAACTTCAATTTCAAAACAAATCCACAAAAATCGATTTTTATAAACTGACACCAAACACCGAAACCAGGCTGAAGCCCGCGGTGACACAAAATCAAACTCAGTTAACTGCCACAATCTGGCCACACAAATTCACATAGTTCACATGGTTCACATCACATGGTTCACATAGTTCATATAAATCATATGGTTTAGCCACAACCGGCCCCAGAAAATTTTAGCATAAAAGTTCTTAAGCAGCAAACATAATATCCACGCCAATATTACTCATGAAATGCGCCCCTGCTCTATGCCTGAAAATAATGAGGGGTGAGCTACACAGCCCAGTGAGTGGATAGTCTAAATCGACCATCCATAACATACACTCAAAAATATAGGCAGATTATTTTTAAAAATCTTTAACAAGAATATTATGTCAACATATAACAAAATAAAGAAACAGAAATCATATAAACAGTCAGATGTACACACTAGCATATAACAAACTCATGTTCACAAACTCAGGTTCTAGAGTTTTACTCTAACCCAATTAAACACATATATTTTAAACCAACTAAACACACCATACTTAATTAACCTAGTTGTCCAGCATATTCAGTAGTGACCAATATGGTCTAACCCGGCTTGGCCAAAGCACTGGGAGCTGCAAAATCTCGTGCAACACATAAACATGGATAGTGAGTAGAATCAAGAGGTGGCCCCCGTCAGGTCACGACGTGGCACTTTGCTCCCTCACCCCATAACACATCAGAGTGATGACATCAAGAGGTGGCCCCTGTCTGATCAAGACATGGCACTTTGCGTCTTATATCACCCCGTCACATAAAGAGTAATGACATCAAGAGGTGGCCCCTGTCTGATCAAGACATGGCACTTTGCGTCTTATATTACCCCATCACATAAAAGAGTAGTGACATCAAGAGGTGGCCCCTGTCTGACCAAGACATGGCACTTTGCGTCAAAACCCGTTCTCCCAAAAGGTTCCTACTGGACAACAGACACATCTTATTTCATATTTCACATAGGTGAACATATTTCACAAAGGTGGACTCCTAAGTGTCAACTAGACTCTAGGATAGTCATCACAAAAATCATATCGGGCAGGCTGAACATCAACCCCCATCACAATAATCATAATAGGCAGGCTGAACATCAACCTCCTCACATATCACAATACAGGGCTGAAATTCAAACCCTTAACATAACACATAAGGACTATCCCCTTGAGTTCATAGTTACACCTAGCCTTAGTCCTAACCATCACATAATCACATAATTTTCCAATTTCACATAACCCATAATTTTTCAAAATTCACAAGATCACACATATTGTTCAGAATTCACATGATCACACATATTGTTCAGAATTCACATGATCACACATATTGTTCAGAATTCACATAACATAACACATAATGTTTTATATTCGAATATCACCGAATATTGTGTAGTCCTTAAATTTCAGGCTGGTCAGTTCAGTGAAATTTTGCTAAATTATCACCCAATGTTCTCAAACATGATTACATGATCTTAATTAAATAAACATGAGTTTTACAACATAACATTATTGGCAATTTATCAAGCATCCATAAAATTCGACATATAACATTTATCATGCGCCCCAAAAATCAACATAAAATTAAAGCATAATTGCTTTACAAATCACACATGTAACCCACTGTTTCAAACCTAATATCAATTTAAAAATACACCTTAATTAACACCTTAGTTAACAAGAATTTCATACTCAAGATCAATGATTTAATGCTTCCTAAACTCCACACAATAATTACCCTAAATTCGGTTTTCATGGAGATATGCCTTAAATTCGGTTTTCATGGAAAATACCCTAAACTAACTTTTCATGGAGAAATATCAAGATTCAATTCACATGTAAACATGTTAACCACAATATCAAGATTAATATCAAATTTCGGTTTTCATAAATGAATGGCTCAAATTCGGTTTTTAGCATGATAAAACTTTCCAATCAATCTAACTCATTAATTAATACAACCAAATTGCTAGGAATCGAAAAGACACACCACTCACCTCTTACACCGAAAATTCTCCACAAAAGAAATCGTCTAAAGCTTTTAAGTCGCCCAAAAATCTTCAAGAACTCGCCAAAGGAATTTCTTCTCTTCAAGGAAAAATCGCCAAGGGAAGAAGATGAAGAAAATCACCTCAAAAATCTTCAAGAATCGCCACTTCTTCTCAAGCCGTCGCCCACAATTTTCCTCAAGCCAAAATCGCCAAAAACTCTTACCCTAAGCGCAATTCCCACTTAAACTTTGGATTTTAAAATTTTAAACCCATTAACCCATTAATTCAAATAGGTTTAACCCATTTAACTAACTAAATTCGAATTTTAAAATCCAATTAGTTAATCCGATTAGGACTTAATTCATTTAACTAATAATTTGAATTTTAAATCTAATATCCAATTAATTATTTCACTTAAACACAAATCCAATAAGGATTTAATTAATATCCAATAAGAATTTAATTAATTAACCAATAAGGTCTAATTAATTAACCAATAAGTTCTAATTAATTAACTTACAATTTACAACCATAAATCCTAATTAATTTATCATGAACGACCAATAATAATTTATCATAAATCAGCCAACAATCAAATAAATAATCTCTAATTTATTTACAATAAATTAACAACCAAAATTTCTAGTTAATTAACTATAATTTGACAACCAATACATAAAATTATCATAGTCAATAATTTTATTTAAATCAAAATAATGCTTACCAGAACTTAAGATCCTTGGATCTTACAGGTTCAGGCAGCAAAGGAAAAGCATCACAGGCATGCTATGGACAAATAATAAACCATCACAGGCATGCTAGTTTGGTCAATATGGTCATAGCCCTTTTCATACACATAACTTGTCACGAGCCATGTGACATGTTATCGTGCATCCAAGGGTTGCGAGTCCCTGAAGCAAATCAGCCCATGCCAGAAGCCGAAAGCTAGTGTCCTTCCTTCAACCGCAAGTCCATCACCAAGCTTCCAAAGCTGGCGCCACTCTGATATCGGTTGAAGAAGACACATTGTTGTCTTTGATGAACCTTAACCTATCTCATGTAAACAATTCTACATCTATTCTAAGGAAAGATGAAAATTTTACATCAAGAAGGGGAGAACCACATGCAGGTGGTAGAAAGATTTTACAAGCATTCGTCACAGGTGGAAACATGCTTCCACATCACAACATAGGAGGGCACTCGCTATGACCATATCAACGCATGAAAGAGACAAGTGGCGCATATATAAAATTTGAAAAACCGTAATAATCAAATTTTATCCCCTTATGCGCCAACTCCATCCAAAGCACTCTCTTTATCAAATTTATGCTAAAATTGGGATCAAGTTTCATGATGACTTCATGGACCCTATCGGCTGGCAATTTTGTCAGATCAAGAGACCTGGCCAGTCCGTAGACACAATGCCCGTCCTACTTGACAAAACTACGTGCGCCTTTGGTCTTAAATCCATCATAAACACAATCCAAATTTCGGCCATAAAAATTGATGAAAGAAGTTTGGATGAAAGCGCCTTCTAGGTTAAACACGCATGGATGAACGAAAAATTTTCCAAAAATTTTTCACACAAGCAAATGTACACCTTGTGTTTCTCGCAAGTAGCGCTGATACCACTGTTAGGGAATGCCGGGTGTAATTTAAAATTTTGTAGTCCCAGGATGCAGCGGAAGAAGCATTACACCCGAAACACATTCCTTTCCCAAGGATCCATGCGAGAGAGAAGACACATGGATGTGTTAGAGATGTACCTCTTTTGCTTGTTTAGATGTCGAAGCCATGTTGAAGGCGCCCAAGTGTTCGCCCTCTACAAGTATCCATGCGTCGACTCCTTGATCGTTGCTCCCTTCCACGCTCGGTGCTAGCCTCGGGAAGAGAATCGAGCCTTAGGGTTCCTTCACTCTTCTTGCGCCACCTCCAAGGTTCATGTGCCAAGTGCAAGGAAGATGCCGCCAACTCCTTATCCTCTTCACTCCAAGAGAAGAGGGAGAAGATGAGTTTCGGCCTTGAGGAAGATTAAGGGAAAATTGCGCCACCAAGTCCTTCTCTAAGTTACGCCAAGAGGAGAGGAAGGAGAAGACTTGCGGTCACTTGTTGGAAGAAGGGTTGCACCACTTTGATGTTGTCACCCTTTGCCCTTGTTTTCGCCCCTCTACTTGTGTTCACGTCTCCAAGCGTTCATCATCTAGAGAGGGCGACAATGGGTCCTATAAATAGGACTAGAGGCGGTTAGAGCAAGGGCTAGGATCATGCCAAATGTATGGCTAGGATGAGGTGTCTTGAAGTAAGGAAAGTCTCCAAGACTTTACCATAAACCTCATTCAACCTATCCATAAAAGTCTAAACACTATATCAGCCCAAGACATGCCTCAAATGCATTCTTACCATCAAAGGCTAAGTGGCTAGGCGCAACATGCATGAGGAGTTTCGGCTAGGGTAAGGGTTTTGGGAGAAACTAGGGTTTGAGGTAAGGTAAGTCTCCATGACATTACCATATACCTCTTCCCTATGTCCATATGCGCCTAGGAACTTCCCATAAAAGTTCTCAAGCCATATCAGCCCCAAGACTTACCTTAGAGGCAAGTATTCCATCCAAGGAAGAAGGGCTAGGCGCCCTTTACTTCCATAATGAAGCAAAGGCGCCTCCCTCACCCCATTATGCCCCTAGGCACCAATGGGGTGAGATTTCTCCCCATTATACCCTTTTAAGCCAATTCCTCTTCATGACAACTAATTATTGGGCCTCATTGGATAATGAGCTAGCCCAAACTTCATGGCATGGGTTGATTAAGCCATTGGATCCAATCCAATGCAACCCTAATCCAAATGTGACCAATCTAGGTCAAGTTCGGGTCAACCTGCCAAAAATGAAGTTTGGCTCCAATAACTTTCTTCCAACTCATCAGGCCCATTGGAGCTGATGAAATCTTCCAAATTGATCCAAGTTATCCAATAACTTGATCCTAAGGCTTCTGATTAAAGCAACGTCAAGAGTCTATTGCGTGTGACCCCGTAGGATCCATATGACGATGGCAATGATGTAAACATCATAAGTAGTGAGGGGTATCTAGCAACACATCACTACTACCCATGTCATAGGACTTAAGTCATTATGGCAACAACTCCTAACAAGCAACGAGGATTCCCATTGCATTACAGATCCCTTTGCCTAAGCTGATATCCTGCCATTGGATTAGTCTCAAGTTTATTATCCAATGCATTGGTCATGACTCAACAAGTGTGGCCACACTCTCCTGTCATGCACCAATAAGGTGGGGCGCCCCGAGGTGGATATCATGCTTCCTCTGAAGGAAGGGGCAAATCCTACTATTGGTCATCCATTTCTCTACGTGACTTATGACATGCCCAATGACAGTTGTTTTGGTCTCCCAGTTACAGAGAGACGTAAGACTGTATTAAATCATACCCATCATCAAATCTAGACATGAATACCTCAAGTCTAAGGATCAATGCAAAACCTCTTGCATGTGAGATTGACTTGTTGACTAGACAAGTCAATCCTCACGGTGGATCACTCCAGTGCATCCAATGCACCTGTATGTCTGCGTTACTGTGCCCTGCACCTAACCAGCCCATACACCAGTCTCACATGTACCTAAGCTGTCCCATATCTGCTAAGGTACCTTGTCTGGGGATAGCTTACAAGAATGGATCCAATCCAAACTCCTGGGATATTATATATGCAACTCAATACATCAACGCAGGTAGAGAAGTCTGCATAATAACGACCATGCCTATATAAAGAGTAATAGTTCTATCAAAGTACATTCAACCAATGCATGACCATGTCCATACATTGGTCTTTAGGGCATATACACCAACAGAAGCTTACCCGTAGGCCTATTGGAAGTGCTTGCCTACTGAGCTATTTGGCTCTCTAACATCTTGTTATGTGTCACCAAGGCGTCCATACGAGATGTTAGATGCTTAAAAGTGTCAAAGACATCTTCATTGTGCTTTTTCTAAGAAACAATGAAGTTTTCCAACAGGGACTCCAAGTTAGACTTATGAGGCTGTATTGCCTACACTAGAAACCTAGAGGAACCACCCGAATCTATCTTACAAGAATAATCAAGGGCACCTACTCCCTCATGGCCCCCTATTCCCACTACGCTGCCCCTCCTTATAGTGTTGGGCAGGGATGTTACACTCGTGGTGGGTTGTACCTTGCTAAGGTTTGCCTAAAGAAACCTCACTTGAATGCCATGACTGCTGAGCAACGAAGAGAGGCTGAAGAGCCAATTGCAGTCAACCTGATGGTGCTATACACTATGGCTCCTCATACCAAGAAGCTTATGTACATACCTTTATATGTGAATGATGTGGAGGCGCGCGCTATGGTGGACACTAGCGCCTCCCATGTTTTTGTTACTCACTTGATGGTAGAGCATTTCCACTTGATGTGCTCTAAGATAATGGATTAGTTGAAGACTGTTAATGACTTTGAGAAGCTTGTCTTCATTTCCTACGATGTTCCACTGCATATTGGACCTTGGATTGGTAGACACCACATTTGGGTGGTGAGACTTGATGATTTTGATATGATTCTTGGCATTGATCTTATTTGTAAGGCCAAGATAGTAGTAGTCCCACATCTTAATTAATTACAGATTTGGGATGAGAAAGTGTTGGTGTTTATGCCCTTGGACCCATTGTTGGTCCATCATGTACTACTTGACATTGATATTTTATATATCATTATGACATTGTTGTTATTATGCTATATTAACATCTGCGATTATGTACATGGATAATATTGTCCCTGGAGACAGATTGTATTTGTGCTCAAATGGTGTGTACCCAATCAAGTACCTGAGTGGATAAGGGACAACTCTGGTACATGTGAGACTAGTATATGAGCTGGTTAGGCACGGGATGCTAACGCAGTCATATGGGTATATTGGTGGTGGATATACTAGACCGACCCGCTGTGAGGCTCTAACTTGGTGTCATGAGTTAAGCTCACAAGTGAAAGGAGATGCATTGATCCCTTGACTTAAGGTCATTGACTCTTCTATATGGTTAGGGACATGCTTTGATACAACCTAACACCTCGCCGTAATTGGGAGGTTATAACGATTGTCATTTAGTATGTCACGACCCATATGAGAAGATCAATTGACAGACATAGGATTTGCCCCTTCCTGCTGTTGTATCCCAACAAGTAGGTAAAGAAAACTTATTTCTGAAGTCGCAGCCAAAGCTTATCGTATGGCGCACAGGGACTTGTCACCCCCTGATACAGCTCCAAAAACTTGTTGAGTTACCACACTTGTTGTTATCTCCGCAAGTGCATGGATACTCGAAGTAATAAAGAGAGATATCGAACCCATAGAGACCTATGTTGTCAAGTACCAAATAATTAATTTCTTCCTATCTAGGCAATCGAATAAAAGCAAAGTAAAGATCGAAGACACACGGGAAAATACTATCAGAGAGAAACTAGGACTAGGGTTTCATTCACTTTAATTTTCATGACTAGATATATAAGGATATTCATCAATCAAATTCTATTATGATAAAGGTCTAATTTATTTTGCTTAGAGATTAACTCACTTTCATGCAGATAACCATGTAGCGACTAATCCTTGCTTTCGCGCAAGATTTATCCCAAGCTAATGATAAGTAAATCATCAAACAAAGAACTCGAGGATCACTTTCGTGCATTCGAGTTCTAAGTTGATCGCCTCGAGCGGAAACTCAAGGATCACTTTCGTGCATCCGAGTCTCAACACAAGTTCTACCTATGGTTCTCCAACGTTCTGATCCTCACTTTCATGCAAGATCTTCATGTTTGACATAGTAACTCAATCCTAGATTCATAATTATCATCATGACAATTTAAACTACTAAAATAAAGAAATAAGAACTTTACCTAATTTCTTACAGTGAGTTCCTATTAAATAATTTTAGGGTTCCAAGTTCTCAAGCAAATCACCTTTCAGTCCTTTTTGCGAAAACTCTAAATTATGATGACAAAAAGTAAACAAAGGAGAATCTTATAGCAATAATCGCATAGGTAAAATTATCAAAGTAGAATAATCATGATGAAAGCAAAAAGTATCTAGTCATTAAGAAAATCAAAGGAAATTACTCCCCCATGTCTCAAAGAGTGTTTAAACTAGCATGGGGAAGAAAATACAACATTCCATTGTTTTAGAAGATCAAAAATCAAAGGAAAAGAAGTTTTAGGAAAATACACCATGGCTGTGAAATTAAACACAGCCGTAATTTGCAAAGGAGGGCGATGAACAGTAGCGGCGCCTTCTTCTTCTTTGATTTCTCTTCCAATTGATCTCCTTTCATTTTGAAACTTCTGGTACGTTGTCTCCTCCTCCAGCGAAGCTTCAATATGAATTTCATGGGCGGAGGTGGCCTCTATGCCTCTCGGCATGAGGCCGAACCCTGAATGCTTCTTTATCTATTTCTCCACCGATTCTCCATCCAAATTGGGGCTTTCAGTGTCTTCGTCTTCTCCTCGTTGAGACCAGTCCACCACTTCTTTCGGATCTCAATTTGGATGTCTGGATCTCCCGCAATCATCTCCACAAAAATCGGGCTTCAAAGTTGACCGTGGAAGTTGCGTTCAAAAGCAGAAATACGGCAGTGTAATATTTCACGGTAGTGCCGTAAAATCGCTCGCATTCTCTGATCTGAATTGTCTGGCAAATAGGGCACCATATAATGGTTCACGGTACTGCCATAAAATCGGCTGAACTCTCTGGTCGAAATTATCTAGAAAATACGGCCCGTGTCAAAGTTTACAGTACTGTCGTAAAATCAGGAATTATCTTTGTTCTGAATGCGCTTCAAATTACAATAGTGTTATGTTTTATGGCAGTGCCATATTTTCATTAAACCTTTTGGTCGGAAATGCCACCAATTTATGGCAGTGCTCTGATATTACGGTATCGTACGGAAATAGGTACCGTAATATAGAATACAGCACTACTGTATTTTGGTGTGCAGCTCTGATTTGTATGAAATTTGTCAGGTGATCTACTCTTGATGATGGTAACACTTCCATGTCTTTGATTTTGCTTGAAAATGCCTTAAAATAGTGTCTTTTTACATGAAAATCATGAAAAACCATAACAGAAGTAGATTTTGCAATATTTGATAAATTTAGCATAAAAATAAGCAAAAGATCTTCAATTTAGCATGAAAAGATATATAATATGATACAAAATATGCTATATATTTTGGTGTCATCAAAATACATAAGGCTCAAACTTTGCTTGTCCTCAAGCAAAAATAAAAAAATTGATTAAAAGATAAATCTTTTCATGCTCAATAAATTTCTAAAATACAATCATCATTGAAAAATTCCATTAATTGTTTCACAAAACTTCAAATAAGCATATCATTCTTAGAACTCAACCCTCTAAATCTAGATCTCAATCAAATAAAACTTTGCAACTTGTATAATAAATAGAACTTTCAATCTCAAGACTTCACCCAATTTCAGTTCCAATCTATCATGCTTTTGTTTATAGGAATTAGGTTTCCAATATCTTTTTCCACACATAATTTTTCTTTTATATTTGATTATTTTTGCAAAGATTGCATGTACCCACTTAGATACATACTTTTTATTTTGACTTCAACCCTTGTCTTCGATACCACTGTCAATTTTACACAGTGCCAAGTAGAGGAGTCTTATCATTTTTCACTCTCATTATCTTTCATATAGACTTCAACCCATGTCTTAGGTACCACTATCAATTTTACATAGTGCCAAGTAGGGGAGTCTCTCACTATTCATATGGATATTGGATTCTTATTTCCCAACAAATAGCGAAAATATACTAAACATCTACTAGGTTGATCAATTGATCTCAATTCTCAAATCATACTCATATACTCATTTTATTCAAAGGAGTAGTTTCACCTTTAGATTTTATTCCTCAAATAACACATCTATCCAAAATTTCATGCATCAACCAATGTCAAATTTCAAAAGATAGATATGCATTGAAGAAATAAATCTAACATGATAGGTTTCTTTCTAATCATGAATACTGGTTTATTCATCATCAAGGAAGATATTTATCAATGAAAATCATTTAAAAATAGAATCACCACACAAGATAGTAGAAAGTGGATCATGAACAATCATATCATCATACAACCATATCGAAGAAATATTAGTGAGTGATATATCTAAAGCAAATCAAAGATGCTACCATATGAAATAATCATGAATACAAGAGAGTGCAAACGATACTCACAAAACTATATAGCAAGCTCTGACCAAAAATACATAAGGCTCAGACCAAAAATAGTGTCGGGGCAGATGCTGCAAGGTCCAAATATGTGCCTTTTGAAAATTTTACTTGCATAATTTAAGATACATAAGGCCCAGTCTAAAAATAGTCTCTAAATAAATACTAATGATAAAAATAATTTTCTCAAAGGAGAATCATATATATCATCGATGATCCAGAAGCATGCTGATGGAAAGAGCCAAGCAGGCAAAAAGCAGAGGTGGAATGGATGCTAGCTGAAGAGCTGCTAGCAATGATGTTGATGGTGCCGACAGTAGAGTGAGTAATCTCTAGTGGCCTGCTAGAGAATACAGTCCTGGAGGTGAGATCATCGGCCGGTGGGTGCCAGAAATAATGCTGCATAAAAAAATATCAGTCACTAATGAAGAGTCTGCTGCATAAATAAATCAAATAAATGGAAATAGAGGCAGTAGAAGAAGTAAGAGTCTGCTGATAGTATAATCCAGTGTCGACGGCTAGAAACAGTGATGTCAGAGGCAGATGCAGAGGTAGCTAGAGGTGGAAGATAGTTGCTTTTGAAGATTTCTGGATCTAGAGGCAAAAGAAGTTATAGCATGTAGAAAGCAAGTAGAACAGCAAGTGAATTTTTTTATGAAAAGTAGCCATACCCAAAAAAAAGATTTAATGATCCAAAAAGAAAATGGACAAAACCATGTGATAGAATGAAACTTATTCTTTCCAGGCGTATGAAAATTAAATGATCAAAATCTGTCAGGAATTTAGGGTATCAACAGAAAGAGGGCTACTCAGATTACAAAACTGCAAAAACTGCACAAAAGTTAATCAGATTCAAAAAATTACTATGTGTCCTAGAATGATCAGAAAATATTTTAATGAAAACAACTAATCCACGGGATAGAATGACACATGTTCTTCATATTCCATGCGAAAAATCAGGGTTTCAAGTCATTAAAGCACTTTAAACACTTGCAGCAAAAATGCTAATCAGAATAGTCAAAAGAAAACTGCCCCAGAAATTAATCAGAATCAAAAATATGCTATGTGTTTAAGAATGATCCATGGACTTTAAAATTCAGCAAAAAAATCCAGTTGATAGACAAAGATGAATAGTTCATGTTTGTGCCAAAGATCATAAATTTTCCTAACCCAGTTTCTTAAAATTAATGCGAGAAAACACCTACTTAAATAAGCAGACTGCAGCTTTAAAATACGGTACCGTGAAATATATTACGGTACTTCCGTATTTTTCAAAGAATCCTCGGGTCAAAAATTGCACGAAATTACAGCCAGTAAAAAATGTTACGACAGTGCCGTAAAATCAATAAAACTTTATGTTAAAAAATGGACCGAAAATACGGTACCGTAAAATGCATTACGGTAAGACCGTAAAAGATGAAAAACTGTCGCGTAAGAAATCGCCAAAATTACGGCACCGTGAAACAGATTACGGCAGTGCCGTATTTTGCCCATAATTTGATTTTCCCTGCAAAAAAGAGAATAAAAATTAAATCTAAAAATGAACTAAAATAAAAGAAACTAAACTAAACTAAGAGTGCTTGGGTTGCCTCCCAATAAGCGCTAATTTTAGGTCTATAGCTTAACCAAAAATCAAATCTCATGGTGAAGCAGGTGAATCAGTTCCAAAGTAAATAGCATGTAATTTATTTCTTTTCCGCTGTCTAAAAAGTTTAGCCACTAATTCAAATATCCAAGATTTTAAATAGATCACAATTGACATGGCTTTCTCAAATATGTGGAATTCTAAATTAAAAATTCCAATTCCACACAAAGGATATTCAATAATCTTCCTAAATTTATTAGAGAGTAAAATCATAAGTCCTTTCTTCAAATTTAAATCTTCAATTGCAGTAGGACTTTGATCAAATGAATTAAGTATTGGATCATCAAAATAATTTTTATGTCTTTCATTGGATTCCTCAATAAAACATAATTTTTGAAATAAATTAGAAGGGTGAACAGTAGATATGGGCAAAACCTCATCATGGTAAGATTCATCAATGTTTGTATTTTTCAAATCTTTTTCAAGTTCCTCATGTTCATCATCAAATAAATTATTAATTTCAAAGTTATCATCAAAATTAAGGTGAGACTTTCAAAAATCAATTCCCTCATGCACTTCATCAAATAATTTATCAGTTTCAAAATCACCAACAAAATCAGAGTAAGATTTTTCTAAATTAGTCCCCTCATATCCTTCATCAGATTTAACCATAAACAATATATTATCAAAATAATCAATTTCAATAAAAGAGGGTTTTTCAATTTCAATTTCTTCAAACTTTTCAACAAATAAATTATCAAAAGAATAAATTTCACAATTATCAAAATTAGAGTGAGATTCATTAATGTTCACAAAAGGCTCAATCTCAAAACAATCATGATTAGAGGGGGATTTTTCTAAATCAAGTTCTTCAGTTTCAAACTCCAATAAACATGCTTGTTGTGCTAACTAGGTTTCTAAAATTTCAGAATTAGCAGTCAAAGATTCTACATTAGAAGCAAGCTGACCAATTATCTCCTTAAGATCTTCAATTTCCTTATTTTGATTTGTCCTGAATTGGTTTTGATTTGACATGAATTTTTCCAGCATGGATTCTAACCTAGATTCTTCAGTATCCTCAAAGTATGGATCAGAAACATGATTTGAGCAATCCTCATAAAAAGAAGTTTGATTTTCCCATCCAGAATTATATTGATCATCTTCATAATATGATAAATTGGAATTTGGAGAAATTAAAATTTGGCAATTAGAACAATAATGATCAAAACATCCACAAATACCACAACTAATGGAAGAATAAGATGTCTTAACAGGATGCATATTTAAAGTGTCTATTTGACGAGAGATAAAATCTAACTTATCTTGAAGAGTGCATGATGAATAATCTTCATATGGCATATATACCTCATCTCTTTCAGTTGCCCACGAGTTGAAATTAAAAGACATATCTTCAAATTTATCAAGAATAGAAAGTTTGTCCAACACCAATCAATCAATATTTTCTCTTTTGTTTTTCAGAATGTTGAAAAAAAATAAAAAATAATAAACACAAGAAAATTCACAAATTTTCAAAAATCTTTTTCTCAATTTTTTTTTCAGAATATAGAAAAAGTAGAAAATAATAAACATAAGCAAATTCAAAAATTTTAGAAAATCTCAGTTCCGTCACAACCTCTGAAAATCCAAAACCTGCAAAAAAAAGTTAAATCTAAAATAAATAAAACCTAGTCTAGCAATACTAACAACTATTTTGATATTAACAAAACTAAGGTCCCCAGCAACGGCGCCAAAAACTTGTTGTATCCCAACAAGTAGGTAAACAAAACTTATTTCTAAAGTCGCAGCCGAAACTTATTGTATGGTGCATAGGGACTTGTCACCCCCTGATACGGCTCCAAAAACTTATTGAGTTACCACACTTGTTGTTATCTCCGCAAGTGCACAGATACTAGAAGTAATAAAGAAAGATATCGAACCCACAGAGACATATGTTGTCAAGTATCAGATAATTGATTTCTTCCTACCTAGACAATCGGATAAAAGCAAAGTAAAGATCAAAAACACATGGGAAAATACTATCAGAGAGAAACTGGGACTAGGGTTTCATTCACTTTAATTTTCATGACTAGATATATAAGGATATTCATCATTCAAATTCTATTATGATAAAGGCCTAATTTACTTTGTAAAGACATTAACTCACTTTCGTGCAGATAACCATGCAGAGACCAATCCTCGCCTTCGAGCGAGAAGTTATCCCAAGCTAATCATAAGTAAATCATCAAACAAAGAACTCGAGGATCACTTTTGTGCATCCGAGTTCTAAGTTGATCGCCTCGAGCAGAAACTCAAGGATCACTTTCGTACATCCGAGTCTCACACAAGTTCTACCTATGGTTCTCCAACGTTCCGATACTCACTTTCGTGCAAGATCTCCATGTTTGACACAATAACTCAATCCTAGGTTCATAATTATCATCAAGGCAATTTAAACTGCTAAAATAAAGAAATAAGAAGTTAACCTAATTTTTTACGGTGAGTTCCTATTAATCAATTTTAGGGTTCCAAGTTCTCAATTAAATCACCTTTCGGTCCTTATTGCAAAAACTCTAAATTATGATGACAAAAAGTAAACTAAGGAGAATCTTAGAGCAATAATCGCATAGGTAAAATTATCAAAGTAGAATAATCATGTTGAAAGCAAAAAGTATCTAGTCATTAAGAAAATCAAAGGGAATTACTCCCCCATGTCCCAAAGAGTGTTTAAGCTAGCATGGTGAATAAAATACAATATTCCATTATTTCAGAAGATCAAAAATCAAAGGAAAAGAAGTTTTAGGAAAATACACCACGGCTGTGAAATTAAACATAGCAGTAATTTGCAAAGGAGGGCGATGAACAGTAGCGGCGCCTTCTTCTTCTTTGATTTCTTTTCCAATTGATCTCCTTTCATTCTAAAACTTCTGGTACATTGTCTCCTCCTCCAAGCAAAGCTTCAGTATGAATTTTACGGCCAGAGGTGGCCTCCACGCCTCTCGGCATGAGGCCAGACCCTAAAGGTTTCTCTGTCGATTGCTCCACCGATTCCCCTTCAAAATTGGGGCTTTTAGTGTCCTTATCTTCTCCTCATTGAGACTAGACCACCACTTCTTTCGGATCTCAATTTGGATGTATGGATCTCCCGCAATCATCTCCACAAAAATCGGGCTTCAAAGTTGACCGTGGAAGTCGCGTTCAAAAGCAGAAATACGGCAGTGTAATATTTCACGGCAGTGCTATAAAATCGCTCGCGTTCTCTGATCTGAATTGTCTAGCAAATACGGCACCGTATAATGGTTCACGGTACTACCTTAAAATCAGCTAAACTCTCTGGTCGAAATCGTCTAGAAAATACGGCCCGTGTCAAAGTTTACGGTAGTGCCGTAAAATCAAGAATGATCTCTATTCTAAAAGCACTTCAAAATATAGCAATGTTATGTTTTTCGGCAGTGCCGTATTTTTCATTAATCCTTTTGGTCAGAAATTACACCAATTTACGGCAGTGCTCTGATATTACGGTACCGTAATATATAATACGACACTACCGTATTTTGGTGTGTTGCTCTGATTTGCGTGAAATTTGTTAGGTGATCTCCTCTTGATGATGGTAATTCTTCCATGTCTTTGATTTTGCTTGAAAATGCCTTAAAATAGTGCTTTTTTTCCTGAAAACCATGTAAAAACCAAAACAGAAGTAGATTTTGCAATATTTGATAAATTTAGCATAAAAATAAGCAAAAGATCTTCAATTTAGCATGAAAAGATATATAAAATGATACAAAATATACTATATATTTTGGTGTCATCACTTGCGTGAAGCTTGATATGCCCCCCATGGTTGTATGACTGAAAGTGTATGGCCATACCCAAGTGAAAGCCTGATCTAGTCATGACCATGAGATTGGATGAAAACAAAGTGGTGACACACTTTGTCCAATCAAATATCAGTTTGGCAAAAAGACTGTAATTCATTAGTATCTTGTTGCGATGATGGGGATGTCGATGCTAATATCCATTCCGAAGACTTGGGTAGCAACGATGCACTGCTAGGTGCCACTCGCTACTTGTGATGACTTAAGTTCATCACTGCCAACGTCAGAGGAACCTACAGGGTCGCACAACTTGAAACTCGAGTTCTCGTATTGATCGGGTATCCTAATGATCGAGTTATTAGATAGATCAGATCTTTTTAGGAGAATCCATCAGTGCCATTGTGCCTGATGAGATGGAAGGGGCTTATTGGTGCTAACTTCATTTTTGGGCCAGATGGGCCAAATAGGTCAAATAGGCCAATTAGGCCAAATGGGCCAAATGAAGTCTAAGCTTAGAACATGGACCAATAGGCCTCCAAGCCCAATGGGCGTGAATCCCAGTTCGGGCATGAGGCCAAATGGGCCTTGAGGCCCAATGGGCCGTCAGGCCTAATGGGTCATGACAATAAGTTACTTGGCCCAATAGACATCATGGTGAATTAAATGCTATATTTAATTCTGAAAATTAAATTCTATTTAAATATGGGAATTAAATTTTGTATTTAATTCTATAATTAATTATGAGTTTAATAATGAATTTAGTTCTGAATTTAATTCTGAATTTGAAGAGTCATACTATTAAAGGCTATTATGAAACTTTAATTCAAGGTTTTAATGGGTCATTATGAGACGTTAATTCATAGTTTAATTATATTCTGAATTTAATTCAATAATTAATGATGAATTAATTCATACATTAATTCTGAAGTGATTTTAGAATACCAAAGGTTACCATGATTTCTCTAAAAGGATGGGTTGAGAGGGTTTTGCGCCTATGCTTTACGACTTCATTCTTCAGAAGAATTTCTCCTAGGTGCCTCTCCTCTCTTCTTCCCTCTCCTCTAGGCGGCTGCAAGGTTGGACCTTCGCAGCGTTTTTCCATGATTCTATTCCTCTTGGCGCATTCTCTATCAAAGGGTGGTGCAAGCTCTTGAGGATTTCTCCCATAGGCGTGGATCTTCTTCCCGAGGATAGCACCAGGCGTGGAAGAAGAGAACTCGAGCATCGGCTGTGTGCGAGACTACAAAGGGCAAACGCTTGAGCGCCTACATCGCATCCTTTGCTTCGCTTCAAGGTATCATCTCCTACTCACAGTGTTGATTCCTTCGCATGACTCGATCTTCTGGGTTTTTGGGACTGGTCTGTTTTGGGGATTGCTTATACTGTGCGTGTCTTTAAAATTTTAAAATCCCTAGGGTTTCCCAACAGAAAGCTCTAGACTTTCTCTCTTGTATTCTAGTCTCTGAAGAGAGTGCCTCTTCCTCTAGCCAAGGGAAGAGGAAGGCCCCTATTGATGCGGTTATCTCTTCTGCTATTGTGCCATCTGGTCTTCACCACGGTGAGCCTACTTTTTTTTGTGGTAGCTGTTGAGGCCACTTCAGAGACCCCTTCTACTTCTATTCCCGAGGAGTTGCAGTACATTCTTACTGATTAATCGAATCTTCTTCCTACCGAGCTCCCCCGTGAGCTCCCTCCTCAGTGCAACATGAACCACCGCATCCAGCTGGTCCCAAGTTCTACCCCTCCATATCGGCAACCGTATTGGGTGGCTTTGGCTATGCTAGTTGAGTTCCAGAGTCAATTAGATGATTTATTGGCTGCCGCATTTATTCATCCACCCTGCTTCCCTTTTGGTGCGCCTATTCTATTTCAGCACAAGAAGGATGGCTCTATACGACTGTGTGTAGATTATCGGGCCCTAAATAAGATCACTATTAGGGACTGATATGCCATTCCACTTATTGCTGATCTTTTGGACCGCTTGGCTCCTGCCCGAGTGTTCTCCAAGTTGGACCTGCGCTCTGGATACTGGCAGGATAGGATAGCTGAGGGCGATGAGAGCAAAACTACATGTATCACCCGTTATGGGACTTTTGATTTTATGGTGATGTCATTCGGCCTGATGAACGTGCCACGTACCTTCTCTTGTTTGATGGATATATTACTTTCTTCTTACTTGGATGAGTTTGTGGTTGTCTATTTGGATGACATTGTTGTGTACTCTGATTCTATGCCCCAGCATATACGCCATCTCCAGGCTATTTTTGAGAGACTATGAGAGCATCGGCTACTCCATAAGAAGGTGAAGTGCATCTTTGGCACTTCTTAGATCGAGTTCCTCAGGCACATCATCGGTAATGGGCAGGTCCAAATGGACCCTGCCAAGATTAGGTCCATTGTTGATTAGGCCCCTCCTACTTCACTTACCGAGCTATGGTCTTTTCTCAGTGTAGTGAACTTTTACAGGTGGTTTATTTCTGGTTGTTCTCGATTATTTGCCCCACTATCTAGTCTGCTAAAGAAGCTTCCCTGTGGATCTGGGGAAGTGAACAGCAGGAGGTCTTCATGGAGCTAAAGGCTCGGATTTTTTCTAGTCCAGTTCTACAGCTGCCCGACATTTCATTACCATTTGAGGTTTATACTTATGCTTTAGATGTGGCTATAGGGGGTGTTTTGGTCCAGTAGGGCCACCCCGTTGCTTTTGAGAGTCAAAAGCTTAGCGATACCGAGGCTCGCTATTCGGTTCATGAGAGGGAGATGCTCGCCGTGGTACATTGCTTACGAGTCTAGTGAGTTTACCTCCTTGGAGCTGCTTTCGTGGTGCAGACAGACAACATGGCAAATACATATTTCACCACTCAAAAGAAACTTTCACCTAAGCAAGCTCGGTGGCAAGAGTTCTTAGCCGAGTTTGATTTCAGGTGGTAGCCCAAGCCGGGCCGCTCCAACATAGTTCCATATGCTTTAAGTCTGCTAAATCTATTGATATGTTAAACAATCACCAGCATCGAAGGCAATCTACTCACCCGCGTCAGAGATCTGGCAGGGACATATCAAAGATACATGCTTTTATTGAGGCTTATCCGTGATGGCACGGTATGCCAGTTTTCTATCTCGGCAGATGGTCTTATTCTTGCATTGGGTGATCACCCATATATTACGGCTTCTAGGGGACTTCGACGTGAGCTGATGCGAGAGTCTGATGACTCTCCCTGGGCAGGCCACCTAGGTAGCAACCGCATGGTTGCTCTACTATCACATTCTTGCTACTGGCCTTCCCTTCGAGCTAATGTGGATTTATACGTGAGGACTTGTCTTATTTGTTAGCAAGACAAGTCCAATAGATAGAGGACCTCGGGATAGATAGTAAGTCGAGGGTAGACGGAGAGTTCGTGGACATCTATTTCTTTGGATTTTATTGTGTGATAGTAGATCGGTTTTCAAAATATGGCGTATTTATCACTGCCCAGAGCCGTGTTTTGTCGAGACTACAGCGATGCTATTCTTTCAGATCGGACCCCCAGATATTGTGAGTAACAAGACCCTCGCTTCACTGGACGATTATGAACTGTCTTATTTGAGAGGTTAGGCACATCCCTATTATTCTCTACAGCTAACCATCTCTAGACAGATGGTCAGACCACGATGCTATTCTTTCAAAATATGGCGTATTTATCCCTACTGGCTAACTGTGTGATCTGAGTATCCAACATTTTTGAGTGTGTGAACATAGAGTCTACGTTCAAATGCAGCTGGCGAATATGTTCATTCATTTTATCGTTTTGCTGCATCTGAGTTAAAATAAAATTCTCGAACATCAATTCTAATCTTGACCTGTGTGGTGGATTCGGCTGTCTTTGATTGGCAGATGGATGTTGTATTCTAGGAGGTGGCCTGAAATTAGAAAAAGAATTTGGATTAGAGAAATTTGTAGGAGGGACTTGCCCTTAGTTAAGCCTGTAGGAGAAATTCGGGTGATTTCTCCATCTTGGGTTATATGTGCTCGATTAGGGATCGTTTTGATTTCTGAAGTTCCTGATAGCATTGACTTGTTCAGATTGAGTGCTCAAAATATGGCAGTCATCAGCAGCATGTCCTGACACTCCACAAACATCACAATTCATAGAGTTACAAGTAGAAACAATGATAGAATCTACTTTGGATGAAAGTGAATATACTTTTGCTACCAAGGAATTAATTATGTTCTGATCGTACTTCCCTGAATTTTGCACTGGTTGACTCCTCTCTCCTGACCACTGGTAATGGTTGAGGGCCATGTCTTCAATTAATTATATGGCATTGTCATAATTTTTGTTCATCAATGCCCCACCACTAGTAGTATCTACAGAAAGCCTAGATAGATACAGTAAACGACTATAAAAAGTATGTATGATTACCCATTTCTATAGACCATGATGTGGGCACATCCTCAGTAGCTCCTTGAACCGATTCCATGCTTCATAGAGAGACTCTCCATCTCACTGGGCAAAGTTTGTAATTTGATTCCTCAGCTGGGCTGTTTTGCTCGGTGGGAAGTATTTTGACAAGAAGGTCTTTGATAGCTCATACCACGTTGTGATGGAGCCCTAGGGTAAAGATTGAAGCCACGCTCTAGCTCGGTCCCAAAGAGAAAAAGGGAAAAGTCTCAATTTTATAACATCAAGGGGAACATCATTAATCTTTAAAGGGTCGCAGCATTCTAAGAAGATAGATAAGTGAAGATTCAGCTCATCAGATGTTGCACCATTTGTACTAGAGATGGCTTGATCTCAAAGTTATTAGCTTCGATAGCTGGTCGTGAAATGCTCGAGTGCATATTAGAGATGGTGGGTGCTGCAAAGTCTTTGAGAGAGCGGTTAGCTTCCATGGTCTGACTATTTAAAAATTCTCCTGAAAGCTTTAGCCTCTTTAAATTTCTGCTAATCAGACGAAAGGTTCACTCTATCTCCGGGTCTACAGGTATACGTTTCCCTGTTCAAAGAGTGTTTCTAGGCATAAATAAGTACCTTGACAAAAGAGGATAGCAACAACCACACCAATAAAAATTACAACTAGAACAAAAGGTAACTAAACAGAAAGTTAGCAAAATAAAAACAAAAAGAAATCTAACTAAACCTAGTCTGTCAATTTCCTGATTGTGTTAATATTTACAAACCTACTTGTTGTATCCGCAAGTGCATAGATACTTCGAAGTAATAAAAAGATATCAAACCACAGAGACCTACGTGTTAAGTACCAAATTGTTATTTTCTCACTAGCTAAGCAAATCGAATATGATGAAAGCACAAACAGAAATCACAAGAAATATTAGAGAGAGAAATTGGGACTAGGGTTTCATCCGCCTTAATTTCCATGACTAGATATGAATAGATGTTCATCATTCAAATTTTATTATGATAAAGATATAATTTACTTAATATAGAAATAATCTCACTTTCGTGCAGACAATTTACAAAGAACCAATCCTCACTTTCATTCAGGATTTATTCAATGCTAAAGATAAGTAAATCACTGATAAAGAACTCAAGGATCACTTTCATGCATCCGAATTCTAAATCAATCATCTCAAGTGAAAATTACATACTTTCATACTATAATTTTCACAAGTTCTACTTAAGGTTCTCCAACAATCCAATACTTGATTTCTCACAGTATCGTCATGTTTACCACAATAACTCAATCCTATATTCAGATTATTAACATGGCATTAAACTTATAAAATCGAGAAATATGAACAAACCTAATTTCTTACGATGAGTTCCTGACATTCAAATTTAGGGTTCCAAGTTCTTAGCAAAGCACTTTTCAATCCATATTGCAAAACCTCTAAAACATGCTAACAATATGAATCTATGGAGAATTAAAGGCAATCATCACATAAGTAGAATTATCATAGTAAAATCATCATGACATAAGTAAAAATTATCTAGTCATTAAGAAATTGAGGGGAATTACTCCCTCATGTCCCAAAAAGATGTCTAAGCTAGCTTGGTAGAAGAATTACAATAATCCATGGTTTTGAATGATTACAAATCGAACAGAAAGGAGAAAATCAAATAACGGCATGGTTGTAATGAAAATTACAGCCGTAATTTTACATGTGAACAGTGCAAGCGCCCACAATTTCTTTGATTTCTCCTCCGATCGATCTCCTTTTGCTCTAAAACTTATGGGGTATCCTCTCCTCCTGCAGGCAAAGCTTCCTTGTAAATTTCATGGCCTGAGATGGCCTCTACGCCTCTCGGTGTGAGACCGTGCCCTAAGGACTCCCTTGTTGATTTTTCCCTCAATTATTCATGAAATTCGATGATTTCTGTCCTAAAATCTTCTCCGCGATATATAGAAGAGTCCCCTTTTTACGTTTTTTGAATTGTTGTCCTCAAATTCGATGATTTTGTGTGCCGTAATATACATAAAATTCTCGGGTTAGAAACACTCAAATCGAAGTTCACTCAAAAATACGACACATGAAGATTATTACGGCCCTGCCGTAAATGCCATAAAAGTTTATGTAGAAAAATTACCCCAAATTATGGTACCATAAAATTTCTTATGGTAGTGCCGTAAAACTCTCAAAAGTTTCTGGACGAAAAACAACCTAAATTACGGCCCATAATTTCCGTTACGGCAGTGACGTATTTTGTGCAAAGTTCGATTTTCCCTATAAAAAGAGAAGAAAAATTATTTCTAAAAATAAACTAAAATAAAAGAAACTAACTAAAAAAAGAGTGTTTGGGTTGCCTCCCAAGAAGCGCTAATTTTTAGGTCTATAGCTTGACAAAAACCCAAATATCATGGCGAAGTAGGAGGATCAGTACCATCGTAAATAACATACAATTTTCTGCATTTCCATTGTCCTAAAATTTTAGCCACAAATCCAAACATCCAAAATTTTATGTAAATCAAGATCGACATGGCTTTCTCGAATATGCAGAAATCAAAATCAAAATTTTCAATTCCACTCCATGGGTATTTTATGATCTTCCTATATTTATCATAAAGCAAAATCATTAGTCCTTTCTTCAAATTTATATCTTCAATTGCAATAGGACTTTGATCAAAAGATTCAAGTATTGGATCATCAAAATAGTATTCCTGTCTCACATTAGATTCCTCAATAAAATATAATTTTTTAAATAAATCAAAAGAGTAAATGGTAGATATGGGCAAAACATCACGGTGAGATTCATCAATGTTTGTAATATTGAAATCATTTTCAAGTTCCTGATGCCCATAATCAAATAATTTATCAATTTCAAAATTATGAACAAAATCAGAGTAGCATTTTTCTAAATTAGTTTCCTCATACCCTTCATCAGATTTAACCACAAATAATATATTATCAAAAGAATCAATTTCATAACTGTTGCTATAATCAATTTCCTCAAACTTTTCACAAATAATTTATCAAATGAATCTATTTCAAAATTATCAAAATCAGAGTGAGATTCATTAATGTTCACAAAAGAATCAATTTCAAAACAATCAAAATCAGAGGGGGACTTTTCTATATAAATTTCCTCAGTTTCCAAATCAAAGTCAAATAAACAAGCTTGTCGTGCTATTTGGGTTTCTATTGTTTCAGAATTAGCAGATATAAATTCTACCTGAGAAGTAAGCTGACTAACTATCCCTTTAAGATTTTCAATTTTCTTACTTTGATTTGTCATGATTTGGCTTTGATTTGTCATAAATTTTTCAACCATAGATGCTAACCTATATTCATGAGTATCCTCAAAGTATGGTTCAGAAACATGATTTGAGCAATCCTCATAAAAAGAAGTTTGATTTTCCCATCTAAAATAATATTGATCATCTTCATACCATGATGAATTGGGATTTTGAGGAATTAAAAATTGACAATCAGAAGTATAATAATCAAAACATCTACAATATCACATCTAATAGAAGAATAAGATGTCATAGCAGGGTGCATATAAGAATCTAACTTTTATGCAAGAGTGCACAATGAATCATCTTCATACTTACCTTGTGACATGTATACCTCACCTCTTTCAGTTGCCCACGAGTTGTGATTAAAAGACATCTTCAAACCAAAGCTTTTCTACACAACTAAAAAAAATTGTTATCTCAAAGTTCACAGGAAATAAAAATATCAAGTTCTAAGAGTCCTGTGTATAAACAAATAAAATAGAAATAGAAAGATTATCCAACACCAATCAATCAAATATTTTTTTTTCTCATAATATAAAAATTGAAAAATATAAAACACAAGCAAATTCACAAATTTCAGAAATCACAGTTCTATCACAACTTATGAAAATCCAAAGCCTGCAAAAATAGAAAACAAAGTTAAATAAAACTTAGTCTAGCAATACTAACAACTATTTTGATATTAACAAAACTAAGGTCCCCGGCAACGACGCTAAAAACTTGTTGTGTCCGCAAGTGCATGGATACTTCAAAGTAATAAAAAGATATCGAGCCATAGAGACCTATGTGTTAAGTACCAAATAGTTATTTTCTCACTAGCTAAGGAAATCAAATATGATGAAAGCACAAATGGAAATAACATGAAATATTAGAGAGAGAAACTGGGACTAGGGTTTCATCCACCTTAATTTCCATGACTAGATATGAATAGATCTTCGTTAATCAAATTTTATTATGATAAAGATATAATTTACTTAATAAAGAAATAATCTCACTCTCGTACAGACAATTTACAAAGAACCAATCCTCACTTTCATGCAGGATTTATTCAATGCTAAAGATAAGTAAATCATTGATAAAGAACTCAAGGATCACTTTCATGCATCCGAATTCTAAATCAATCATCTCAAGTGAAAATTACATACTTTCATACTATAATTTTCACAAGTTCTACTTAATGTTCTCCAACAATCCAATACTTGATTTCTCATAGTACCGTCATGTTTATCACAATAACTCAAACATAAATTTAGATTATTAACATGGCATTAAACTCCTAAAATCGAGAAATAAGAACAAACCTAATCTCTTACGATGAGTTCCTGTCATTCAATTTTCAGTTCTTAGCAAAGCACTTTTCAGTCTATATTGCAAAATCTCTAAAACATGCTAACAATATGAATCTATGGAGAATTAAAGGCAATCATCACATAAGTAGAATTATCATAGTAAAATCATCATGACGAAAGTAAAAATAATCTAGTCATTAAGAAATTGAGGGGAATTACTCCCCCATATCCCAAAAAGATGTCTATGCTAGCTTGGTAGAAGAATTACAATAATCCATGGTTTGGAATGATTAGAAATCGAACAGAAAGAAGAAAATCAAATAACGGCACGGCTGTAATGAAAATTACAGTCATAATTTTACGAGTGAACAGTGCAGGCACCCACAATTTCTTTGATTTCTCCTCCGATCGATCTCATTTCGCTCTAAAACTTATGGGGTATCTTCTCCTCCTCCAGGCGAAGCTTCCTTATAAATTTCATGGCCTGAGATGGCCTCTATGCCTCTCGGTGCAAGGCCGTGCCCTAACGACTCCCTTGTTGATTTCTCCCTCAATTCTTCACGAAATTCAATGATTCCTATCCTCAAATCTTCTCCTCGATATATAGAAGAGTCCCCTTTTTACTGTTTTTGAATTGGTGCCCTAGATCTTTAGATATTCGGCTTTTCAGCGGCTATGAAAGACTCAGCCAAAAATATAATTACGACTGTAATTTTGATTACGGCACTGCCGTATTTTGGTTATGTGAATTCTGGGTCGAAATTACGGTACCCTGAAAATATTACGGCACTCCATAATTTCTTCTGTGTAATTATGGGCCAAAATTACGGTAGTGTAATTTTTATTACGACGCTACCGTAATTTGCTTCTGTACATTTCTGGGTCAAAATTACGGCCTGTAAAAATTATTACGGTAGTGGTGTATTTCTGGGCATAAAATTATAGCCCGTAATAAATATTATACCTGGGGTATAATTTTTAAACTTGCTCCGATTTGCATGAAAATTGACGGGCGGCTTCGTGTCGACGTCTGGAATTCATTCGTGCGCTCAAATTTTCAAAATCCATGAAAATATGGCACTTTTTACCTGAAAATTATCAAAAACAGAAATGGTGTAGATTTCGCAATATTTGACAAATAAGGCTTAAAAACAAGCAAAAGAACATGAATATGACACAAAAAGACCTACCAAATGACACAAAATTTACTATAAATTTTTGTGTCATCACTAGTCCCCGGCAACGGTGCCAAAAAACTTGATAGTTTCTCCACAAGTGCATGGTTCTATTGCGTAAAAAAATAAGTATCGATCATACAGTGACTAGGGGTCAAGTACTAACTAATTAGTCAATTAATAGCTAGGTGATCAAATAATGAAGAAGGTTACTAAAGTCCTAATGCAAGAAAGTAAATCAAAGCAAATCAAGAGCGAGTAGAAAACAAATCAGGTGTAAAGATTTTGAGAGAAAATCAGGGTTTTAGGTTTTACCACACTACAGTATGAAAGAAAGTTAATGCAAATGTCAAAAGCTATCTAACCAAAATTCTTAAGGTAATTTGATGTAGGGGTAGGGGACCGAGATGATCTCTACACCCTTGGCTTACCACCGGAACCTCTACAAGCTTAAATTTTAATTCACCGGAGGAGAATTCTTCACCCCTAGAGATAGCTGATGTAGGGACATCTTCAAGGACTTACCTACGTTTGATATCATTTTGGAAACTTGTTGCATTTTGATATTTTGGCACTTGTTTAATTTCTGTATGTTGCAACATTATCTTATTTTCAGCACTTTTTATTATTGTTGTATTAGGATTTAGCCTAGGATTTACTTTCGAAGTCTTTATTTTTCTTTGTAGTTGATGTCATAGGTTGCTCTTGTTTAAGAATTTGCACCTGTAAGGCACATGCAAGCACCAGCCCCTCAACCACAAATGACCTTGGCATAGAAGATCAGCCCACATTCAAACAAAGCTCACATTCTACATCACTCATACACAAGTCAGCTCAAGGAGCCGATCAACTTCAAGTCTTCTACATCAATTCCTGCATTCAGTTCTATTCATCCAGCTCGAGTCCAAATTCCAACATCCAGCTGAAGACCAGCTCGGGTTCAATACCAGTGTTCAGCTGAAATCAGACCCGATTCAAGCCAGCTCAAATCTATCAAGACAATGCACTGCATCAACAATTACCAACCATCATTTCAGCAAACGGTCACCAAAACTCTGCATGCGTAAAAGACCACTTCACATAAGTACCAGCAAACAGCTATCAACAGCCAACCAAAATCCAGCTGAGGAATGCCAATGGTCACTCGAAAATATGGTCGTTGAGAGGAGGGTTTGAAGTCTTCCATTTGTACACTTTGCACTCTTTAGACTGAACTATTTTGAAATCTGAAAACTTGTGTGTTAGCGTAGTTGTTTGAGGGTTGAGATTGCTCCCCTAGAGTTGAGCTTGCTCCTCTACCCTTCCTTGCATTTCTCTACTACCGATCAATTCCATTCTTCAGCCGATCGTTTTCCCAGAGTTACTGTTCCATTTCCGAGTTCAGGATCTTCAGCAAACCATCTCTCTAGCTGGAGCTAGAACACATTGAAGGTTCACAATCAGCTTCTTGTGGACATCCTCACCGACAAGCACTGTCTGAAGGACTCAGGAGGGGTTCGCCCCTTCCCTTAAAGGGGCCTCAGATGCCTTCTTTCCAAACCATCCCTTAATAGCACATTTACTACTTTTTTGTTTGAGCTACATACCTAAGGTGATCTAGGGCCTAAATTCATCCTTCATTAGTGGTATCAGAGCGAACCTTAGGTGCTCTTAGTTTATTCTGATGTTCAACTGATTTGATTTTGTTTGCATGAAATTCTCTGCACTCTGTTTTCTGCGTTTCTGAACTGAAATCTTCTTGTCCTTTTCCTAAAATTCCATTTGCTTTCTTTGTCACTGAGTGGATATTCTCTGGTGGTCTTTAGGTTTTTCAATCTCTGTGTTTATTGTCTCTGAACATTGCTATTTGTGCTGAGAACATTGAGCTGAATTTGCCTGGAAGCTATTTGTCGAAATTATTGTTTAATGTGCTTGCTGCTCCATCCTCCCTGTTAAAATTGAGACTTTCTGAGTTGGGATTTCTGCACGCCTTCTCTTTGAAATCTTCTGTTGTTTCTCTGAAGAGTTATTGTTCTGAAAATTTTTGCTGTTTATGTTATCTGTGTCTGGAAATCGCTGGAAATTCCCTAATCCTGACTCTACTGTTCTCTGGAAATTCTATTCTGCAATCGCTGATTCTGCTCGTATCTCTGGCTACTGTTGCGTTTTGGTTTTGTTTCTACTCTGAGCATTCAACTACATCTCTTAGTCTGCAAGCAACTGAGTTCTGATTTCTGAATTTCTACAGTATATTCTCTTGTCTCCTCGTGTTGAAGCTTTTACGGTTCTATTTGCTGTGTCACTCACCACTAGATTTCCTCCTACTATTTCTGCACTACACCTGTTTGCTGAAATCCCTTGTTCTGGACTTCTGTTTTCTGTTGATGATTTCTTCTCACAAACCTCTGAACATTGTTACTTGTGCTAACATTTGCTATGTTTATTATTGAGAACCTGCACTAGATTCGTGCTGAATTCCCGGTACTGTAGCTTACCGGATTAATTGGATATTTTCTGCACTCTAGTTTCTTCTCCACGGAACTTGGATCCTAATCTAATAGGATATTCCAAGTTCAAATGGCAGACTTGGGTGTGAATCCAACTCAGCTTTAGGTTGATGAACAAATCAAAATTGCTAAAAGCTACACATTAAGTCTGATTCCTGATTTTCTGATTTTAGCTGGAAGTATTGTTGCTTCCAGCTTGAATTTGCTATCGGCTGAATCTGCACTTGTTGATTTATTTGTTGCTATTGAACTCAATCATATACTTCCACCTGCTTTTACCTCCAGCCATCATTCTTGCTAGTTACCAGATCATTTTACATACTGCTAAACATTGCGGCACGTTAATACTCAACTGAACACTATTGCTGCAAGTTGGTTTATATGCTGAAGATTGATTTCACACTTGCTGCTGCATTGACGAATGTTATTCAGCTAAACCTGATATTTGCTACATCTATACATACTCACTGCAGCTATAGATTGAATTCATATGCTGAACATTGCTTCTTGCTAAACATTGCACATTGCTAAACATTAGTTCTAATATTAATACTTGTTTGGTGCTGTAATTTATCACCATTAGTTGCTATAGTAGCCTTTATTCACTCCAGCCTTACATTAACTTGCTAAAACCTCTGCTGAACATGGTTAACTCTCTCTTACATGCTGAACATGCTTTACATCAACCTGCACTATCATCTGCTTAATTTGCATTTCCATGTTTAGCTGCCCTGCTTTGTCAATTCTCAAAATTTGCAAACATGGCATCTAGTTTCACTCCAGAACAACTGCGCATAATCCATGATAAACTTAAGGCCATGAACCAAACTTTAGAAGAGAGCAATAATCGATACAAGGATGGACTTCCAACCTATAGAATCTCCCTTAGGTCTAATTATTTTCACACTTATACTAAAATTGATGATAGGGTGTGTAAGATTGCCATTGATGAATGCATAAGGTTCAACTTTATAACTCCCCTAGCAATTAATAAGTTCAAGTTGGCCACCGAACCTAACCCACACCCTTATACCATTACTTGGGAAGATGGAACCCGGACCTTAGTGATCCTTAGCTGCCTTGTTCCTATCAAGTTTACCGCCTATGAACAAGAGATTTGGTGTGATGTCCTGCCTTTAAAGGGTACTTACCATGTCCACCTTGGCAAGCCTTGGTTAGATGACTTTGATGGATATTACCATAGAGGAAAAGATAGTTATATCTTGCGGTTCTATAAGCCACAGCTTAATATTATGAGACCCATGCCTAGAAACCTTTTCATGCTAAATCGAGGATCTTTTTACTTGTTTTTATACTGAATCCACCAAATATTGCAAAGTCTACTTCTATTTTTATTTTTCATGTTTTTCAGGCAAAAGGCACTATTTTTGGCATTTTCAAGCAAAATCAAATATATGGAAGAGTTCTCATCATCAAGAAGAAGTCACCCAATAAATTTCACGCAAATCGAGGCAAGGAACCCAAAATACGGCAATGCTGTAAGGGATTTTACGGTACCATATTTTTCACGGCTACCGTATTATCGAAATCACGGCCGTATTTTGGTGATTTTCCAAACAGAAGGTTTTCACGAAAATACGGCACTGCCGTAAGGATTTACATGGCCGTATTTTGGAGCACTTTCTGAACAGAGACTTTTGCCGAAATTATGGCACTGCCGCAACCCAGTATACGGGCCGTATTTTGAAGCATCTTCAGAACAGAAAGTTGCCTTGAAATTACGGCACTGCCGTAAACAATTAAACGGACCGTATTTCCCCGACGAATCCGACCAGAGAGTTCAGCCGATTTTACGGCACTGCCGTAAACAAAATTACGGTGCCGTATTTTCCAGCAATTTCAGAACAGAACGATCGATGGATATTACGGCAGTGTCGTAAGATATTACACTGCCGTATTACGGTGTTTAAACGCTATTCCCAGGTCAATCTTCACGCCCGATCTTTGCGGAGATTCTTGCGGGCGATCCAGGGCTTTATATTCAAAGCCGTAAGAAGCAAAAAAAGAGCTTTGGAGGACAGGATTAGCGAGACACCAAAAGCCCCATACTTGGTTAACTGTTGAGGGAGAATTCGGAGTACATGCCACCGCCTAGTGTTTCGCCACCGCGCTCGATCCAGACGATCTCCGGCCGTGATTCTTCTACTAAAGCATTGCCTGGTGAAGGAGATGACGTGCCAGAAGTTTCAGATCGAAAGGAGACAAATTGGAGGAGAAATCAGAGGAAGAAGGATCGCCACCACTATTCACGCCTTCTTTTGCAAAATACGGCTGTGAAATACTTCACAGTCGTGCCATATTTTCTAAAAACTCTTCCTTTTGTTGATTTTTGATTTTCTGAAATTATGGAATATTGTATTTCCTTCACCATGCTAGCTTAAATTACTCTTGGGACATGGGGGAGTAATTCACTTAATTTCCAATGACTAGATAACTGATTTTTATATATTTCGTTGCTTGTAATCTTAACATGATGATTTTGCTCATGTGATAATTGTGCTTAGACTCTCTTGAAATTCATGTTATTAATTATGTTCTTAGAATTTTTGCTTGAGACCGAAAGGTAATTGCTTGAGAATTTGGAACCCTATAATTGCATGTTAGGAACCCTTCCTTAGGTTTGATCCAACTTGATCTGTTCTAGTAAAATTACCGCCATGATTATAACATGAATCTATAGATCGAGTCTATTTGTCAAACGTGGAGATCTTGCACGAAAGTGAAGATCGGAACGTTGGAGATCTTTGAGTAAAACTAGTGTTGAGGCTTGGATGCACGAAAATGATCCTTGAGTTTCTGCTAAAGATTGTCAACCTAGAATTCGGATGCACGAAAGTGATCCTTGAGTTCATAGATTGATAATTTGCTTATCTTCAGCGTTGGGACAAATCTTACGCAAAAGCGAAGATAAATCCCTGCGTGATTGTTTGCACGAGAGTGAAACAATCTTTTATTAGGTAAATCGTATCTTCATCATGATAAAATTAAACCGACGAAATCCTTATTCATATCTAGTCATAAGAATTAAGTGAACGAAACCCTAGTCCCAACTCTCTCTCTGACAGTTTTCTTTTGTGTGTTTGTGATATTTGCTTAACTTAAATTTGATTGCCTAGATAGCGAAAAATCAATTATTTAGTACTTGACAACGTAGGTCCCTATGGATTAGATACATTCTTTATTACTTCGTGTACCCATGCACTTGCGGGATAACAACAAGTTTTTGGCGCCGTTACCGAGGATTAGTCCAAGGTACACGCGTGTCATACTTGTAGTGTTACCTTACGGTACATCAAGTTTTTGGCGCCGTTGCCGGGGACCTTAGTTTTGTCGATATTAGAGACGTTGAGATTATTGCTAGATTAGGATTTTATTTACTATTTTTTTTATTTACTGCTTATTTTCTGTTTCTTGAAATCACTTGATCTATTTACTTTGCATGCACAGGAGCCTTAGGTTAGGACTACTTGTACCATTGGATCCAGAAATCAATAAAACACTGAGTGTACGAAGAAAGTTGAGGTTAGAAGAATCATCACAAGAAGAACTACAAGAACAATCCCAACCAGAGATACAAGAAGAAATATTCGAGATGGGAGACAATCAGAACCATCAGAGAACACTTAGGGACTATGCAGCCCCTAATCATCATGAAATTCGTTCTAATATTGCTAGGCCAGCAATTGAGGCCAACAATTTCGAGATTAAGCCTAGAATCATTGCAATGTTTCAACAAGAGCAATTTGGAGGATCTCCACTGGAGGATCCCAACCAACACTTGGCCTTATTTATTGACCTATGCGATACTATTAAGATGAATGGTGTTTCTAACGACGCATTTAGACTAAGACTTTTTCCTTTTTCTCTCAGGGACCAGGCAAAGACATGGCTTAATTCACACCCAGCCGGTACCTTCACCACTTGGAACCAACTGTCAAATTCCTTCTTGAACAAATACTTTCCCCCAAGGAAGACACTTGAATTGAGGAACCAAATTACAAACTTTCAACAAAGAAGTGGGGAGTCGCTCAGTGAGGCCTGGGAAAGATTCAATGAACTGCAGCGGAAGTGTCCTCACCATGGAATAGAACTTCAAACTTTAATGCAAACTTTTTATATTACATTATCTGATCAGACTAAAATGATTGTGGATGCCGCTGCAGGAGGAGCTCTTATGAGCAAAACACCAGATGAAGCCTTCAGACTGCTAGAGGAGATGGCAGAAAACCATAATCAATGGACTACTGAGAGAGGAGTAATTTACAAGCCTTCTCAAGGTAATGGTGAAAGTGATGAAATACGCTCCTTAGCAGAGAAGGTAAATTTTTTGTCTAGTAAGTTAAATTCCATGCAAACTGCTTCTGTTTCTGTTATTACTTGTGAAAATTGTTGTCATACTGCTGAATATTGTGGAATTGTTGATCAGGGTAATGAGCATGTGAATGCCATAGGGAATTATAATCAAGGTAGACCTAATGATCCCTATTCTAATACATATAACCCTGGATGGAGAAATCACCCCAACCATTCATGGAAAAACAATAACAATGTAGGGGGGGGACGCTGAAAACAAAGGATACCAAAGACCAAATCAGAACTTTAATCAAAATCAAAACCAAAATCAGAATTCAAATATAGAATCCATGTTTGAAAAACTTATGGCCAGTCAAAATCAGCAAAATAGAAAAATTGATGATTTTATGTCTGATACAAGGGAATACTGTTAGGGTATGCCCTTAAGGCTAATGTTTGAGGCCTTGGGATTGTAACAGTATCATGTATAAACTCTTATGTTTATAAAGGCAATGGTTGTTATTCAGGTTGTTACATTGTCTGCTGCAATGAGCGTACTTCTGAATAATGTCTCTATGATGTTCAGCTAGGCTGACATGCAGTAAAGTCCTTAGTCGAGATATCTTGGTGAACATGAGACAGCCCTGATATGATTGAGACTAATATGTATTCTAATCTTATAGGATGCTTCGAGCATGGAATAAGATGTAGACTCATGGGTACATTGGATGTACTGGACAGACCCTACTAGGTTATTCAATTGCTTGTCACAATGTGAATAATCCTTGATTGCAACAAGTGGCACATGTCCTCTGACTTGAGATCACTTGTGTTTCTAAATGATGATTGTCATTGTTTTGAGGTAGTTCAATATCATTTGAAACATAATGGTTATAGACTATCTTGGATGGTGAGCTTGAGTCATGTTAGGTCACTAGTGATAGATATAGGATTGCCGTCTCCTTCATTGGAGTATGATGTTCTAAAGGGGCCCCCTGGATGAGATGATTGAGAAAGTGTATGGCCATACCCAGATGACTATGTTCATCTGATCTAATCATGCTCATCATATTGGAGTTACAAGCTTGGCAGGCTTGTCCAATAAAGAACATCCAGTGGCAAAGGAATCATGTATGCCTAGTGAGTTGATTCACACTTGTGCTGTTGTTTGGGTGTAGTCTTGGAAGACTCTTTCCTTTATATCGGGAGGCAGTGATGTGTTGCTAGATACCCCTCTCTGATCGTGATAACGTAAGTTATCGTTACCGACATTTAAAGGAAACCCTCAGGGTCGCACAATTTGATGATATGGCTTACTTAAGTCAGATCGTGTGGACTGAATTGTTTTGGGTTCAGTTTAAAGGGAATTAATCTCTGATTGTGAGTGAGATCTGGTCTGATCATGTTTGATTGATTAGAGCTTGAGATCGGTAAGCTTCGATCGAGAGATTGGATGCTAGATCAGTGAGATCAGAAGCATCAAGAGATCAACGGTTAGATCTGGAGCCTTAGGGTTTAATTGAGATCTAGACTGGATTGCTTGGGTTAATTGGTCTTGGACCAAACCGAAATGAACCAGCTCATCAAGTGAGCGTGTGGTTCAAATGGAGAGGAGTTTGCGATTGGGGTAAACCCATGATCGCATGTGAGGGAGTGGATTTCTATTTTTAGAAAGCATGATCACTTACGTGACCACGCCTCATGTTGCTCGCCTCTTCACGCCTTTGTCGCCTCTTGTGATTTCGAGAGTTTTTGCATTCTCGTGTAAAAAGAGTGGACGACAAGAGGAGAAAGTTTTTTTTCGCCAAGCAAGGAGATCATCTTCCTTTTTCATACGACAAGTACCTCTTGGAGCCTTGCTAGCACAAGGAGCACCAAGGGAGTAGGCGGCTTCTTCATCTTGTGTGCGCATCCTCTGGAGGAGACCCCTGTCGATCTCTTCTTCCTCGACATCATATAAACAATGGCCATGGTATGATCATTGTTGTTCTAAGTTGATCATATAATACATGCTATGCGATCCTAGGAAACCCTAGATTCCGCCCATGCAAATTCATATCTGCGCATGTCTTAGGGTTTCGCCCCCCCCCCCCCCCCCTTGTGGGGACTTTCAAATACATGGCAAGGCAAGAAAAACAAAATGAGGAATTTAAAGAAAATTTTCATCAAATCAACTCTAGACTGGATAGAGTAGAAGCCCACAACAAAATTCTTCAAAATCAAATTGCACAACATGCTAGTGTACCTTACAGACCCCCTGGGAAATTGCCTGTAAAACTTGGGATAAACCCTAGGGAGCACTGTAATGCCATCATGACTAGAAGTGGGAAACAACTAGGAGAACCTAGAGGGAGGTTTGAAAACACTGAAGAAAGGCTTAATGATAATAAAAGGGAATTGGAGATAGGAGAATCTTCTTCACATGAGAAACCCCAAACTTGTTTATCACCTCAAAAGGGTGATAAACCAAAAGGGGAGGAATCATGTGAGAAAGACAATCCTAACCCTAAATTGCCTGCTCCTTACCAGCCACCTATACCTTTCCCTCAAAGGTTAGTTCAACATAAACTAGACAAAAAGTTTGGCAAATTTCTTGAAATCCTGGAAAAGCTTTATGTTAACATTCCTTTTACTGAAGCTATTACTGAAATGCCATTTTATGCCAAATTTTTAAAGGAAATTTTGTTAAATAAAAGAAAATTAGATGATTATGGCACATGCACTGTTACTTTAACTGAAGATTGTAGTGCTATCATACAGAACAAACTGCCACCTAAACTGAAAGATCTAGGTAGTTTTTCTGTACCTTGTTCGATTGGCACCCTGTCTTTTGACCGAGCCTTATGTGACCTCGGTGCAAGTGTGAGTCTAATGCCTCTTTCTACTTATAGGAAACTAAATCTTGGAGAGCTAAAGCATACATTCATATCCTTACAGCTCGCGGATTCATCGGTAAAGTATCCTGTCGGCATATTAGAGAATGTCCCTGTACAAATTGGTAAGTTTTTCATTCCTGCAGATTTTGTAGTGTTAGACATGGAGGTAAATTCTAGAAATCCTATCATTCTTGGTAGACCATTATTGGCCACAGCTAAAGCAAATATTGATGTGAACTAGGGAAAGATTACTTTTGATATATGTGACAACAAGATTGAATTTAGTCTTAATGATTCAACGAACAAACTTTCATACTCAGGATCTTGTTGTAGTGTTGAAATATTTAATGATGAAATTTATGATGTTTCAAGTTTGTTTGAGGAAACCTCAAATAATAAATCTAACAATCTTTTTGAGGGTATTAATGAGAAATTATAGAAGAAAAAAAAGCCAAAGAGGAAGAGAAGAAGAGAAGGCTCTAGATTGATTGAGAAAATAGAAAGAATTCTAAGCATATTTGGATACTGTTTCAAGATCGAGCCTTATGTTGTAAAATCAGAGTTGAGATCCAGGAATTCACGATCAAACCCGAGTGTTAAAGGGTCAAGCTAATGACCTTTAAATTAGCGCTTCTTGGGAGGCAACCCAAGCTTTCTAACCTCTATTTTATTTTCTTTAACTTAATTTTAGCTTGATACTAATTTTTTCTTTTATTTTTGTAGGCTTTTTGTGATTTGGAGCAAAATATGGCAGTACCATAAGGTGTTTCATGGTACCGTATTTCGGATCCAAAATCAACCAGAGAGTTTCCTTATTTTTACGCCGGTTAGCAAAAATGCCAAGGAGAAAGGTGATTTGTCAAAGGGAGAAGGGGAAAGCCCCTGCAGAACCTCCTCAACCTCGGAATCCCCATGGGATTATTCTTAGGAATGGAATGCAGGAGGCTAGATACTACAAGCTGCTGCGAGAGATTCAGAGGCTACGCGATCTGATGATGATGAGTAGAGGCTTTGTGAGTATTATCTTCCCTTACCTTTTTGCTGTACTATGATTTTATTTATCTCACTATTGTTTCATATGATGAAGGGAAGGATGATGCTTCCATGACTGCCACCACTGCATATTGTTATTCTCATTCGATATGGTTGCATTATGATGATGATATTGATTTTTACTATTTCGATGGGGTTGTATGATATTTTGATATTCTGATGTTTGATTTGATATACATGGTGATATATTTTTGACGATTTGATATTGTAATGATGATGATGAGTTCACTCTTGATTTATACTGTTGATAACTTGAATGATTGATGATCTCAAATTCATGATTGAAGATATAGCCCTATCATGTCAAATTTATTTCTCCAATACATATTTGTCTATTGAAATATGACATTGATTGATGCATAAAATTTTGGGTAGATATATTATTTGAGGAATAAAATTTAAAGGTGAAACTTCTCTTTTGAATAAAATGAGTATATTAGTATGATTTGAGAATTTAAATCAATTGATCAACCTAGTTGACGCTTAGTCTATTTTTGCTATTGGTTGGCAAATAAGAATCCAAGATCCATAAAAATAGTGAGGGACTCCCCTACTTGGCACTATGTAAAATTGATAGTGGTACCTAAGACATGGATTGAAGTCTAAACATGAAAAATAATGAGAGAGAAAAAGAATAAGACTCCTCTACTTGGCACTGTGTAAAATTGACAGTGGTACCGAAGAAAGAGTTGAAGTAAAAAATAAAAAGTATGTGTCTTTGTGGATACATGCCATCTATGCAGAAAAATAACACAGTGCATAAAAAAGAAAAAAAAATTTTGTGTGGAAAAAGATCTTGGAGACCTAATTCCTGTAAACAAAAGCCATGATAGATTTAAATTGATACTGGGTGAAATGATGAGATTGAAAATTCTATTTATTATACGGTTGCAAAGTTTTATTTGATTGAGTTATGAATCTTGAAAATTGAATTCTGAGGATGATATGTTTACTTGAATTTTTGTAAATCAATTGATAGAATTTTTCATTGACAAGTTGTATTTTAGAAATTTATTGAGCATGAAAAGGTTATTCTTTCAATCAAATTTTGATTTCAAATTCTAATTTTTGCTTGAGGACAAGCATGGTTTGAGCCTTATGTGTTTGATGACCCGAAATATGTAGTATATTTTGCATCATTTTAGATACATTTTCATGCTAAATCGAGGATCTTTTTACTTGTTTTTATGTTGAATCCATCAAATATTGCAAAGTCTACTTCTATTTTGGTTTTTCATGTTTTTCAGGCAAAAAGGCACTATTTTAGGCGTTTTCAAGGAAAATCAAATATATGAAAGAGTTCTCATCATCAAGAAGAAGTCACCCAAGAAATTTCACGCAAATCGAGGGAAGGAACCCAAAATACGACAGTGTCGTAAGGGATTTTACGGTACCGTATTTTTCACGGCTACCGTATTATCGAAATCACGGCCGTATTTTGGTGATTTTCCAAACAGAAGGTTTTTACGAAAATATGGCACCGCCGTAAGGATTTACACGGCCGTATTTTGGAGCACTTTCTGAACAGAGACTTTTGCCGAAATAACGGCACTGCCGTAACCCAGTTTACGGGCTGTATTTTGAAGCATCTTCAGAACAAAAAGTTGCCATGAAATTATGGCACTGCCGTAAAGAATTACATGGGCCGTATTTCCCAGACGAATCCGACCAGAGAGTTCAGCCGATTTTACGGCACTACCGTAAACAAAATTACGGTGCCGTATTTTCCAGCAATTTCAGAACTGAACGATCGATGGATTTTACGGCAATGTCGTAAGATATTACACTGTCGTATTACGGTGTTTGAACACGATTCCCAGGTCAATCTTCACGCCCGATCTTTGCGGAGATTCTTGTGGGCGATCCAGGGCTTTATATTCAAAGCCGTAAGAAGCAAAAAAAGAGCTTTGGAGGACAAGATTAGCGAGACACCAAAAGCCCCAAACTTGGTTAACTGTCGAGGGAGAATTCGGAGTACACGCCACCGCCTAGGGTTTCGCCACCGAGCTCGATCCAGACGATCTCCGGCCGTGATTCTTCTACTGAAGCATCGCCTAGTGAAGGAGACGACGTGCTAGAAGTTTCAGATCAAAAGGAGACAAATTGGAGGAGAAATCAGAGGAAGAAGGATCGCCAGCACTGTTCACGCCTTCTTTTGCAAAATACGGCTGTGAAATACTTCACAGTCGTGCCGTATTTTCTAAAAACTCTTCCTTTTGTTGATTTTTGATTTTCTAAAATTATGGAATATTGTATTTCCTTCACCATGCTAGCTTAAATTACTCTTGGGACATGGGGGAATAATTCACTTAATTTCCAAAGACTAGATAACTGATTTTTATATATTTCGTTGCTTTTAATCTTAACATGATGATTTTCCTCATGTGATAATTGTGCTTAGACTCTCTTTAAATTCATGTTATTAATTATGTTTTTAGAATCTTTGCTTGAGACCGAAAGGTAATTGCTTGAGAATTTAGAACCCTAGAATTGCATGTTAGGAACCCTTCCTTAGGTTTGATCCAACTTGATCTGTTCTAGTAAAATTACTGCCATGATTATAACATGAATCTATAGATCGAGTCTATTTATCAAATGTGGAGATCTTGCATGAAAGTGAGGATCGGAACGTTGGAGATCTATGAGTATAACTAGTGTCGAGGCTTGGATGCATGAAAGTGATCCTTGAGTTTCCGCTAGAGATTGTCAACCTAGAATTCGGATGCACGAAAGTGATCCTTGAGTTCATAGATTGATAATTTGCTTATCTTCAGCGTTGGGACAAATCTTGCATGAAAGCGAAGATAAATCCCTGTGTGATTGTTTGCACGAGAATGAAACAATCTTTTATTAGGTAAATCGTATCTTCATCATGATAAAATTAAACCGACGAAATCCTTATTCATATCTAGTCATAAGAGTTAAGTGAACGAAACCCTAGTCCCAGCTCTCTCTCTGACAGTTTTCTTTTGTGTGTTTGCGATATTTGCTTAACTTTCATTTGATTGCCTAGATAGCGAAAAATTAATTATTTAGTACTTGACAACGTAGGTCCCTGTGGATTCGATACTTTCTTTATTACTTCGTGTACCCGTGCACTTGCGGGATAACAACAATTTTTTGGCGCCGTTACCGAGGATTAGTCCAAGGTACACGCATGTCATACTTGTAGTGTTACCTTACGGTACAACAGTAGACAACTTACCTAAGGAAGCCATAGAGCCTAGTCTGCCTAAACCATCATCTGACAATATTTTTGATAAATGGGAAAAACAAATGGAAGAGTTACAACAAATGCCACAACTCAAACAACTAACTCTAGAACCCACTATGCTGCCATTAGAATTAGAGGAAAAATCTGAGCTTGAACCAACAACCCTCTTGGAAACATTGCAGCCCATTCCCCTAACTAAAGAAGTAAGCATCTATGAAGAAGACCCAGAACCACAAGATAAGAAAGTTAACCTAAAACCAACTGAACTTGAGTCAACTCTTGATTTCCCTAATACCCATAGCCCTCAGCCTAAATTTGAATATAAGGTGGAAGTTCTAGTGATTAACCATGTGCAATCTACTAGTCTAGGGCAGGTTACTACACCAACTCCCCTAGGACCAATAATCTGTCATCGGTACCCCCTATGCTTGTCTTCATTACCTTCACTCTTAGGGCCTGGACCGGAACCTTCAAATTTGCTACCCTTGGACCTAAAATCTAAATTGGAACCAACATCATTCTTGGAACTAAAGCCAAAATCTAAACCTTCACAATTGGTACCCTTGGATTTACCTCCACCCAAACCTAAATTTGAATTAATTGACAATCCTGAAATGGTGCAGGAAGATACCATACCATCAACCCTAGCGGTTATTGATAAGGAGCCTCACACTTTGGGCAAATATACAACCATAGAAATTCATGAACATGTTGGGGTATGCCCTTAAGGCTAATGTTTGAGGCCTATGGGAATGTATCAGTATCATGTAATAAACTGTTATGTTTAAAGGCATGGTTGTTATTCAGTTAGCTACATTGTCTGCTGCTATATATGTTCTTCTGAATAATGTCTCAAAGCTGTTCAGCTAGGCTGACATGCAGTTAAGTCCTTAGTCGATATATCTTGGTGAACATGAGACAACCTTGATATGGATAAGACTAATATGTAGTCTAATCTTATAGGATGCTTCGAGCATGGAATAAGATGTAGACTCATGGGTACATTGGATGTACTGGACAGACCCTACTAGGATGTTCAATTGTTTGTCGCAATATGAATATTCCTTGATTGCAACAAGTGGCACATTTCCTCTGACTTGAGATCGCTTGTGTTTTCTGAATGATGATTGTCATTGTTTTGAGGTAGTTCAATATCATTTGAAACATAATGATTATAGACTATCTTGGATGATGAGCTTGAGTCAGGTTAGGGCACTAGTGATAGACATAGGATTGCCGTCTCCTTGTTTAAGGAGTGTGATGTTCTAAAGGGGCCCCCTGGATGAGATGATTGAGAGAGTGTATGGCCATACCCAGGTGACAGTGTTCATCTGATCTAATCATGCTCATCATATTGGAGTTACGAGCTTGACAGGCTTGTCCAATAAGAACATCCAGTGGCAAAGGAAATATGCATGCCTTGTGAAATGATTCACACTTGTGCTGTGGTTTGGGTGTAGTCTTGGAAGACTCTTTCCTCTATATCGGGAGACAGTGATGTGTTGCTAGATACCCCTCACTGATCGTGATAATGAGAATTATCGTTACCGACATTTAAAGGAAACCCTCAGGGTCGCACAATTTGATGATATGGCTTACTTAAGTCAGATCGTGTGGACTGAATTGTTCAGGTTCAGTTTAAAGGGATTTAATCTCTGATTGTGAGTGAGATCTGGTCTGATCATGTTTGATTGATTAGAGCTTGAGATCGGTAAGCTTCGATCGAGAGAATAGATGCCAGATCGGTCAGATCAGGAGCATCAAGGAGATCGACGGTTAGATCGGGAACCTTAGGGTTTATTTAAGATCTAGACCATAATACTTGGATTTATTGGTCTTGGACCAAACCGAAATGAACTGCTCATGGAATGAGCGCATGGTTCAAGGCTTGGCGACAAGTTCACTTGGCGTGAACATATGGGGCGGTGAGTGGTTACTATTTTTAGTAACCATGATCTCCACTTGGTGGGGGGGCTCTCGTCCGATTAGAGTAATCTCTATTCTTGCCACTTGAACTGATTTTTCCTCTCGACTCTCGTGGTGTGTGGCGACGCTTGAAGGTTGAGGAGGATTCGGCCAAGAAAAAGATCTCCATCCCTTTCTCATTCGATCAAGGATTCTTTGAACCCTTGCTAGCACAAGGAGCAACAAAGAGTTTGCCTTCATCCTCTTGTGTGCGAGACTTTGGAGAAGTGGCACTTGCGACTTTAGCTTCCAAGGCGACATCTACTCCATGGCGATGGTATGATCGTTTTGCATCATCTTAAATAGCTTTTCATTAAGTTGATCTTTTAACATGCAAGTCGATCCTATAAACCCTAGTTTCCGCAAGTCAAAATTTTATGCGCCATCACTTTAGGGTTTTTGCTCCCTCAAGAAGGGGACCCCCCTTATCTAAGGGGCACTTTCAATTGGTATCAGAGCAAAGTTAATGTATGTTATTTTGATTGCTTGATGCCTTATGTGATCCATGTTTGCGTGTACATGCTTAGATCTCGTTTACATGCGTTTTTCTTTAAGTTTTTGTACATGCGAAACTTGAAGTATGTTATCATTGGCGCATTGTTGTTAGCGCATGCTTTGTGTTTTTCTTAAAAACCCTAATTTACATGCGCGCCTAACACTAGATCTAAGGCCCTGCTATAAACCCTTAGACGGGTTATTAGGGTTGAAGTCACCCCTAGTTTAGATCCAACAGTCTGATCAGACTATCTGACAGCCTGAATGGGTCGACCAGATAGCACCTTGGCGCAAGCCTATGGTGGCTATAGGTCGACTGCAGACAGGCGTGTAGCGATGTCTGATTGAGACGATTAATGAACGCACCTGAGTTAGGCCCGGGGTCACGCCCGTTTGCCAGACCTCAGTGTGGATGTTCAGCCCTGGCGCATGCATAGTTGACCTTATGGTCGACGCAAGTCAGTTAGGACTTGGTGCATGCAAGGGCAGTGGATCTGACTAGGTTGGATGAGTGGATCCCTAGTAATGGACCGTTGTAAGGTTGTAGGGCAAATAAGGAAAATTAAAATTGATCCTATGGGGTTTTCAAAAATTTTAATTTTTATGATGGATCACATGGTTGTTGATTGATGCATATGTGTGTCTATTTAGTCTTATGTGGGCTGCCCGTTATTATTTGTGTGCTGTGCTGGGGCCTGCGTGCCTGGGAGTTAAATTTGTAAATTAATTATTGTGATCTGCGCATCACATTGCTTTAATTTATAAAATGTTATTGACCTGCGCGTCAATCTTGTCTAGATAGTTAAATTTGTAATTTAATTAGACAAGAGCACAGAGCACTCTTGGCAGAGGCGCATGCAGCAAGTGGCTTGACCAGGTGGGAGGTCTAGGGTTCGACCCTAGGACCTGGCGCATATTCCTGGTGGGCGCACCAGACCTGCAGATGGCGCTTGGGCCCTGGTTTGGTCCTGATGAGCAGCTAAAGACCCATGAAGAGCAAGTGAAGACTTAAGTTAGGTTAAGGTCTCACTAGGGCTATGGGCTTTTACCACATAAGATTCATGCTTTCTTTTATTGTTTATATATTAGAATTGCATAATTAAATTATCTTCTGCTATCACCATAGGAATTGCATGATAGGCAAGAAGATAAAAGACCGTTAAAATCCAACGTTAAAATATCAAGCTCGTAAGCCTTCTGATGCGAAACCTCACTGTTCTGATTATCGTTGGAGCCGTGTTGTACCCACTCAGTGGGCACGTCCATCTATCTTCAGACGGTGCGGGATTACACCTGTGTGTTACAGAGTAGGGATTTATCCCTTCTCGTTGCTCAGCATAGCACATGGTGGTCCAGGGAGTAGGTCGGGTCAGCTTGACCATGTAGCCTACATATGTGGCGCATATGGTAGCACATGGAGGCAGCCATCTGTGGGGTCAGAGACTGTGTTGTACCAACTCAGTTGGCACAGTCTGCTGGATTGCCCAGATGAAGGGGAATCGCACGGGTTGGCGATTGGCAGGGACTACCTACCAGAGATTAGTGCTTGTACTCTCTGTGCATCTTATCTCGCCTGAGCGGGACGCGGAGACCAAGTGTGAAATCTGGATCCCATCTTACTAAAAGAGTTCTACTCTTTCGGGCTGTTTTGCTGGATTTTTCAAGCCAGAGAAAATAGTGAGAAAAAGAATCTTTCTTAAGTCCTGATTGATTCTTATACATTGATACTGACCTTGCTGTTCTTGCATTGTTGTAGATACCTGCAGCAACGAACACCATGAACTTCAATGTGCGATCCCTACTGGAAAGGGAGAAGTTTGCTGGGCCAAACTTCTCTGACTGGTTTGGACACCTTAAGATCGTTCTTAAGGCAGAGAGGAAACTGTATGTCCTCGAGACGGCGATACCGCCGCAGCCCGCTCCGAACGCCGCAAGGGCGGTTCGGGAAGCCTATGAAAAGCACGTCAATGATAGCATTGATGTCGCTTGCCTGATGCTAGCGTCTATGACGCCACCGCTGCAGCGTCAGCATGAGGATATGTCAGCTATACAGATTATAGCAAACCTCAAGATGCTGTATGCTGCACAGGCGAGGACTGAACGCTATAATTTGACTAAGCTCTTCTTTCAGAGCAAACTGGCTGAAGGGAGCCCAGTGGGAGCTCACGTGCTCAAGATGATTGGGCACAAGGAGGCTCTGGAGAAACTGGGGCACACCATCAACCAGGAGCTTGCTGTGGACATTATTCTGCAGTCTCTCCCGCCATCATTCGACGCGTTCATTATTAATTTTAATATGAACAAAATCGATTGTACTCCGGCAGAGCTGCTGAATATGCTCTTGACCACTGAGGAGACTCTGAAGGGTAAGCCTTCGACCTCTGTCTTGATGGTTCCTTCAAGGAACAAGAAGAAGGGGAAGAAGGGCAAGGCCCCGGTCAAGAATTACAGCAAGGCTCTGAAGCAGAAGGTGAAGCGGTCTAAGGAATACAGGTGTTTCCACTGTGGCCAGCTGGGTCACTGGAAAAAGGACTGTAAAGCGCTCCAAGGAGATAAGAGGGGAAGCTTCGCTTCTGGCTCAGGTATATTCGTGACTGAGATCATGTTTTCTTCTTCGATATCATGGGTGTTGGACACTGCATGTGGAGTTCACATTTGTTCAAATGTACAGGAACTCAAGAGAAGAAGGCAGGTGGGACAGCATGAGGTGGACCTACGCGTTGGAAACGGGGCACGGGTTGCTGCTGTTGCTGTAGGAGACTACTTTATTTCTTTACCATCTGGACTTGTATTGGAACTAGACAATTGTTATTTTGTTCCCAGTATAACTAAAAATATTATCTCCATTCCTGCTCTTGTCAGGAAGGGATTTTCCTTTGAATGCAATATTTCAAAGTGTATTTTGTCTTTTGATAATATTGTTTATGCAACTGGTTCAATTAACAATGGGTTATACATGTTGGACATGGAATGTTCGATACAGCAAATTGATATTAAGAAAGCCAAGTATGCTGATGACAGCACCTTGCTATGGCATAGTCGTTTAGGCCATATTAACGAGAAACGCATTAAGCGGTTGCATGATTATGGACTGCTGGGATCATTCTCCTATGAGGAGATTGATACATGCAAAGCTTGTTTGATGGGTAAAATGACGAAGTCACCTTTTCCTCACAAAGGTCAAAGGGCTTCAAGTTTACTTGACCTTATACACAGTGATGTGTGTGGGCCATTTGGTAAACATGCCAGAGGTGGCTATCAGTACTTCATTACCTTTACTGATGATTTCAGTAGGTATGGGTATGTCTATCTGATGAGACATAAGAGTGAATCTTTTGACAAGTTCAAAGAGTTCAAAAATGAAGTACAGAATCAGCTAGGCCGTAATATCAAGGCACTTCGCTCAGATCGAGGTGGTGAATACCTAAGTCATACTTTTACTGACTATCTAAAGGAGTGTGGGATTATCTCACAGCTCACTCCACCAGGAACACCGCAATGGAATGGTGTGTCCGAAAGGAGAAATAGAACGCTGCTTGATATGGTTCGTTCTATGATGAGTCAGACTACTCTTCCATACTCCTTTTGGGGTTTTGCACTGGAAACAGCTGCAAAGGTACTAAACCGAGTGCCATCCAAGGCAGTTTCAAAGACGCCATATGAGTTATGGTATGGGAAACAGCCAAGCTTGACATTTATCAGGATCTGGGGCTGCGAGGCTTATGTCAAAAGCTCGCCTCTGGGAAACTAGAGAGCAGATCTGACAAATGTATCTTTGTCGGTTACCCTAAGGAAACTAAGGGTTATTATTTCTACGACCCCAAAGAGAACAAGGTTTTTGTTGCTCGGACTGCCATATTTCTTGAGAAGGAGTTTCTTCTGCAAGAGGCCAGTGGGAGAGAAATAAAGCTGGATGAGAATCCAGAAGAAGGACAAAGTGACCAAGCAGAGTTGGATGAGCCTGAGCCGGTAGAACAGGTTATTGGACAACCTGAGGCTCAGATATCACGGGAACCGCGAAGATCGGGAAGGATTCGTCGACAGCCTGAGCGCTATGACGGAGTCTATATCATTGACAATGATGAACCCCTCACTTATGCGGATGCGGTCAGTGGACCGGAGTCAGCGAGATGGCTTGAAGCTATGCGCGCCGAGATGGACTCCATGTCAGATAACCAAGTTTGGGATTTGGTTGATCCGCCTCCGGGAGTAATCCCTATAGGCTGTAAATGGATCTTCAAGAAGAAGATTGACATGGATGGTAACGTAGTTACCTATAAAGGCAGGCTAGTTGCGAAAGGTTTCAAACAAATCTACGGGATAGATTATGATGAAACTTTCTCACCAGTAGCCATGTTTAAGTCTATTCGGATTCTTTTCGCGATAGCTGCATATTATGATTATGAGATTTGGCAGATGGATGTGAAAACAGCTTTCCTTAATGGAAATCTGGATGAGGATGTGTATATGACACAACCTGAGGGTTTCACTAATCCATCAGATCGTCATAAAATATGCAAGTTAAAGAAGTCTATTTATGGACTTAAGCAAGCATCAAGAAGCTGGAATATTCGTTTTGATGAATCAGTTACTGAATTTGGTTTCATCAAGAACGAGGATGACCCGTGTGTATATAAGAGGTTTAGTGGGAGCGTGATCACTTTCCTAGTCCTCTACGTCGATGATATCTTGATCATTGGAAATGACATTCCTGAAATGCATGCTGTGAAGGCATGGCTGAGGAAATGTTTCCAGATGAAAGATCTAGGAGAAGCAGCCTATGTGTTAGGTGTGAAGATCTACAGGGATAGATCTAAGAGGCTTCTCGGGCTGTGCCAGAGTACTTACATCGAAAAGGTCCTGGAGAGATTTCATTTAGAGAATTCTAAACGAGGATATCTTCCAGTCAGACATGGTCTGAATCTTTCGAAGAGTCAGTGTCCACAAACACAGACTGAGAAAGATGAAATGAACAATACGCCTTATGCTTCGGCTATTGGTTCCATAATGTATGCGATGTTATGTACTCGCCCAGACGTTGCTTACGGGTTAAGCGTGACCAGTCGTTACCAGAGTAATCCAGGTATGGCGCACTGGATTGCAGTCAAGAACATTTTAAAATATCTGCGGAGGACCAAAGATATGTTCTTGATATATGGTGGTCAGGAAGAACTCAGTATTGAAGGATATACTGACGCTTCGTTCCAGTCTGACCAGGATGATTTCCGATCGCAATCAGGCTATGTTTTTAGCTTGAATGGAGGTGCAGTGGTGTGGAAGAGTTTCAAACAGTCAACTGTTGCTGATTCCACAACAGAAGCCGAGTATGTTGCAGCCTCGGAAGCATCCAAGGAGGCAGTGTGGATTCGTAAGTTCGTGAGAGAACTTGGTGTTGTTCCTTCGAGTGCTGATCCTTTGGTTATCTTCTGTGATAACACTGGAGCAATCGCACAAGCAAAGGAACCACGGTCGCACCAGAAGTCCAAGCACATACAGAGACGGTTTCATTTGATCAGGGAGATCATAGATCGTGGCGAGATCAAAGTCTGCAAGGTTCATACAGATGACAATCTGGCAGACCAGCTTACCAAGCCTCTGGCGCAGCAGAAGCATGAGAAGCACTGTAATAATATGGGTTTGAGATTTCTCAACCATTAGATTAAGTGCAAGTGGGAGATTGTTGGGGTATGCCCTTAAGGCTAATGTTTGAGGCCTATGGGAATGTATCAGTATCATGTAATAAACTGTTATGTTTAAAGGCATGGTTGTTATTCAGTTAGCTACATTGTCTGCTGCTATATATGTTCTTCTGAATAATGTCTCAAAGCTGTTCAGCTAGGCTGACATGCAGTTAAGTCCTTAGTCGATATATCTTGGTGAACATGAGACAACCTTGATATGGATAAGACTAATATGTAGTCTAATCTTATAGGATGCTTCGAGCATGGAATAAGATGTAGACTCATGGGTACATTGGATGTACTGGACAGACCCTACTAGGATGTTCAATTGTTTGTCGCAATATGAATATTCCTTGATTGCAACAAGTGGCACATTTCCTCTGACTTGAGATCGCTTGTGTTTTCTGAATGATGATTGTCATTGTTTTGAGGTAGTTCAATATCATTTGAAACATAATGATTATAGACTATCTTGGATGATGAGCTTGAGTCAGGTTAGGGCACTAGTGATAGACATAGGATTGCCGTCTCCTTGTTTAAGGAGTGTGATGTTCTAAAGGGGCCCCCTGGATGAGATGATTGAGAGAGTGTATGGCCATACCCAGGTGACAGTGTTCATCTGATCTAATCATGCTCATCATATTGGAGTTACGAGCTTGACAGGCTTGTCCAATAAGAACATCCAGTGGCAAAGGAAATATGCATGCCTTGTGAAATGATTCACACTTGTGCTGTGGTTTGGTTGTAGTCTTGGAAGACTCTTTCCTCTATATCGGGAGACAGTGATGTGTTGCTAGATACCCCTCACTGATCGTGATAATGAGAATTATCGTTACCGACATTTAAAGGAAACCCTCAGGGTCGCACAATTTGATGATATGGCTTACTTAAGTCAGATCGTGTGGACTGAATTGTTCAGGTTCAGTTTAAAGGGATTTAATCTCTGATTGTGAGTGAGATCTGGTCTGATCATGTTTGATTGATTAGAGCTTGAGATCGGTAAGCTTCGATCGAGAGAATAGATGCCAGATCGGTCAGATCAGGAGCATCAAGGAGATCGACGGTTAGATCGGGAACCTTAGGGTTTATTTAAGATCTAGACCATAATACTTGGATTTATTGGTCTTGGACCAAACCGAAATGAACCGCTCATGGAATGAGCGCATGGTTCAAGGCTTGGCGACAAGTTCACTTGGCGTGAACATATGGGGCGGTGAGTGGTTACTATTTTTAGTAACCATGATCTCCACTTGGTGGGGGGGCTCTCGTCCGATTAGAGTAATCTCTATTCTTGCCACTTGAACTGATTTTTCCTCTCGACTCTCGTGGTGTGTGGCGACGCTTGAAGGTTGAGGAGGATTCGGCCAAGAAAAAGATCTCCATCCCTTTCTCATTCGATCAAGGATTCTTTGAACCCTTGCTAGCACAAGGAGCAACAAAGAGTTTGCCTTCATCCTCTTGTGTGCGAGACTTTGGAGAAGTGGCACTTGCGACTTTAGCTTCCAAGGCGACATCTACTCCATGGCGATGGTATGATCGTTTTGCATCATCTTAAATAGCTTTTCATTAAGTTGATCTTTTAACATGCAAGTCGATCCTATAAACCCTAGTTTCCGCAAGTCAAAATTTTATGCGCCATCACTTTAGGGTTTTTGCTCCCTCAAGAAGGGGACCCCCCTTATCTAAGGGGCACTTTCAATTGGTATCAGAGCAAAGTTAATGTATGTTATTTTGATTGCTTGATGCCTTATGTGATCCATGTTTGTGTGTACATGCTTAGATCTCGTTTACATGCGTTTTTCTTTAAGTTTTTGTACATGCGAAACTTGAAGTATGTTATCATTGGCGCATTGTTGTTAGCGCATGCTTTGTGTTTTTCTTAAAAACCCTAATTTACATGCGCGCCTAACACTAGATCTAAGGCCCTGCTATAAACCCTTAGACGGGTTATTAGGGTTGAAGTCACCCCTAGTTTAGATCCAACAGTCTGATCAGACTATCTGACAGAATTTAGTGCTACAGAAAAGATATCATTTAAGAGAAGTAGCTATGAGTTGTAGAAAAATCTATAGATCCAAAATTCAAACTGATTAAACCACATTGTAGACAGTGAGTTGATCTTTTCAGAAGTATCAAAATTATGGAATGAAGATATCTCAAGCAAGAATAACTTCTGCAACAAAATGGCTAGGCAAATTAGCAAATAAAACTGGTGCAGAAGTTTATCAGGATTGAAAAGTTGTATGGCCTCCTTGGTTGATCTGGTCAGTCTAGATTCAGCTCGACTTGTCCAATTGAAAGTATAAGATTTGTTCTTCTTGTTGATGCCACAGATTAAGCGTTTGGTCGTTCCAAATGCTTAAGATACCTGCGTTGATGGAACCCCTAATCTAAGGGGGAAGAAACCCTAAACATGCGCATCAATGCCATGCATAGCGGAAAGAGGGCTTCAAGTAGATCGCATATGAACTATATGTTAACTTAATTCAACTTAAGATCAAGTTTTGATCTTACCAATGCCATGGATTGGATGGCGGCTTGGAATGAGAGAGAGCAAGCGAGATCTCCTCCAAAGAATACACACACCAAGTGATGAAGGCTTCCAACTTGCGCAACTTTGTGCTAGCAAAATGCCAAGTTGTCCTTCTCGAGTGGTAGGGATGAAGATGATGCTTTTGCCGGTTCTGCTCTTGTCGTCCACTCCAAGCTTCTCTCAAGTCTCGCCGAGCAAGAGCAAAACGCAAGGAGACAAGGGATGAATGAGCTCAAGCCGTTTTTGGCGTTTCAAGGAGCCATGCGCTCAATGACTTTCCAAATTTGGAAACTCCATTAAGCCATGCGTTCTCCTCTTCAAGCAAACCGCCCAAAACGCTTATGGATCGAACCATGGGTTCACCCATGTAAACCGGTTCAATCCAAATTGGTCCAAACCAAAGCAATCGGTCTAGATCAACCAAACCCTAAGGTTTCCAATCCAACCGTTCATCTTATGATGCTCTTGATCTCACCGATCTAGCATCAATACTCTCGATCGAAGCTTACCGATCTCAAGCCCTAATCAATCAAACATGATCAAGCTAGATCTCACTTACAATCAGAGTCTATATCCCTTTAAACTGAACCCAAATAATTCAGTCCACACGATCTGACTCAAAGAAAGCCATATCACCAAATTGTGTGACCCTGAGGGTTTCCTTTAAACGTCGGTAACGATAACTTACGTTATCACGATCAGTGAGGGGTATCTAGCAACACATCACTGTCTCCCGATATAAAGGAAAGAGTCTTCCAAGACTCCACCCAAACCATAGCATAAGGGTGAATCAACTCACTTGGCATACATGATTCCTTTGCCACTGGATGTTCTTATTGGACAAGCATGTCAAGCCTGTAACTCCAATACGATGAGCATGATTAGATCAGATGAACATAGTCATCTGGGTATGGCCATACACTTCCTCAATCATCTCATATAGGGGGGCCCTCTAGAACATCACACTCCTTAAACAAGGAGACGGCAATCCTTTATCTATCACAAGTGCCCTAACCTGACTCAAGCTCACCATCCAAGATAGTCTATAATCATTATGTTTCAAATGATATTGAACTACCTCAAAACAATGACAATCATCATTTAGAAACACAAGTGATCTCAAGTCAAAGGACATGTGCCACTTAGTGCTTACAAGGATCATTCACATTGTGACAAGCAATGGAATATCCGAGTAGGGTCTGTCCAGTACATCCAATGTACTCATGAGTCTACATCTTATTCCATGCTCGAAGCATCCTATAAGATTAGCACTCATATTAGTCTCAATCATATCAAGGCTGTCTCATGTTCACCAAGATATCTCGACTAAGGACATAGAGCCTGTCAGCCTAGCTGAACAGCTTTGAGACATTATTCAGAAGTACACTTATTACAGCAGACAAGATAACAACCTGAATAATAACCATGCCTTTTATAAACTTAAGAGTTTATTACATGATACTTATACAATCCCAAGGCCTCAAACATTAGCCTTAAGGGCATACCCCAACAATCTCCCACTTGCACTTAATCTAATGGTTGAGAAATCTCAAACCCATATTATTACAGTGCTTCTCATGCTTCTGCTGCGCCAGAGGCTTGGTAAGCGGGTCTGCCAGATTGTCATCTGTATGAACCTTGCAAATCTTGATCTCGCCACGATCAATGATCTCCCGGATCAAGTGAAACCGTCTCTATATGTGCTTGGACTTCTGGTGCGACCGCGGTTCCTTTGCTTGTGCGATGGCTCCAGTGTTATCACAGAAGATAACCAAAGGATCTGCACTTGAAGGAACGACACCAAGTTCTCTCACGAACTTACGAATCCACACTGCCTCCTTGGATGCTTCCGAGGCTGCAACATACTCGGCTTCTGTTGTGGAATCAGCAACAGTTGACTGTTTGAAACTTTTCCACACCACTGCTCCACCATTCAAGCAAAAAACATAGCCTGATTGCGATCGGAAATCATCCTGGTCCGACTGGAACGAAGCGTCAGTATATCCCTCTATACTGAGTTCTTCCTGACCACCATATATCAAGAACATATCTTTGGTCCTCCGCAGATATTTTAAAATGTTCTTGACCGCAATCCAGTGCGCCAAACCTGGATTACTTTGGAATCGACTGGTTACGCTTAACCCGTAAGCGACGTCTGGGCGAGTACACAACATCGCATACATAATGGATCCAATAGCCGAAGCATAAGGCGTATTGTCCATTTCATCTTTCTCAGTCTGTGTTTGTGGACACTGACTCTTCGAAAGATTCAGACCATGTCTGACTGGAAGATATCCACGTTTAGAATTCTCTAAATGGAATCTCTCCAGGACTTTATCGATGTAAGTACTCTGGCACAGCCCGAGAAGCCTCTTAGATCTATCCCGGTAGATCTTCACACCTAGTACATAGGCTGCTTCTCCTAAATCTTTCATCTGGAAACATTTTCCTAACCATGCCTTAACAGCATGCAGTTCAGGAATATCATTTCCAATGATTAAGATATCATCGACGTAGAGGATTAGGAATGTAATCACGCTCCCACTAAACCTCTTATATACACACGGGTCATCCTCGTTCTTGATGAAACCAAACTCAGAGATTGATTCATCAAAACGAATGTTCCAGCTTCTTGATGCTTGTTTCAGTCCATAAATGGACTTCTTTAACTTGCATATTTTATGACGATCTGATGGATTAGTGAAACCCTCAGGTTGTGTCATATACACATCCTCATCCAGATTTCCATTAAGGAAAGCTGTTTTCACATCCATCTGCCAGATCTCATAGTCGTAATATGCTGCTATCGCGAAAAGAATCCGAATAGACTTAAACATGGCTACAGGAGAGAAAGTTTCATCATAATCTATCCCGTAGATTTGTTTGAAACCTTTCGCTACTAGCCTGCCTTTATAGGTAACTACGTTACCATCCATGTCAATCTTCTTCTTGAAGATCCATTTACAGCCTATAGGGATTACTCCCGGAGGCGGATCAATCAAATCCCAGACTTGATTATCTGACATGGAGTCCATCTCGGCTCGCATAGCTTCAAGCCATCTAGCTGACTCCGGTCCACTGACCGCATCCGCATAAGTGAGGGGTTCATCATTATCAATGATGTAGACTCCGTCATAGCGCTCAGGCTGACGACGGATCCTACCCGATCTTCGCGGTTCCCGTGATATTTGAGCCTCAGGTTGCTCAATAACCTGATCTACCGGCTCAGGCTCATCCAACTGTGCTTGACTACTTTGTCCTTCCTCTGGATTCTCATCCAGCTTTATTTCTCTCCCACTAGCCTCTTGCAGAAGAAACTCCTTCTCAAGAAATATGGCCGTCCGAGCAACAAAAACCTTGTTCTCTTTGGGATCGTAGAAATAATAACCCTTAGTTTCCTTAGGGTAACCGACAAAGATACATTTCTCAGATCTGCTCTCTAGTTTCCCAGAGGCGAGCTTTTTGACATAAGCCTCGCAACCCCAGATCCTGATAAATGTCAAGCTAGGCTGTTTCCCATACCATAACTCATATGGCGTCTTTAAAACTGCCTTGGATGGCACTCGGTTTAGTACCTTTGCAGCTGTTTCCAGTGCAAAACCCCAAAAGGAATATGGAAGAGTAGCCTGACTCATCATAGAACGAACCATATCAAGTAACGTTCTATTTCTCCTCTCGGACACACCATTCCACTGCGGTGTTCCTGGCGGAGTGAGCTGTGAGATAATCCCACACTCCTTCAGATAGTCAGTAAACGCATGACTCAGGTATTCACCACCTCGATCAGAACGAAGTGCCTTGATATTTCGGCCTAACTGATTTTGTACTTCATTTTTGAACTCTTTGAACTTGTCAAAAGATTCACTTTTATGTCTCATTAAATAGACATATCCATACCTACTGAAATCATCAGTAAAGGTAATGAAGTACTGATAGCCACCTCTGGCATGTTTACTGAAAGGCCCACACACATCACTGTGTATAAGGTCAAGTAAACCTGAAGTCCTTTGACCTTTGTTAAGAAAAGGAGACTTCGTCATTTTACCCATCAAACAAGCTTTGCATGTATCAATCTCCTCATAGGAGAATGATCCCAGCAGTCCATGTTCATGCAACCGCTTAATGCGCTTCTCGTTTATATGGCCTAAACGACTATGCCATAGCAAGGTGCTGTCATCAGCATACTTGGCTTTCTTATTATCAATGTTTTGTATAGAATTTTCCATGTCCAACATGTATAACCCATTGTTAATTGAACCAGTTGCATACACAATATTATCATGAGATAAAACACACTTTGAAATCTTGCATTCAAAGGCAAATCCTTTCCTGACAAGAGCAGGAATAGAGATAATATTCTTGGTAATACTGGGTACAAAATAACAATTGTTCAATTCTAATACAATGCCAGATGGTAAAGAAATGAAATAGTCTCCTACAGCAACAGCAGCAACCCGTGCCCCGTTTCCAACTCGTAGGTCTACCTCATGCTGTCCCACCTGCCTTCTTCTCTTGAGTTCCTGCACATTTGAACAAATGTGAACTCCACATGCAGTGTCCAACACCCATGAAATAGAAGAAGAAGATAACATGACCTCAGTCACATATATACCTGAGCCAGAAGCGATGCTTCCCCTCTTATCTCCTTGGAGCGCTTTACAGTCCTTTTTCCAGTGACCCAGCTGGCCACAGTGGAAACACCTGTTGTCCTTCGACCGCTTGACCTTCTGTTTCAGGGCCTTGCTGTAATTCTTGACAGGGGCCTTGCCCTTCTTCCCCTTCTTCTTGTTCCTTGAAGGAACCATCAAGACAGAGGTTGAAGGCTTACCCTTCAGAGTTTCCTCAGTAGTCAAGAGCATATTCAACAGCTCTGCCGGCGTACAATCGATCTTGTTCATATTAAAATTAATAATGAACGCATCGAAAGAAGGCGGGAGAGACTGCAGAATAATATCCACAGCAAGCTCCTGGTTGATGGTATGCCCCAGTTTCTCCAGAGCCTCCTTGTGCCCAATCATCTTGAGCACGTGAGCTCCCACTGGGCTCCCCTCAGCCAGTTTGCTCTGAAAGAAGAGCTTCGTCAGATTATAGCGCTCAGTCCTCGCCTGTGCAGCATACAGCATCTTGAGGTTCGCTATAATTTCTATAGCCGACATATCCTCATGCTGACGCTGCAGCGGTGGCGTCATAGACGCTAGCATCAGGCAAGCGACATCAATGCTATCATTGACGTGCTTTTCGTAGGCATCCCGAACCGCCGTTGCGGCGTTCGGAGCGGGCTGCGGCGGTATCGCCGTCTCGAGGACATACAGTTTCCTCTCTGCCTTAAGAACAATCTTAAGGTGTCCGAACCAGTCAGAGAAGTTCGGCCCAGCAAACTTCTCCCTTTCCAGTAGGGATCGCACATTGAAGCTCATGGTGTTCGTTGCTGCAGGAATCTACAACAAGCAAGAACAGCAAGGTCAGTATCAATGTTTCAGAATCAATCTAGGACTTAAGAAAGATTCTTTTCTCACTATTTTGTCTGACTGAAAAATCCAGTAAACAGTCCGAAAGAGTAAACACTCTTTTAGTGAGATGGGATCCAGATTTCATACTTGGTCTCCGCGTCCCGCTCAGGCGAGATAAGATGCACAGAGATGACAAGCACTAGTTTCTGGTAGGCTGTCCCAGCCAATCGCCAACCCGTGCGATTCCCCTTCATCTTGGCAATCCAGCAGACTGTGCCAACTGAGTTGGTACAACACAGTCTCTGATCCCAGAGATGGCTGCCTCCATGTGCTACCATATGCGCCACATATGTAGCCTACATTGTCAAGCTGACCCGACCTACTCCCTGGACCACCACGTGCTATGCTGAGCAACGAGAGGGGATAAATCCCAACTCTGTAACACGCAGGTGAAATCCAGCACCGTCTGAAGATAGATGGACGTGCCCACTGAGTGGGTTCAACACGGCTCCAACGATAATCAGAAAGGTGAGGTTTCGCGTCAGAAGGCTTACGAGCTTGATATATTAGCGTTGGATTTTAACGGTCTTTTATCTTCTTACTATCAGGCATGCCTATGGCTATAGCAGAAGATAAACATAAACATGCAATTCTAATTATTAGCAATAAGTAGAAAGCATGATCTTATGTGGTAAAAGCCCATGAACCCTAGTAAGACCTTAATGTTACTTAAGTCTTCACTTGAGCTTCATTGCATCTCATCTGGTCCAACCCAGTGCCCTAGCGCCAAGAGCACCTCAGGTGCACCACCAGGTGAATGCCCCTCTTGGATGTGTGCCTTTGTACTCTTGTCTAATCAAAGTACATTTGATCTATCTAGACAAGGTTGACTCGCAGGTCAACTACATTTCATAAATTAAAACAATGTGATTCGCAGATCACAAAAATTAACTTATAATTTACCAGGCACGCAGGCCCCAGCACAGCACACAATATGGGCAACCCACATAAGACTAAATAAACAAGCATATGGTTCAATCAACATGTGATCCAATCATCTTGAAATTAAAAGTTTTGAAAACCCCATGGCATCAATTTTAATTTCCTTATGAGCCCTACAACCTTACAATGGTCCATTGATAGGGATCCACTCAACCATCTAGTTAGATCCATTGCCCTTGCATGCACCGAGTCCTAACTGACCCGAGTTGACCTAATGGTCAACCATGCATGCGTCAAGGGCTGAACTACCCTCATGAGTTTTGGCAAGCGGGTGTGACCCCGGGCCTAACTCAAGTGTGTTCAGTAGTGTCTCAACCAGACCTCGCTACACGCCCTAGATGCAGTCAACCTATAGCCACCTTGTGCTTGCGCATAGGTGCTATCAGGTTAACCCATCTGAGCTGTCAGATGGTCTGATCAGACTTGGATCTAACCTAGTGGTGACTTCAACCCCATCAACCCATCTAAGGGTTTAATGTAGTGGCACCTTAGATCTAATCAAGCGCGCAAGATGTAAGTTTTAGAAAACTTTTAGAACGTGCGCAAATAAACAAACAACATGCTTGATAACCCTTAGATCTAAGGGGGTCCCCTTCAAGGGGGAGCGCATACTTTAGGGGGTCCCCTTCAAGGGGGAGCGCATACTTTAGGGGGTCCCCTTCAAGGGAGAGCGCAAACTACATGTCAACATATGATACAAGCGCAACCATGATACAAGCGCAACCATCATGTAACCAAAGTAAGCGCAACCATCATGTAACCAAAGTAAGCGCAACCAACATGGATCACAAAATCGTAAAGCAATCATATAGATCATATGGAGAGCCTAGCTCTGATACCAATTGATGGAACCCCTAATCTAAGGGGGAAGAAACCCTAAACATGCGCATCAATGCCATGCATAGCGGAAAGAGGGCTTCAAGTAGATCGCATATGAACTATATGTTAACTTAATTCAACTTAAGATCAAGTTTTGATCTTACCAATGCCATGGATTGGATGGCGGCTTGGAATGAGAGAGAGCAAGCGAGATCTCCTCCAAAGAATACACACACCAAGTGATGAAGGCTTCCAACTTGCGCAACTTTGTGCTAGCAAAATGCCAAGTTGTCCTTCTCGAGTGGTAGGGATGAAGATGATGCTTTTGCCGGTTCTGCTCTTGTCGTCCACTCCAAGCTTCTCTCAAGTCTCGCCGAGCAAGAGCAAAACGCAAGGAGACAAGGGATGAATGAGCTCAAGCCGTTTTTGGCGTTTCAAGGAGCCATGCGCTCAATGACTTTCCAAATTTGGAAACTCCATTAAGCCATGCGTTCTCCTCTTCAAGCAAACCGCCCAAAACGCTTATGGATCGAACCATGGGTTCACCCATGTAAACCGGTTCAATCCAAATTGGTCCAAACCAAAGCAATCGGTCTAGATCAACCAAACCCTAAGGTTTCCAATCCAACCGTTCATCTTATGATGCTCTTGATCTCACCGATCTAGCATCAATACTCTCGATCGAAGCTTACCGATCTCAAGCCCTAATCAATCAAACATGATCAAGCTAGATCTCACTTACAATCAGAGTCTATATCCCTTTAAACTGAACCCAAATAATTCAGTCCACACGATCTGACTCAAAGAAAGCCATATCACCAAATTGTGTGACCCTGAGGGTTTCCTTTAAACGTCGGTAACGATAACTTACGTTATCACGATCAGTGAGGGGTATCTAGCAACACATCACTGTCTCCCGATATAAAGGAAAGAGTCTTCCAAGACTCCACCCAAACCATAGCATAAGGGTGAATCAACTCACTTGGCATACATGATTCCTTTGCCACTGGATGTTCTTATTGGACAAGCATGTCAAGCCTGTAACTCCAATACGATGAGCATGATTAGATCAGATGAACATAGTCATCTGGGTATGGCCATACACTTCCTCAATCATCTCATATAGGGGGGCCCTCTAGAACATCACACTCCTTAAACAAGGAGACGGCAATCCTTTATCTATCACAAGTGCCCTAACCTGACTCAAGCTCACCATCCAAGATAGTCTATAATCATTATGTTTCAAATGATATTGAACTACCTCAAAACAATGACAATCATCATTTAGAAACACAAGTGATCTCAAGTCAAAGGACATGTGCCACTTAGTGCTTACAAGGATCATTCACATTGTGACAAGCAATGGAATATCCGAGTAGGGTCTGTCCAGTACATCCAATGTACTCATGAGTCTACATCTTATTCCATGCTCGAAGCATCCTATAAGATTAGCACTCATATTAGTCTCAATCATATCAAGGCTGTCTCATGTTCACCAAGATATCTCGACTAAGGACATAGAGCCTGTCAGCCTAGCTGAACAGCTTTGAGACATTATTCAGAAGTACACTTATTACAGCAGACAAGATAACAACCTGAATAATAACCATGCCTTTTATAAACTTAAGAGTTTATTACATGATACTTATACAATCCCAAGGACTCAAACATTAGCCTTAAGGGCATACCCCAACATGCGTAAACAAGCTTAGTCAGATCAATATTGAACCAAACAGAAAAGCAAGAAGTAGAGCTATGGAAGCAGGCAAGCGGGGCTGATCATTGATGTTGGGACTGGAATGCTCGTCGGTGACGTTGGGAAAGACGAGGAGGCCTTGAAGATGTCGGTGCCCCAAGAGATGGTGGAGGAGGCAAGGATGGCGTTAGAGGATTGGCGGAGGCGAAGACGCGACTGTTCTACTGGAGCAGGGGAAGTGCACGCGCGGAGCAGGGGCTGTCGCCGTTCGGCCAGCGATGCACGGATGCAAAACCTGCTACTACTGGAAGTTGATATGGTTGATGGGATGACGTGGCCAGAGTTTGGGGATGAAAGATGGCCGGTCGGAGGAGATCGACAAAGAAAGGCGGGATTAGGGCGGAAGTAGGGTGGAGCAGGGGATGTTGTTGGGGGTTTCAATTCCGTCCATCCAAGGGGCGGATGGATGGATGCCAGCGGCTGAGGGTTCTTGTGGGGAAGGTGAGCTGATGGCCGAAGTATTGTGGAGATCCAGCCAGTGGATCGTCGGCGGCGATGTTGCAATTTTTTGAAATCTGGGTGAAGATTGACGTGTGCGGGTGTTTGCAGCAAAGCAGAGAGATTTTAAGGTTGTAGAGGAGATTCAATGGGAAAGGAGAGGAGGAATGGCGACGCAAGCGCCTAGAAAAGAGGGGAGGGAGAGATCCGATAAAGAGGAAGAAGAACCATTTCCAAATTCATGCAAAACATTCTACCGATTACAATGATCAACATGATACATAAAGAAGAGGAGCGACGTTGCTGAGATGTTGTAGGCGATAGAGACGTTGAAGCTACCTTGTGGGCTGAGCAAAGGAGACGTTCCTACTTACATGTTTGGCAGCATAGAGATGTTGAGGAGTTTTCCATTGTTGGTCTGTGACGTTACAAGCTTTATTGTTTCCATTGCTTTGGCGTGAGGGTGAGCGTTGGCCGTTGGATGAGATCCTTTGTTTCCTCTTGTGCTAGCACAAATATGTTCTTTACTGGGCTTGGGCTTGGACATCTTGTGCTTGAATGTCTTAGAGTTTCTCTTGTGGTTGAAGTGATTACTTCTGTTATTTAGCTAGCTTTATTGATTGACTTGCTAGCTTATTTGTGAGTCTATGAACCTTTGTCTACGGTAGTCATAGATTCCACTTGTACCTTCTTGGCCTGTGGTTTCTACCCCCATCAATTCTCCCCGGGTGAAAAACATTCTTCCCCGAATAATTGCTCTTGCGCTGGTGGAGTAGTTTTGGAGGGGTAAGAATAAACATCCAAAGTCCATGCTGGAAGCCAATGACTCCTGCATTCAATTCCCTTTCTCGGCCATGTCCATTAGTACAGTTGTCATAGAAAATCATAGGACTTAGGAAAAAACAAGGAATGATGAAATCAATATATTCAACTTCAATAAGTGCAAAGTGCAAAGCATGTTTGAGTTCATTATGTTTTGTTGATACTAATGGAGGCTTAAGGGTGTGGGTAGAAGGACCTAAAAGACAAGATTCAAGGATCATAGGGTCCTAGAAAATATTTTCTAAGTCTAGGGGTTCACCTAAAGGTTGAGGATTAGGATCCAGGTCAAGCTCAAAAGGTTCTAAGTATTCCTTAGACTCAGGTTTGGTCAACATATGCTCCAGTATGAGAGTGGATGGACCTAGACATGGCTCATAAAACATCAAGCTTAAAGATGGGCTTTCTAAGCAAGGCTCATGATGCATTAAACTTATAGTAGGTGTATCCTTACTAGGTTCATCTAAAGAGGTTAGACCTAATTTAGGTTCAAGCTGAGAACCTATGGGTATGGGCCCTAACATTGAAGGTAAAGGTGTTGGCCCTAAAATTGAAGGTGAAGGCATTGGTTCTACTTGAAGGTTTGGTTCTTCATGTCTTACCTCTTTAAGTTCACTGATTTCATCAAGACATGAATTAGGCTCTAATGTAGGCTCCCAGGTTTGTTCTCTAAGCTCTAAAGGGGTTGGACTCTTTTGTTCTTTTTGCAAGGATTGCTCTATACGACTCTTTATCTCTTGTAACATCTCGTTACACTGTTCACTTAGGCTTTTAGGGTAAATGATGTGTTCCAACCCTTTATGTATGAAGCTATAGTAGCAAGGTTTACTAAAATAATATCCTTGAAAATCATGCATAAATTCATTGCCTAATAAAATGTCAAAGCCTTCTAAACTCATCACATCATACCAAATTTCAGTTATAATATTGTCTAACATGATGGGAACTAAGCATTGAAAATCAACTAGAGTTCTAGTATAGTCTTCCCAAGTTATGGCATAAGGGTAATCATGTTTTTGCATGGTGAGGCCAAATTGTTCAAGTGATCTAATAGATATAACATTGAACTTAACTTGATGATGTATAATAGTTCTACCTTTATAACCATTACACCAAACATGAGTTTTGAAACTATTAGGACTATGTGTGAGAACCTTATAGTTGTCCCTTTTAGATATAAGTTCTTCTTTGGGTGTGATTTCCCTTTGATAATAGTGATGCACCATAGTGTGTTATGAGTAGTTTGCGGTGCAACTAGTGTGTAAGCAAGATATTTTTTTTCTAGCAAATAAATAGAAAATAACTTAACAAGCATGCAAACTAAATACAATGAAACATGAAAGCTTGTAATTTTTTCTTTTTTAATGCAAAGAGCAAAGCAAGGATCGTGTGGCAGACAAGAGTTGCCAACAAACCTTTGCTCTGATACCAAACTGATGTAGGGTGGAGACACATGATGGGCAAAACAGAAAATGAAGATGTATATTTTTTTGTTGATTTTCAAAATAAAGATCAAGCTCATAAAACAGCCAGAATCTAGGCAACAAAAAAGATATCATTTAAGAGAAGTAGCTATGCGTTGTAGAAAAATCTATAGATCCAAAATTCAAACTGATTAAACCACATTGTAGACAGTGAGTTGATCTTTTCAGAAGTATCAAAATTATGGAATGAAGATATCTCAAGCAAGAATAACTTCTGTAACAAAATGGCTAGGCAGATTAGCAAAGAAAACAGGTACAGAAGTTTATCAGGATTGAAAAGTTGTATGGCCTCCTTGGTTGATCTGGTCAGTCTTAGCTCGACTTGTCCAATTGAAAGTATAAGATTTGTTCTTCTTGTTGATGCCACAGATCAAGCGTTTGGTCGTTCCAGATGCTTAAGATACTTGCGAAAACAAGCTTAGTCAGATCAATATTGAACCAAATAGAAAACCAGGAAGTATAGATATGGAAGCAGGCAAGCAGGGCTGATCATTGATGTTGGGACTGGAATGCTCATCGGCGATGTTGGGAAAGACGAGGAGGCCTTGAAGACGTCGGAGCCCCAAGAGATGGTGGAGGAGGCGAGGATGGTGTCGGAGGATTGGCGGAGGTGAAGACGCGACTATTCTACTGGAGCAGGGGAAGTGCACGCGCGGAGCAGGGGCTATCGCTGTTCGGCCGGCGATGCACGGATGCAAAACCTGCTACTACTGGAAGTTGATATGGTTGATGGGAGGACGTGGCCGGAGTTTGGGGATGAAAGATGGCCGGTCGGAGGAGATCGACAAAGAAAGGCGGGATTAGGGCGGAAGTAGGGCGGAGCAAGGGATGTTGTTGGGGGTTTCGATTTCGTCCATCCAAGCGGTGGATGGATGGATGCCAGTGGCTGAGGGTTCTTGAGGGGAAGGTGAGCTGATGGCCGAAGTCTTGTGGAGATCCGACCAGTGGATCGTTGGCGGCGATGTTGCAAATTTTTGAAATCTGGGTGAAGATTGACGTGTGCGGGTGTTTGCTACGAAGCAGAGAGATTTTAAGGTTGTAGAGGAGATTCAACGGGAAAGGACAGGAGGAATGGTGACGCAAGCACCTAGAAAGAGGGGAGGGAGAGATCCGATAAAGAGGAAGAAGAACCATTTCCAAATTCATTCAAAACATTCTACCGATTACAATGATCAACGTGATACATATAGAAGAGGAGCGACGCTGCTGAGATGTTGTAGGCGACAGAGACGTTGAAGCTTCCTTGTGGGCTGAGTGAAGGAGACGTTCCTACTTCCATGTTTGGCAGCATAGAGACATTGAGGAGTTTTCCATTGTTGGTCTGTGACGTTGCAAGCTTTCCATCGCTGGGTTGCTTCCATTGCTTTGGCGTGAGGGTGAGCGTTGGCCGTTGGATGAGATCCTTTGTTTCCTCTTGTGCTAGCGCAAATATGTTCTTTACTGGGCTTGGGCTTGGACATCTTGTGCTTTAATGTCTTAGAGTTTCTCTTGTGGTTGAAGTGATTTCTTCTGTTATTTAGCTAGCTTTATTGATTGACTTGCTAGCTTATTTGTGAGCCTCTGAACCTTTGTCTACGGTAGTCGTAGACTCCACTTGTACCTTCTTGGCTTTGTGGTTTCTACCCCCATCACTAAGTTAGCTGCTCTTTTAGGGAATGAAACTAAGAAACAATTACATGACACCTCTCCATGCTTAACCCACTACCAAAATGATTTAAAATTTGAACCTTGCTTTGACAATATCATGATTATGCACATGCTACAAATGAAATCATCTTTTGCGTTAAATGTAAAGTTACATGGTAAGGATTTTCATAAAGCTAAATGTGGTTTAATTATCCCTAGTGGCCATGATTACACATTGACACCACACCATGATAGGCTTATGATTCCATATGCTCTTGGGAAATTTCATGATACTAGCACTTTTATTTTATTATATTGCAACATATTTCAACATTGCTAAACAAGAATCCTTACATTGATTTCATCATAAACTTGGACTTATCTCATTCTTTCAATGCCTATCTCTTTAGCTTCACATTTGTTTATCATGTTTTCAAATCATATATGTCCCATACACATAAGAAAATATGTACTTTCAAATATTTGTATTGTAATTGCAGAGTCGAAGATGCTACAAAATCAAAAGACAACTTGCATACATTGGGATGGCCACCTGAACCATAATGGAACTTCGGAATTAATTCTCCGGAGGAGAATTCTGCAACCCCCCGGAAAGCTGATGTAGGGACAGGGAAACGAGACAACCTCTACACCCTTGGCTTACCACCGGAACAACCACAAGCTTCAATTTTAATTCTCCGGAGGAGAATTCTTCACCCCCAGAGTACTAATGTAGGGACATCTTCAAGGACTTAATTGTGATTGATGATTATTTTGGAAACTTGTTACATTTTGATATTTTGGGACTTGTCTAATTTTAGTGTGTTGCGACATTACTTAAAATTCAGCACTTGAAGTTTTATGTTGTACCTAGGGTTTAGCCTAGGATTTATTTTAAAGTCTTTGTTTTTGTTTTTAGTGAATGTATTAGGTTGTTCTAGCCTAGGGACACACACATGTAATGCACACAGCAAGCACCTAACCTCCTCAATGACATTATGACCTTGGCATGGATTATTCAAAGTCAGCCTTCACATTAACTCAGCTTCAAATCAAAGTCAAAGTCAACATCAGCCCAGCTCAAGTTAACAACCTGCAGCTAAAACACTCAAATCAGCCCCTCAAGCCCATTCCAGTATGGACTGATCAACACTCAACTAGATCCAACTCATAGTCCAAGATCGTCCTCAAGCTTAGGAGTAGCCACTCGCATGAACATATGGATATTCCTTCAACCCAGCCACTACAAGCAACACATGTCAGCCTCACTTATCAGCCAATGGCTATAATACTTCACATCAGCCTGGGCCAAGCAACCATCATGCCAATAAGCAAACAGCCTTCACAACCATTGAGAATCCCAGCTAAGAATGCCAAGGGTCACCTCAAAATGTAGTCGTTCGAGAGAAAGGGTTTTAAGCTTGTACTCAAACACTTGCACGGTAGACTGGAATATTTTGAATTTGGAAACCCTTGTGTTAGCCGTGTGTTGTGCCGAGAGTGGGGCTAGCTCCTCTTGTGTACTGAGAGTTGAGCTTACTCCTCTCCTTATCCTTCTCTTCTCTTCTCTTCTATCAATCTCCTCTCCTCTCTTCTCTTCAGTTTCTTCACAGCCGACAACCTCAACAAAACTTCAAATTTCTCTTCTATTGCTCTTGTTTCATTCCGCTGCCAATCATCTACATCCTTCCACAACCCCGTGTTACTGTTCTATTGCTAAATCTTGACATCTTCACAACTGGGCGTTCCTAGCTAGAGTCAAAGACGATAGAACACTGATGTCTCGTATTTATTTCATCTTTTATACCTATATCTACCTCCGAAACGAGACATATTTTCATGCTTTTACATCTCTTTCCAGCTTATTTCATTAACTTTCTTCAGCAGCTTGACTACTTGTCATGTTTGTCGAATACAGGATAATTCACTCACTTTTAGAGCTAAATGGAAGTATATTTGTATCTCTGAGTGAATCAGGAATCTTGATAAGAAGTTTCGCTTCAAATGGGATTAATTTCAAAAATTACGGCTGAGGCCATATTCTACATCAAGACCGTAATTCTCCGATTGGCTTCTCGATGGATCCGTTTCGAAGAAAGCATGATCAGATTTCAAAGACATGCCGATAACTTCCTCGACGACAAACTTTCGGATGAAGATGATTTTCACAAAAGAGATTATGGGCACGGCCATAATTCAGCATAGTCGCAATCTTTTGATTGGCGATTTTCGATGACACAACTATGGCCGCAAATCAAGCCGAGCCCATACTACTCACCTGCGAATTTTGAGACAAATCAGACTTCTACACCAACGTTATGGGCATGGCCATAATCTGCCCCATGATTGAAATCTCTCAACCGCCGCAAGAATTCATCTGACGTAAGAGTTTATCCGCAGCCGTATCAGCCGTATCAGCCGTATCAGCCGTCAAGGATTAAATGAGCATTAACCGTCTGAAGGTTACGAGAATTAATTAGGCTGCAGTTAATGCATTTCCGTTATAGTCATAAATGCGGAATTTATTTGGATCAATTATTAACCGTCATGGAAATTAAGTTGGAAATTTGAAGAGTCATGCAATTAGTGGATGAGAATTTAATGCGGAATTTGAAGAGACGTGTAATTAAGATTCATTAATGGATGAGAATTTAATGCAAAATTTGAAGAGACGCCTTGAGGTCTATATAAGAGAGCTGGGTTCTCTTCAAGGGGGAAGACGAGTCTTGGTGAGGAGTCAAAGCTTTGGTCGGAAGCAGAGAAGGAAGAAAGAGATCCTTGTGTGTCCACTCTAGAAGACCCGAAGAAGAAGAATTGTTGCCCTTCCTCGAAGAGTTTGCCATCTTCTACCTTCTATCTTCACTTTGGTTTCTTCTTTCCCTAGAAATTTGTATTCAACCGTTGCTATGATAGCATAATCTCTTTGTCGGAATTAAGGGTGTAGTCTCGTTGTTTGTATCTTTTGATTGAACTTGTCATTTCATAGCAAGTATAAATTATATCTTGTGTTTATCCATTTTGTGCTATTTCACTACTAGAGTTACCTTGATCACGTAATTTCTTCTCTCAGGCGCCGCAAGAAGGACCGAAAGGTGAATTGCGACGCTAGATCTGCTAGTACAAACATACTTTGAGCCGTCAAGAAATGGGGTGAGAATTGTATAAGGAATTTTATAGTATCTCTAATCCCAATGGGTCAATCTAGGCATGGTTAGCCACGAAAGTAGGACACCGGTCTAGATTGACACCGGATTACGCCATCGAAAGAGGATAATCTATACGTTTAGATACTTCCATTAGCGCTTTTAAAATTGCTTGCTATAATATTAACTTGTTTTGAATATAAGATCCATCAACGAGACGAACCCGAAATTCTGATATCTCTAACCTTGTTTTTACACCAAAAACTTTCTCTTGTTTGACTCGGTTCGCTTACTTCGTTCTTCGCAATTTTGAATCATTTAATCGATTGTCTAGCTATCGATTCACAATTACTTGGTACTTGATCACTGTCCATGTGGGATCGACATCTAAAGTACTGCCATGACGAAACCATCACGCATGCGGTTAGTTGTGCGTTGGTAAAGCACACATCAAGTTTTGGCGCTATTGCCGGGGACAGGCAACCAATATCAAAGTGATTTAACAATTAGTAGACTAGACATTTTGTTTCTTTTTTTATTGCTTTCGTTTATGTGTTTTCGTTTGTTTCTTTGTTTTGTTTTGCTTCTTTGTTATTCTAATTTAGGTTTTCTTTCAATCTTTGTTACTTGAGCTTAATCGTTATATGCGTAGAGGTTTACGATCAGGTGGACTTGAAGATCTGTACGAACCTGATCAAGAAATTGAGATGATGTTCCATCGCAGAAGACGATTAAAGGAATTGAGTGCTACAGAAGCATCGAGGATTATTGAACCTATTCCTATCGATCTACCGATGGCGAACGACAATAGAACTCTGAAGGATTTTGCTGCTCAAAATGCACAGGGTCTTCACTCAAGTATTTCTCGATCTCCAGTGGAGGCTAATAACTTTGAGATAAAGCCCTCCCTCTTATTGATGGTTTAGCATAACCAATTCAGAGGCCTACCTTCTGAAGTTTCGAACATGCACCTATCAATTTTCCTAGAGTTCTGTGACACGAAGAAGATGAACTGAGTTTCTAATGACACACTATGACTATGACTCTTCCCATTCTCTCTACGAGATTGAGCTCGAAACTGGCTATATTCTCTCCAACCTGAATCGCTTACAACTTGGGAGCAGCTTTTTTAAGCGTTTCTTTCGAAGTACTTTCCCCCAAGCAAAACTGTCCAACTGTGAAACCAAATCTCTTGCTTCACCCAAAAAGATGGGGAATCTCTATATGAAGATTGGGAGCGATTCAAGGAGCTCCAACGTCTATGCCCACACCACGACTTGGAAAAATGGGTAATTGTTCATACATTTTTCCATGGTCTTAACTATAATACCCATCTTACTATAGATGCAGCCGCTGGTGGAGCACTCATGAACAAAAAAAATGATGATGGAATGAATCTGTTGGAGCACATGGAATTAAATCACAACCAATGGGCTAGATAACAACGAGGTACATCATATGGGGCCGTTGCGCTAGGTAAGTATGAACTGGGTGCCTTAAGTTCTTTAGCTACTAAAGTTGATTCATTATCTCATAAATTGGACTCATTACATGTCAATTCTATCGATTCAAGTTACAATCCTTATGTATGTGAGATATGTGGAATTACGGGGCACACCCATGCTAATTGCCTGTTAGGTGTTTCTCAACCCTCTGAACCCCAACAAGAATATTTTAACGCTGTAGGGAACCAAAATTCGAGACCGCAAAATGATCCCTACTCCACTACATACAATCCTGGTTGGAGAAACCATCCTAACTTTTCTTATAGGAACAACCCCAATCCTGCTCCACAATCAAACTATAGACCACCACCTGGATTTCAACCTCGACCATATGCACCACAACCTCAAAGGACCTCACTTGAAGCAATCATGGAAAATTTCATATCCTCTCAGACCAAAACCAACGAGAGTGTTAATGATATGATGCGTCACATGTCCTCTAGACTGGACTCTATCGAAGCCCACAACAAACAGGTAGATATCCAATTGGCAAACCTAGCCACCAGTCTAGCAAGACCCTCAGGTAGGTTACCTTCCCAACCTGAACAGAACCCACGGGAGAATTGCAGTGCAATTACTACTCGTAGTGGTAAGCAATTGGAATAACCAAGAGTACCTGAGTCCTGACGCCTCTACCAGTCATGTACCCGAACCCGAGAGACCAAGTGAGGAAATAGATGACAATGAGAGTGAACTAGCTTATGTTCCACCACCGCCTTACAAGCCACCAATTCCATTCCTCAAAGACTGGCAAAGGCAAAGCTGGATAAACAATTTGCAAAGTTTTTAGAAATTTTGAAAAAGTTGTATATTAACATCCCCTTTACTGAAGCTTTAACGCAGATGCCCATGTATACAATGTTTTTAAAGGATATTCATTCAAACCAAAGGAAGCTTAAGGAACTAGGCAGAATGGTGCTAACTGAAGAGTGCAGCGCCATTATTCAAAATAAGCTTCCAGAGAAATTGAATGACCCAGGCAGCTTTTCGATACCATGTAAAATTGTGGATATATCTTTTGAACACGCGTTATGTGATTTGCACGCCAGTGTCAGTTTAATGCTTTTTTCTATATGTAGGAAACTGGACATTGGCGATGTGAAGGAAACACCGATCTCATTACAACTTGCTGACCGCTTAGTACGCAAGCCGGCAGGAATCTGGGAAGACGTCCCGATCAAGGTCAAAAATTTCTTCATTCCAGTCGACTTTATTGTGCTTGGGATGGAGGAGGACATGAAGTTATCGATAATTTTGCGAAGACCATTTCTTACAACTGCCGGAGTAGTTATCGACGTTAAGAATGGAAAACTAGCCTTAAACATTGGCGAGGAGGCTATTGAATTTGATTTGTCACAAAGTATGAAACACCCTTCTGTCGCAGATTCATGTTGGAGCCTAGATATTATTGATGATGCGGTCAAAGATGAAAACCCCAGAGCTGATGGGATGAACACAGACCCACTAGACGTCTATCTCTTGGAGAGTCCAAATGCTGAAGAGAATGAAGAAGCCCAAGCATATGCGAAACTAATGGACTCAGCTAAATTCCTTGGTGCTGACACCTGCCTTGCGAACTCTGAATAACACTGTGGTCGAGCTAATGACCCTAAACAAGCGTTTCATGGGAGGCAACCCAAGTGTTTTGTTTTATCTTTTCTTTAATGCTTTATTTTAGTTTTAGTTAAATGTTTATCTTATCTAATGATTAATATCCATTTCAGTAATGCTTGCAAGTTAGCTCAATGACAAGGATGATCCTCACAAGGAAGGTGCTAAGACGAGCACCGACGATGACTCCTGCTGATCTTGTGAGTGTTATAACCCAGTTCTCCAAATTTTGATCTTTATATGCTATGCATTGGGACTATGCATAATTTAAGTATGGGAGATTATGGGTTCTTCTTCAAAACTTATTTTGATGACATTTTTTTATTTTTTATTCTCATTTTTGTTACACCCTTGATTTCGATAATGGATTATTTTATCTGAATTTTTTCATGTGTTTCTTGATAGGTGGTGATATTATTCATGATGATATTATTTCTGATTTTTTTAATGGAAATTATGATAGCTTAATAATTTATTGAATCTCAGGAATATTATCATTATGTTCTAAATCCTAGTCCAAAGTTAGGTAACTCATTTGATTATCTTTTGATGGAAAAAAAGGCTATGGAGTAATAGATCTAATTTTTGATCAAGGATTTTGCTTTCTAAGCATGCTTATGATCTTAAGCCGTCAAGAAATGGGGCGGGATTTGTATGAGGAATTTTATAGTATCTCTGATCCCAATGGGTCAATCTAGGCATGGTGAGCCACGAAAGTAGGACGCCGGTCTAGATTGACACCGGATTACACCGTTGAAAGAGGGTAATCTGTATCTTTAGATACTCCCTTGAGCGCTTTTTAAATCGCATAGCCTCTGAATCTCTCGCAGCAGCCTCCATGGGATCATAATATGGTGTTCCTCCCTGATCACCATGATAGCCATAGTCCCTGTGATCAGCATAACCAAAACGGTCATAGAGGAAGTTACCCATGTCTTCCATATGGTTGCATAGCCTCTCCATATCTCTGTGGATGTGCCCTAAGGTCTCCTCCATCCTCTCCTGGTGGCGCTCTTGGTTATACATCGGTGCCGTCAACGCCTAAAAACCAGGATCATGGTGGCTAGCAAAGCCACCCGTCGGTCTCTGTGATGAAGTGCCTGCAGCCTGTGTAGAATCACAAGGTGGTGATTCCATCCCAAATGGATCACCCCGTCCACCCTAGGTGGGTGGTGGTGGTGCTGAATCAAGTGGCGGGGAAAAAGCTGCTGCTGCTGCGCTGGGTGACAACTTCCAATTGGCTCTGTCCCTGACTGTGGTCTTCTGAACATGTGGTAAAGGTAGAGGGCGGATATTCGGTCCAAGGACCAAACAAAATGTATCTCCTTCCCTAACAATCATCTTCATCGCGATGCAATACTCCATGTCAAGTCTTGGATTCCCTCATGCTATTTCTGTGTCAAAGGGCTCAATCCCAAAATGCATGGCTATAGGAGTAACTAAGCCTCCTATTACCACTGATCCTCTAGTTGCCCTGGCAACCTTATCCATATGCTTAACCATGAAGTAAGCGACATCCACAGCAAATCCATTGAGCATTCCTCATAGAAAATACAGCTCATGCTGACGGACCATGCCATCACTGTCTCCTCTCCCAAATACCTTGTGTGCTAGAACTCGATGAGCATATTTGACGCAGGGGTTCGTGATCTTCGAGGCTCTGGCAGACACAGCATAAAAATGATTTTCATTTGTAATCTGGTTCCAGAAGATGTTCTCCATAAATCCTAAGGGTATTTCATTATATCCTCCTATGCTCAACCCAAATATGTCTCTTACTTCCTGCAGTGTAAGCTCTCTCTCTTCATTTGCCAATCTGAAAGTAATCTTTCCAATCAGCTGGGCCATGGGAGTGTTCCTTTAATTCCACAATCAAAATTGCTCAAAAACTCTAAAAGAAGTGGCAAGAATGTTGGTGGATGTATTTGGAAAAATTGCTTGGCTTCTATCCTCTCAAACATCCAAAGAACATCCTCATAAAGCCCTAAGGCTTCAAGAGTTCTTTGATCAGCATATTTTGTGTTTACAATTCTCCTTTCCAGCAGTTTGTTATATCTTGCTTCTTGCATCTCATTCCTAAATGTGATCCCATATGGATTTTGGGATTGAGATGATCTACTAGGGGCTTTCCCCTTCTCTTTTCTTTTCTCTGGTTTTCTTTGGCAAATGGACTTTGTTCCTGGCATGTTGGCAATCAAGCTGCAAACTCACATTTTAATGGCAGCAAACAATAATGCAGTTCAATCGCAACCTATCCATGAGTTCTAAGACATAAAAATAGGGCATGCAATCTAAACTTCATTCGGATATGGCATGTATGAATCATAGGTTCTTCATCACTAATTAAGCAAGTAGAAGGTGAAAATAAACTCAAAACTCAACTCAAACTCCAAAAATCAACCAAAGTGTGAGTGAACAGTAACTTCAAATGTGTTTATCGTGTTTCAGCTTAAATCAGTCACGAGATCTAACCAAATTCTTTTCTAACAGCTAGAAATCGAAAGCCTATCCTCTAACGAGTGTATAGAAACAAAAATCATTCGAAACGGTTAAAAATTGAGCGAGAATGGGAGAAAGGGGCGAAAACTTGCGAAAATTCGTCAAAGTGCAAAAATCGGAGAATCGAGTACCTAATCGACGGTGAAAGTTGAACATAACTGGTCCCCGGTGTCTTGAGGATGTCGGAGATGATCGAAAATCAAAGAACGACTCGGAAACGAAGGAGATCGAGGGTAAACACCCTAAAAACGGTTCAGTTGAAACCCTAAATATGGCACAGACTAGCGTGTCAGAAAGCATTTTACGGCAGTGTAATACTTTACGGTAGGTACCGTAAAATCGGCACAGCTCTCGGGTCGAAACAGATTCTGGATTACGGCACCGTAAAATTATTTACGGTGGGTGTCATAATATATTGAAAACCTTATGTTCAAAAACGACGCGGAATTACGGTACCGTAAAGAGTTTACGGTACCACCGTAAAATCTCGGCAACGTTCTGTTTGGAATGACATCAAAAATATGGTACCATAAAATTCTTTACGGTACCGCTGTAATAATAAATAGTAAAGATTTTTTTTTTTGAAAAAAAGAAAAGCAAAAATTTCAAAAAAATACGGCACGTAATCTACCTTACGGTAGGTGCCGTAAAAATGAAAGAACTCTCGGGTTGATTTTGGATCAGAAATACGGTACCGTGAAATCCTTTACGGCCGTACCGTAATTTCGTCGCAGCTTTCTGTTCGTAAGCAGAGTGAAATACGGTACCGTAAAATGCTTTACGGTACTGCCGTATTTTGCTCCAAATCATGAAAAACCTACAAAAATAAAATAAAAATTAGTCCTAAGCAAAAATTAAGTTAAAAAAAACAAAAATAAGGGTTAGAAAGCTTGGGTTGCCTCCCAAGAAGCGCTAATTTAAAGGTCATTAGCTTGACCCTTTAACACTCGGGTTTGATCGTGAATTTCTGGATCTCAACTCTGATCTTACAACATAAGGCTCAATCTTGAAACAGTATCCAAATTTGCTCAGAATTCTTTCTATTTTCTCAATCATCCTAGAGCCTTATCTTCTTCTCTTCCTCTTTGGCTTTTTCTTCTTCTGCAATTTCTCATCAATACCCTCAAAAAGATTGTTAGATTCATTATTTGGGGTTTCATCAAACAAACTTGAAACATCATAAATTTCATCATTAAATATTTCAACACTACAACAAGATCCTGAGTATGAAAGTTTGTTTATTGAATCATTAAGACTAAATTCAATCTTGTTATCACATATGTCAAAAGTAATCTTTTCTTGGTTCACATCAATGTTAGCCTTAGCTGTGGCCAAAAGTGGTCTTCCAAGAATGATAGGATTTCTAGAATTTACCTCCATGTCTAACACTACAAAATCTGCAGGTATGAAAAACTTACCTATCTGCAAAGGAACATTTTCTAATATACCTACAGAATACTTCACCGATGAGTCCGCGAGCTGTAAGGATATGGATGTATGCTTTAGCTCTCCAACATTTAGTTTCCTATAAGTAGAAAGAGGCATTAGACTCACACTTGCACCGAGGTCACATAAGGCTCGGTCAAAAGATAGGGTGCCAATCGAACAAGGTATAGAAAAACTACCTGGATCTTTCAGTTTAGGTGGCAATTTGTTCTGTATGATTGCACTACAATCTTCAGTTAAAGTAACAGTGCATGTGCCATAATCATCCAATTTTCGTTTACTAGACAAAATCTCTTTTAGAAATTTGGTATAAGATGGCATCTCAGTAATAGCTTCAGTAAAAGGAATGTTAACATAAAGCTTTTTCAGGATTTCAAGAAATTTGCCAAACTTTTTGTCTAGTTTATGTTGAACTAACCTTTGAGGAAAAGGTATAGGTGTTTGGTAAGGAGAAGGCAAATTAGGGTTAGGATTGTCTTTCTCACATGATTCCTCCCGTTTTGGTTCATCACCCTTTTAAGGTGATGAACAAGTTTGGGGTTTCTTATGTGAAGAAGATTCCCCCAACTCTAATTCTTCTTCATTATCAACAAGCCTTTTTTTAGTGTTTTCAAACCTCCCTCTAGGTTCTCCTAGTTGTTTCCCACTTCTAGTCATGATGGCATTACAGTGCTCCCTAGGGTTTATCTCAGGTTTTGTAGGCAATTTTCCTAGGGGTCTGTAAGGTACACTAGCATGTTGTGCAATTTGGTTTTCAAGAATTTTGTTGTGGGCTTCTACTCTATCCAGTCTAGAGTTAATTTGATGTACACTTTGCTTAAACTCCTCAATTTGTCTATTTTGATTTGACAGGATTTGTTTTTGATCAGACATAAACTCTTCAATTTTTCTATCTTGTTTTACCTCAAACTGATTTTGACTAGTCATTATTTTTTCAAACATGGATTTTATCTCAGAGAATTGATCATTGTTTTGATTCAGATTTTGGTTGGGATTTTGCCTTTGGAATCCTTTGTTTTCAGTGTTCCCCCCTACATTGTTATTGTTTTTCCATGAAAGGTTGGGGTGATTCCTCCATCCAGGGTTATATGTATTAGAATAGGGATCATTAGGTCTACTTTGATTATAATTCCCTATGACATTTACATGCTCATTACCCTGATCAACAACTCTACAATATTCAATAGTATGATCATCATTGCCACAATTTTCACAAGTGACAGCAGAAACAGAAGCAGTTTGCATGGAATTTAGCTTATTGCACAAAAAGTTTACCTTCTCTTCTAAGGATCGCAATCCTTCACTTTCACCCTTACCTTGAGAAGGCTTGTAAAGTACTCCTCTCTCTGTAGTCCATTGATTGTGGTTCAATGCCATCTCCTCTATCAGTCTGAAGGCTTCATCTGGTGTTTTGCTCATAAGAGCTCCTCCTGCAGCAGCATCCACAATCATTTTAGTCTGATCAGATAATGTAAAATAAAAAGTTTGCATTAAAGTTTGAAGTTCTAATCTATGGTGAGGACACTTCTGCTGCAGTTCATTGAATCTCTCCCAGGCTTCACTGAGCGAATCCCCACTTCTTTGTTGAAAGCTTGTAATTTGGTTTCTCATCTGCAGTGTCTTGCTTGGGGGAAAGTATTTGTTTAAGAAGGAATTGGACAGTTGATTCCAAGTGGTGAAGGTACCGGCTGGGTGCAAATTAAGCCATGTCTTTGCCCGGTCCCTGAGAGAAAAATGAAAAAGTCTTAGTCTAAATGCGTCGTTAGAAACACCATTCATCTTAACAGTATCGCATAGGTTAAGAAATAAGGCCAAGTCTTGGTTGGGATCCTCCAGTGGAGATCCTCCAAATTGCTCTTGTTGAAACATTGCAATGAGTCCAGGCTTGATCTCGAAATTGTTGGCCTCAATTGCTGGCCTAGCAATACTAGAAGGAATTTCATGATGATTAGGGGTTGCATAGTCCCTAAGTGTTCTCTGATGGTTTTGATTGTCTCCCATCTCGAATATTTCTTTTTCTAACTCTAGTTGGGATGTCTCGTGCAATTCTTCTTGTGATGATTCTTCTAACCTTTACTTTATGCGCACTCTCAGTGTCTTGTTGATTTCAGGATCCAATGGTACAAGTTGTCCTGAACTAAGGTTCCTGTGCATGCAAAGTAAACAGATCAAGTGATTTCAAGAAACAGAAAAAAAACAGTAAATAAAAACCTAATCTAGCAATAATCTCAACGTTTTCAATATCGACAAAACTAAGATCCCCGGCAACGGCGCCAAAAACTTGATAGCCCGAAAGGGAACACTACAAGTCTGGCATGCGTGTACCTTGGTCTAATCCTTGGTAATGGCACCAAAAACTTGTTGTTAAACCGCAAGTGCATGGGTATACGAAGTAATAAAAAAAAGTATCGAATCTGAAAGTCCCCTTAACAAAGGGGGCGAAACCCTAGATAGGCGCATATGGAGGTTTTCATGCAGCGGAAGGGGTTTCTAGGATCTTTTCATATTATATGATCAACTTATAAGTGATTGCAAATAAGAATCAAGGAATCGATTCTCACCAAAGCCATTGCTTGGATGGCGTCTAGGAAGAAGAGACTCAAGCGCTTCTCCTCCAAATGGTGCGCACACAAATGATGTCGCCTACTCCCTTAGTGCTCCTTGTGCTAGCAAGGTTCTAAGGAGTTCTTGTCGAGTGAAAGGGATGAGAAGATTTTTCCTTCTTGGCTGAATCCTCACGAAGCTTCAAGGTGTCGCCACACACGAAAAACGTCAAGAGGAATCTCGGGAAAGGCGAGAATAGAACTCACTTCTATTCGAACGTGAAGCGTGTCTCATGTGGAGATCATGGTTTCCAAACATAGAAACCCACATACGCTTAAACGTTCACGCCAAGTGAACTAGTCGTTACACCCTCTCCCCTTGAACCATGCGCTCACTTGATGAGCTGGTTCATTTTGATTTGGTTCAAAAACCAATCAAGCCAAGCCTTTAGTCCAGATCAAATTAAACCCTAAGGTTCCAGATCTAACCGTTCATCTCTTGATGCACCCTGATCTCACCGATCTAGCATCCATTCTCTCGATCGAAGCTTACCGATCTCAAGTCCTAATCAATCAAACATGATCAGACCAGATCTCACTCACAATCAGAGATTAAATCCCTTTAAACTGAACCCTGACAATTCAGTCCACACGATCTGACTTAAGTAAGCCATATCATCAAATTGTGCGACCCTGAGGGTTTCCTTTAAATGTCGGTAACGATAACTTACGTTATCACGATCAGTGAGGGGTATCTAGCAACACATCACTGTCTCCCGATATAAAGGAAAGAGTCTTCCAAGACTACACCCAAACCACAGCACAAGTGTGAATCCACTTCACGAGGCATACTTGATTCCTTTGCCACTGGATGTTCTTATTGGACAAGCATGTCAAGCCTGTAGCTCCAATATGATGAGCATGATTAGATCAGATGAACATAGTCACCTGGGTATGGCCATACACTTTCTCAATCATCTCATCCAGGGGGCCCCTTTAGAACATCACACTCCTTAAACAAGGAGACGGCAATCCTATATCTATCACTAGTGCCCTAACCTGACTCATGATCATTATCCAAGATAGTCTATAACCATTATGTTTCAAATGATATTGAACTACCTCAAAACAATGACAATCATCATTTAGAAACACAAGTGATCTCAAGTCAGAGGACATGTGCCACTTGTTGCAAACAAGGATTATTCACATTGTGACAAGCAATTGAATATCCTAGTAGGGTCTGTCCAGTACATCCAATGTACCCATGAGTCTACATCTTATTCCATGCTCAAAGCATCCTATAAGATTAGAACACATATTAGTCTCCATCATATCAAGGCTGTCTCATGTTCACCAAGATATCTCGACTAAGGACATATAGCATGTCAGCCAAGCTGAACAGCATTGAGACATTATTCAGAAGTACACTTATTGCAGCAGACAATGTAACAAACTGAATAACAACCATTGCCTTTATAAACTTAAGAGTTTATACATGATACTGAAAGAATCCCAAGGCCTCAAACATTAGCCTTAAGGGCATACCCCAACAATCTCCCACTTGCACTTAATCTAATGGTTGAGAAATCTCAAACCCATATTATTACAGTGGTTCTCATGCTTCTGCTGCGCCAGAGGCTTGGTAAGCGGGTCAGCCAGATTGTCATCTGTATGAACCTTGCAGATTTTAATCTCACCACGATCAATGATCTCCCGGATCAAGTGAAACCGTCTCTGTATGTGCTTGGACTTCTGGTGCGACCGTGGTTCCTTTGCTTGTGCGATTGCTCCAGTGTTATCACAGAAGATAACCAAAGGATCTGCACTCGAAGGAACAACACCAAGTTCCTGAATGAACTTACGAATCCATACTGCCTCCTTAGATGCTTCTGAGGCTGCAACATACTCGGCTTCTGTTGTGGAATCAGCAACGATAGACTGTTTGAAACTTTTCCACACCACTGCTCCTCCATTCAAGCTAAAAACATAGCCTGATTGCGATCGGAAATCATCCTGGTCCGATTGGAACGAAGCGTCAGTATATCCTTCTATACTGAGTTCTTCCTGACCACCATATACCAAGAACATATCTTTGGTCCTCCGCAGATATTTTAAAATGTTCTTGACCGCAATCCAGTGCGCCTGACCTGGATTACTTTGGAATCGACTGGTCACGCTTAACCCGTAAGCGACGTCTGGGCGAGTACACAACATCGCATACATAATGGACCCAATAGCCGAAGCATAAGGCGTATTGTCCATTTCATCTTTCTCAGTCTGTGTTTGTGGACACTGACTCTTTGAAAGATTCAGACCATGTCTGACTGGAAGATATCCTCTTTTAGAATTCTCTAAATGAAATCTCTCCAGGACTTTATCGATGTAAGTACTCTGGCACAGCCCGAGAAGCCTCTTAGATCTATCCCTGTAGATCTTCACACCTAATACATAGGCTGCTTCTCCTAAATCTTTCATCTGGAAACATTTTCTTAACCATGCTTTAACAGCATGCAGTTCAGGAATATCGTTTTCAATGATTAAGATATCATCGACGTAGAGGACTAGGAAAGTAATCACGCTCCCACTAAACCTCTTATATACACACGGGTCATCTTCATTCTTGATGAAACCAAACTCAGAGATTGATTCATCAAAACGAATATTCCAGCTCCTAGATGCTTGTTTAAGTCCATAAATGGACTTCTTTAACTTGCATATTTTATGACGATCTGATGGATTAGTGAAACCTTCAGGTTGTGTCATATACACATCCTCATCCAGTTTTCCATTAAGGAAAGCGGTCTTCACATCCATCTGCCAGATCTCATAATCGTAATATGCTGCTATCGCGAGAATAATCCGAATAGACTTGAACATGGCTACAGGAGAGAAAGTTTCATCATAATCTATCCCGTAGATTTGTTTGAAACCTTTCGCAACTAGCCTGCCCTTATAGGTAACCACGTTACCATCCATGTCAATCTTCTTCTTGAAGATCCATTTACAGCCTATAGGGATAACTCCCGGAGGCGGATTAACCAAATCCCAGACTTGATTATCTGACATGGAGTCCATCTCGGCTCACATAGCTTCAAGCCATCTCGCTGACTCCGGTCCACTGACCGCATCCGCATAAGTGAGGGGTTCATCATGATCAATGATGTAGACTCCGTCATAGCGCTCAGGCTGTCGACGGATCCTTCCCGATCTTCGTGGTTCCCGTGATATCTGAGCCTCAGGTTGTTCAATAACCTGTTCTACCGGCTCAGGCTCATCCAACTGTGCTTGACTACTTTGTCCTTCCTCTGGATTCTCATCCAGCTGTATTTCTCTCCCACTGGCCTCTTGCAGAAGAAACTCCTTCTCAAGAAAAATGGCCATCCGAGCAACAAATACCTTGTTCTCTTTGGAATCGTAGAAATACTAACCCTTAGTTTCCTTAGGGTAACAGACAAAGATACATTTCTCAGATCTGCTCTCTAGTTTCCCAGAGGCGAGCTTTTTGACATAAGCCTCGCAACCCCAGATCTTAATAAATGTCAAGCTCGGCTGTTTCCCATACCATAACTCATATGGAGTCTTTGAAACTGCCTTGGATGGCACTCGGTTTAGTACTTTTGCAGCTGTTTCCAGTGCATATCCCCAAAAGGAGTAAGGTAGAGTAGCCTGACTCATCATAGAACGAACCATATCCAGTAAGGTTCTGTTCCTCCTCTCGGACACACCATTCCATTGCGGTGTTCCTGGCGGAGTGAGCTGTGAGATAATCCCACACTCCTTCAGATAGTCAGTAAATTCTCGACTTAGGTATTCTCCACCTTGATCTGAGCGAAGTGCCTTGATATTTCGGCCTAGCTGATTCTGTACTTCATTTTTGAACTCTTTGAACTTGTCAAAAGATTCACTCTTATGTCTCATTAAATAGACATACCCATATCTACTGAAATCATCAGTAAAGGTAATGAAGTATGAATAGCCACCTCTGGCATGTTTACTAAATGGCCCACACACATCACTGTGTATAAGGTCAAGTAAACCTGAAGCCCTTTGACCTTTGTTAGGAAAAGGAGACTTCGTCATTTTACCCATTAAACAAGCTTTGCATGTATCAATCTCCTCATAGGAGAATGATCCCAGCAGTCCATGATCATGCAACCGCTTAATGCGCTTCTTGTTAATATGGCCTAAACGACTATGCCATAACAAGGTGCTATCATCAGCATACTTGGCTTTCTTATTATCAATATTTTGTATAGAACATTCCATGTCCAACATGAATAATCCATTGTTAAGTGATCCAGTAGCATAAACAATATTATCATAAGAAAGAACACACTTTGAAATATTGCATTCAAAGGAAAATCCTTTCCTGACAAGAGCAGGAATAGAGATAATATTTTTCGTAATACTCGGAACAAAATAACAATTGTCCAGTTCTAATACAAGTCCAGATGGTAATGAGATGTAATAAACCCCTACAGCAACAGCAGCAACCCGTGCCCCGTTTCCAACTCGTAGGTCCACCTCATGCTGTCCCACCTGTCTTCTTCTCTTGAGTTCCTGTACATTTGAACAAATGTGAACTCCACATGCAGTGTCCAACACCCATGAAATAGAAGAAGAAGATATCATGACTTCAGTCACAAATATACCTGAGCCAGAAGCGAAACTTCCCTTCTTATCTCCTTGGAGCGCTTTACAGTCCTTTTTCCAGTGACCCAGTTGGCCACAATGGAAACATCTGTATTCCTTCGACCGCTTAACCTTCTGTTTCAGAGCCTTGTTGTAATTCTTGACAGGGGCTTTGCCCTTCTTCCCCTTCTTCTTGTTCCATGAAGGAAACATCAAGACAGAGGTTGAAGGCTTTCCCTTTAGAGTTTCCTCTGTAGTCAAGAGCATATTCAGCAACTCTGCCGGAGTACAATCAATCTTGTTCATATTAAAATTAATAATGAACGGATCGAAAGAGGCCGGGAGGGACTGCAGAATAATGTCTACAGCAAGCTCCTAATTGATGGTATGCCCCAGTTTCTCTAGAGCCTCTTTGTGCCCAATCATCTTGAGCCCATGAGCTCCCACTGGACTCCGTTCAGCCACTTTGCTCTGAAAGAAAAGCTTGGTCAAATTATAGCGCTCAGTCCTCGCCTGTGCAGCATATAGCATCTTGAGGTTTGCTATCATTTCTATAGCAGACATATCCTAATGCTGACGCTGCAGCTGTGGCGTCATAGACGCTAGCATCAGGCAAGCGACATCAATGCTATCATTGACATGCTTTTCATAGGCATCCCGAACCGCCCTTGCGGCGTTCGGAGCGGGTTGAGGCGGTATAGCCGTCTCGAGGACATACAGTTTCCTCTCTACCTTAAGAACAATCTAAAGGTGTCCGAACCAGTCTGAGAAGTTTGGCCCAGCAAACTTCTCCCTTTCCAGTAGGGATCGCACATTGAAGCTCATGGTGTTCGCTGCTGCAGGAATCTACAACAATGCAAGAACAGCAAGGTCAGTATCAATGTTTAGAATCAATCCAGGACTTAAGAAAGATTCTTTTCTCACTATTTTTGTCTGACTGAAAAATCCATTAAAACAGTCCGAAAGAGTAAGACTCTTTTAGTGAGATGGGATCCAGATTTCATACTTGGTCTCCGCGTCCCGCTCAGGCGAGATAAGATGCACAGAGAGTACAAGCACTAATTTCTGGTAGGCAGTCCCTGCCAATCGCCAACCCGTGCGATTCCCCTTCATCTGGGCTATCCAGCCGACTGTGCCAACTGAGTTGGTACAACATAGTCTCTGATCCCATAGATGGCTGCCTCCATATAGCTAACATATGCCCCATATGTAGCCTACATGGTCAAGCTGACCTGACCTACTCCCTGGACCACCACGTGCTATGCTGAGCAACGAGAAGCGATAAATCCCTTCCCTGTAACACGCAGGTGTAATCCTGCACCGTCTGAAGATAGATGGGCGTGCCCACTGAGTGGGTACAACACGGCCCCAACGATAGTCAGAACAGTGAGGTTTCGCGTCAGAAGGCTTACGAGCTTGATATTTAGCGTTGGATTTTAACGGTCTTTTATCTTCTTAACTATCATGCAAACCCTATGGTGATAGCAGAAGATAAATAAATCATGCAAGTCTAATTATTTAAACAATAAAAGAAAGCATGATGATCTTATGTGGTAAAAGCCCATTAACCCTAAGTAAGACCTTAATTTAACTTAAGTCTTCACTTGAGCTCTCCATGGGTCTTTTGCATCTCATCTGGCCCAACCCGGGGCCCAAGCGCCCACTGCAGCTCAGGTGCGCCCACCAGGTAAATGCGCCTGTCCCAGAGTCGAACCCTGGACCTCCCACCTGGTCAAGCCACTACTGCAAGTGCCTCTGCCAAGTGTGCTCTGTGCTCTTGTCTGATTAAATTACAATTTAATCTATCTAGACAAGTTTGACTCGCAGGTCAATTACACTTTATAAATTAAATGAAATGTGATGCGCAGATCACAAAAATTAATTTACAATTTATTAACCAGGCACGCAGGCCCCAGCACAGCACACATTAACACGGGCAGGCCACATAAGATTAAATAAACAAGCATATGCTCACAATCAACATGTGATCCATTATGAAAATAAAATTTTGAAAAACCCCATTGGCATCAATTTTATTTTTCCTTATGTGCCCTACCACCTTACAACGGTCCATTAATAGGGATCCACTCATCATGACTAGTCAGATCCACTGCCCTTGCATGCACCAAGTCCTAACTGACTTGAGTTGACCTAATGGTCAACTATGCATGCGCCAAGGGCTGAATAGCCTTCATGAGTTCTGGCAAGCGGGTGTGACCCCGGGCCTAACTCATGCGCGTTCACTGGTTGTCTCAACTAGACCTCGCTACACGCCCTTGATGCAGTCGACCTATAGCCACCTAATGCTTGCGCATAGGTGCCATCTGGTCGACCCATCTAGGCTGTCAGATGGTCTGATCAGACTAGTTGGATCTTAACTAGAGATGACTTCAACCCTACTAACCCGTCTAAGGGTTTATAGTATGCGCCACTTAGATCTAATGTTAGTCGCGCATGTCATGAAGTTTTTGAGAAAAACAACAAAGCGCAAACAACCATGCGCTAATGAAACATATATCAAGTTTCGGCATGAATAACTTATATGTGAATTTCGCATGTAATGAAGATCTAAGCATACAAGGATCACAAAAGGTTAAAGCAATCATAAAATATGCATAAAACGATGGTTCTGATACCAATTGAAAGTCCCCTTAACAAAGGGGGCGAAACCCTAGATAGGCGCATATGGAGGTTTTCATGCAGCGGAAGGGGTTTCTAGGATCTTTTCATATTATATGATCAACTTATAAGTGATTGCAAATAAGAATCAAGGAATCGATTCTCACCAAATCCATTGCTTGGATGGCGTCTAGGAAGAAGAGACTCAAGCGCTTCTCCTCCAAATGGTGCGCACACAAATGATGTCGCCTACTCCCTTAGTGCTCCTTGTGCTAGCAAGGTTCTAAGGAGTTCTTGTCGAGTGAAAGGGATGAGAAGATTTTTCCTTCTTGGCTGAATCCTCACGAAGCTTCAAGGTGTCGCCACACACGAAAAACGTCAAGAGGAATCTCGGGAAAGGCGAGAATAGAACTCACTTCTATTCGAACGTGAAGCGTGTCTCATGTGGAGATCATGGTTTCCAAAAATAGAAACCCACATACGCTTAAACGTTCACGCCAAGTGAACTAGTCGTTACACCCTCTCCCCTTGAACCATGCGCTCACTTGATGAGCTGGTTCATTTTGATTTGGTTCAAAAACCAATCAAGCCAAGCCTTTAGTCCAGATCAAATTAAACCCTAAGGTTCCAGATCTAACCGTTCATCTCTTGATGCACCCTGATCTCACCGATCTAGCATCCATTCTCTCGATCGAAGCTTACCGATCTCAAGTCCTAATCAATCAAACATGATCAGACCAGATCTCATTCACAATCAGAGATTAAATCCCTTTAAACTGAACCCTGACAATTCAGTCCACACGATCTGACTTAAGTAAGCCATATCATCAAATTGTGCGACCCTGAGGGTTTCCTTTAAATGTCGGTAACGATAACTTACGTTATCACGATCAGTGAGGGGTATCTAGCAACACATCACTGTCTCCCGATATAAAGGAAAGAGTCTTCCAAGACTACACCCAAACCACAGCACAAGTGTGAATCCACTTCACGAGGCATACATGATTCCTTTGCCACTGGATGTTCTTATTGGACAAGCGTGTCAAGCCTGTAGCTCCAATATGATGAGCATGATTAGATCAGATGAACATAGTCACCTGGGTATGGCCATACACTTTCTCAATCATCTCATCCAGGGGGCCCCTTTAGAACATCACACTCCTTAAACAAGGAGACGGCAATCCTATATCTATCACTAGTGCCCTAACCTGACTCATGATCATTATCCAAGATAGTCTATAACCATTATGTTTTAAATGATATTGAACTACCTCAAAACAATGACAATCATCATTTAGAAACACAAGTGATCTCAAGTCAGAGGACATGTGCCACTTGTTGCAAACAAGGATTATTCACATTGTGACAAGCAATTGAATATCCTAGTAGGGTCTGTCCAGTACATCCAATGTACCCATGAGTCTACATCTTATTCCATGCTCAAAGCATCCTATAAGATTAGAACACATATTAGTCTCCATCATATCAAGGCTGTCTCATGTTCACCAAGATATCTCGACTAAGGACATATAGCATGTTAGCCAAGCTGAACAGCATTGAGACATTATTCAGAAGTACACTTATTGCAGCAGACAATGTAACAAACTGAATAACAACCATTGCCTTTATAAACTTAAGAGTTTATACATGATACTGAAAGAATCCCAAGGCCTCAAACATTAGCCTTAAGGGCATACCCCAACAGAATCCACCGGGACCTACGTTGTCGAATACTATTGATTTAATTATTCCTAGTAACCATGGCTACACATTGACACCACACAATCATTACTTGACATGGTATTATCTTGTTGGGTGGTCCAATCACACCACTTTAGTTGACTCAATCTATGCATGAAAAATGCCATTATCTTGTGAACATATCTACCTGGATGATCCCTTCAAACCTCTGATTACAAAACTTCCACACCATAATAGACTTATGATTCCACATTATCTTGGGAATTTTTATGACACTGGCATTGTTTATTTTATTATCATGCAACATACTTCAACGTTGCTTAACAAGCACCTTTACATTGATTTTATCATAAATATGGACTCATCTCATGCATGCAATGCCTATCTATCTAGCTTCACATTTGTTTATCATGTTTTAAAGTTGTATATTGCTAGCACACATAAGAAAACCAGTACTTTCAGACATTTGCATTTTATTTACAGGGAGGAGAAAGCCATGATAGCTGAGGCCAATATGCATACTTTGGGATGGCCACCTGAACCAAAAGGGAGCTTCAAATTTAATTCTCCGAAGGAGAATTCTGTAGCCCCCCGGAAAGCTGATATAGGGGCAGGGGACCGAGATGATCTCTACACCCTTAGCTTACCACCCGAACCTCTACAAGCTTCAATTTTAATTCTCCAGAGGAGAATTCTTCACCCCCGGAGATAGCTGATGTAGGGACATCTTCAAGCACTTAGCTGTGTTTGACATGATTTTGGAAACTTGGTGTATTTTGATATTTTGGGACTTGTTTAATTTCTGTATGTTGCAACATTATCTTATTTTCAGCACTTGTTATTATTGTTGTCTTAGGATTTAGCCTAGGATTTACTTTCGAACTCTTTATTTTACTTTGTAGTTGATGTAATAGGTTGCTCTAGTTTAGGAATTTGCACCTGTAAGTGATGTAGGACAGAGGTCTAAAACATTCAAACAACGATTTTCGAAATCCGTTTTGATAGATAAGGAGATAATAAGGGAAAAACCGGATTTAAACTAATGATATTTTGAGAAACTAATTTTTTTGTATTTTATAATAGTAAAGGAAAACCCGGGATTACAACTACTGAAAGCAGTAAATGCTGAAATTAAACTTACAGAGCGACCCTTGAGAATTGAAGGATCGTATCACCCCGTTCTTCACCGGTCCAACTCTGATGGTAGGTGTAGAAATGGTTGAGCATTACACACAAACACAGAAAGGGATCCGAACAAGTCTTGGATTCATATTACACACTTAAATCAAGGGGGAGGCTAGTCCTCGCAAGTTCCCTTGCTAATATGAAATCTAACTAGAAGAGGGGGGGGGGAAGAGAAGAGGAGATGCGCCACCAATTTGCTTATCCTCCTTGCGCCAACTACAAAATTAAAGAGTAGTGTAGATGCTATTCGGATCACAAGAAGAAACAAAACAAAGGAAAAGGGAGAAACTTAGCTTGCTTGGTTTGAAGATCTCTCCTTCTTGTTCCTTGCGCATCATGTCCTCTTGGAGAGTTCTTGGCATCAAGATGGAAGTTATGAGATGAAGAGCTCTCGGCTAGAATATGCAAGGGAGGAGTCTTCTTAGAATTTTGGTGGAGAAGATGGAAGAAGAAGAGCTCGGCCCTTGGAAGAACACTACTACTACTACTAATGGCGACACTAATGTTTACCTAGGAAACTAGTAGACAATTCTCATTTCATCAAAGCTTACGAAAATACATGAGAGGGGTTACATTTATAGGCGAGTTAGAGGGTGGGCAAGGTGGTCATTTCCCCCTTAGGCGCCACTTACAAAATTGGAGAGAAAAATTCAGCATTTAATTCAAGGTGTGAATGCAATTAAGAGTGTGGATTCTTTCCTTCTTTGGTGAAGCTTCTTTGGAAGTTCTTTGAAATTTGAATGGCTCCTTGTTGTGGACGAGATGGCCTCCTTCCTTGCTTGTTGTGGGCGCATGAATGAGGAATTTGAAATTTGGATTCCTTCCTTAAGAACTTTGGGCAGCAAAACTTTGATAGAAACTTTCATTAAAGGCTCCCCTTTGATTGTGGATCTAGATTGGGGCTGATTTCGAATTCTTTCTTTGCTTGGCTGATGTGTTGGTGCATATCCATGGTTGGAGGCTGAGGTGGCTGATTATCCCAAGGGAGAGGCGCCCAAACAAATGAGGAAGTTGAGTTGTCAAGTGAACTCATCAAGGCTTGGGTTGAACTTGGAGTTGAAGTCTTCTTTCCTTCCTTGAGCTGAACTTGTTGAGTGGAACTTGAGCTGACCTTGGAGTGGAGCTTGAGCTGACCTTTAGCTTGAATGACCTACCAAAACTATAACCAATGCAAGAATGCACTATCCTACCATGATGCAAAGTACATAAGAGCTACATGCATTACAATGCACAACCTACTACAATTGGACTTGCCATAATTGACTATATGATGCATGGCTTTATTTGAAAGCTTAAACTAACCTAAATGCCATGAAATGCAATGCAAAACAATAGAAAGCAAGTGAGCTCTAGGTGAACCCATGTTGAGGAGGTTTCCTCCGAGCCCAAGCATGTCTCTTTAAGGCAGGGCTGCTGCCTCCATCAGTAAGGCACATGCAAGCACCAGCCCTCAACCAGAAATGACCTTGGCATAGAAGATTAGCCCACATTCAAACAAAGCTCACATTCTATATAACTCATACACAAGTCAGCTCAAGGAGCCAATCAACTTCAAGTCTTCTACATCAATTCCTGCATTCAGTTCTATTCATCCAAATCGAGTCCAAATTCCAACATCCAGCTCAAGACCAGCTCGGGTTCAATACCCGTATTCAGCTCAAATCAGACCCGGTTCAAGCCAGCTCAAATCTATCAAGACAATGCACTGCATCAACAATTACCAACCATCATTTCAGCCAATGGTCACCAAAACTCTGCATGCATAAAAGACCACTTCACATAAATACCAGCAAATAACTATCAACAGTCAACCAAAATCCAGCTGAGGAATGCCAAGGGTCACTCGAAAATATGGTCGTTGAGAGGAGGGTTTGAAGTCTTGCATTTGTACACTTTGCACTCTTTAGACTGAACTATTTTGAAATCTGAAAACTTATGTGTTAGCGTAGTTGTTTGAGGGTTGAGCTTGCTCCCCTAGAGTTGAGCTTGCTCCTCTACCCTTCTTCCATTTCTCTACAACCGATCACTTCCATTCTTCAGCCGATCGTTTTCCCAGTGTTACTGTTCCATTGCCGAGTTCAGGATCTTCATTAAACCATCTCTCGTGCTGGAGCTAGAACACATTGGAGGTTCACAATCAGCTTCTTGAGGAAATCCTCGCCGATGAGCACTGTTTGAAGGACTCAGAAGGGGTTCGCCCCTTCCCTTAAAGGGGCCTCAGGTGCCTTCTTTCCAAATCATCCCTTAGTACCACATTTACTACTTCTTTGTTTGAGCTACATACCTAAGGTGATCTAGGGCCTAAATCCGTTCTTCATCATAATTCTTCTTAGGGTATAGACTCGTTCTCTCTCAGGCCATGGTCTGGTATCTAACTTAACCCAAGTCTCCTACTCTCGTGGCTTACTAGTTCAAGCAGATCCAATGGGTTAAGTGAAGAATTAATGTCTCCTCAAGTAATTTTGACCTACTTTCGTGGTCGAAATTACTAGTTTAATTTAAGGGGATCCGACGATGTGGTTCACCTCTCAATCCTTCCCACAGCGTCTAAAACATAAATATGCATGGCCAGTACACAAATATAGATTCAAACATCTTAGAGTTGAATAAGAACAAAGGTAAGTTAAGCATTATACAGATCAAGCATTAACAATCAACATTCTTATAGCGGGCTATGCCCAAACCCCAAAAAGAAGCTTACGCTACAATATTCATCGTTAAACACATCAAATCTCTCAAATAAATCAAATCAAACTACAGGGAATACTAGATCCTTGATGGGAGAGGGTAGAGCACAATCTTCAGCGTTGAAACGAGGGTGAAATCAAGCCAGAACAGTCTTGCTGATGTAGGGACACAACCCAGAAGGTCAAAGAGAATCTGTAAGCCTCCAATTAGATATGAGATGAATGCAAAACAAAGTAGTTACATTCTGATACTTTGGACTTGCTTAATTTCTGCATTGTGTATGTTGCAAACACTATCTTATTTTCAGCACTTGTTGTTATGTTGTTGTACTTAGGATTAGCCTAGGATTTATTTTTACTAAGTCCTTATTTTATTTTTTTTAGTGAATGTAATAGGTTGTTAGTAGCCTAGGGTGTATGCACTTGTAATGCACATACAAGACACCTACTCCATTCAGCTATATTGGCAATGGCATGGAATTATCAGTTCACAACCAAGCCCAATCAAGGCCGACGTCAACACTTCAAAGCCAACTCACATTCAAGTTTAGCAAAGGTCAAATGCTGCAACCTCACGGTTCAAGTCGAGTTCAACATTTTCAATGTCAGCTCGAGTTCAACTTCAACAAAGATCAAAAGCTGCTGCATCAACTTCAACAAATTCAGCATCTAATTTAGGCCAATCAACACCACATGCAAGTTCAAGTCAACATTGGATCAAGACCACAGCTTAAGCCAGCAAATGATCCAGCTTAGCCAAAGATAAATACGCATATCAGCAAGATACTCACCAACAGACACAAGGTCACTTACCAGCATGCGTAGAGGAGTGTCACTCACGCCACCGCCAGCAACTACCACTCACAATCAGCTTTCACCTCAACCATGGAATGCCAAATGTTGCCACCAAAATACTAACATTGAATGGATGGGTTAAAAGTCTTGTAATTGTCCACACTGCACTTTTAGTCGATTACCTTTTGAAAATCTGAAAATTGTGTTAGCATTTGCTTTGTGTGTGAGAGAGTTGAGCTTGCTCCTCTGCTATCCCAGTGTTCCCATTGCTCACTGAATCTCCTTTGCCTCCTTCTCCACCCAAACTGCTTTCATTACTTGTAGCTAAAGTTGACGTGAAGCTCTTGTTGGGAAACCACAGGAATATTTTACAATTTTGGCATTATAGATTACAAAAACACAGTGGAATAATATCCCCGAAACAGGCCAGTCCAAAAACCCCAGTGAAGATCGTCATGCGAGGGGGTCAACACGATATGATATAAAAAACCTAGAGCAAGTGGAGGCCGATGTCGAGGTAGGCACCCAAGTGTTTGCCCCCTGTAGTCTCACACACATGGATGCCTCAAGTTCTCTTCTTCCACGCCCGGTGCTAGCCAGGGAAGAAGATCCAAGCCTTATGTCACCTTCTACAAAGCTTGCGCCACCTCCTAGGATGATGCGCCAATGAAGAAGAAGGAGAGAAGATGATGCCGCCAAGCACAAGTCCACCTTGCGCCAAGAGGAAGGGAAGGAGACTTGCTTACGGCTATGGAAGAGGAGCTTCGGCCAATTCAATCCTTTGCTTTCGCCCTCTTGATATTGCACATGCCAATTAATTGTCTCTGGCTCTCACATATAGACACGTATATATAGAGAGGCAAGAGGCGGCGGCAATATTAGGGTGTGGGCACAATTCATTAAGAAGTAGGCTGCTAGGGTAAAGGGGAGGGAGTAATTAGGGTTTGGATTATAGTAAGTCTCCAAGACTTTTCCATAAACCCCTCTTAATTAACCATATGCGCCAAGGACATACCAAAGATGTCCTCCAAGCCATATCAGCGCCAAGACTTGCCATAGAAGCAAGCATGCCATTCAAAGATGAAGGGGGAGGCACATAATGCTTCCTAATGAAGCAAATTCTGCCACCCATACCCCATTATGCCCTTAGGCGCCAATGGGGTTGGGTTTCTCCCCATTATGCCCTTTTAGCCCAATAGCTCTTCATGACAACTTGTTATTGGGCCTCATTGGGTAATGAACTAGCCCAAACTTCATTACATGGGTTGATTAATCCATTGGATCCAATCTAATGCAACCCTAATCTAAATGTGACCAACCATGGTCAATTTTGGGTCAACCTACCAAAAATGAAGTTTCGCTCCAATAATTCTCTTCCATCTCATCAGGCCCATTGGTGTTGATGAAATCTACCAAATAGATTTGAGCTATCCAATAACTCCATCATAAGGCTTCCCGATCAATATGAGAACTCGAGTATCAATGTGTGCGACCCTGTAGGTTCCTCTAACGTTGGTATTGTTGACCTAAGGTCACCACAAGCAGTGAGTGAAACCTAGTAGTTCATCACTGCTACCCAAGTCATCAGAATGGATATCGACATCGACATCCCCATCATCGCAACTAGGTACAGATATATTATAGTCCCTTTGCCAAACTAATATCCGATTGGACAAGTGTGTATCACTTGTTTTCATCCAATCTCATGATCATGACTAAATCAGGTTCTCACCTGGGTATGGCCATACGCTTTCAGTCATAGAACCATAAAAGAGCTCCATGGATATCATGCTTCCCTTATGGAGGGGCAAATCCAGTCTCTGTACATTGATCTTCTCATATGGGTCATGACATACTCAATGACAACAGTTATAACCTCCCAACTATGGCGAGGTGTTATGTTGCATCAAAGCATGTCTCTAACCAGATAGAAGAGTCAATGACCTCAAGTCTAAGGATCAATGCATCTCCTATCACTTGTGAGGATAACTCATGATACCAAGTCATTGCCTCACAGCCGATCGGTCCAGTATATCCACCACTGATATACCCATATGTCTGCGTTAGCACCTTGTGCCTAACCAGCCCATATACTAGTCTCTCACGTACCAGAGCTGTCCCATATCCACTAAGGTACATTAACTGGGGACAACCAATTGAGCACGAATCCAATCTATCTTTAGGGACATTATCATGTAAGTACATAATCGTAGATGTAGATAAACAATGATAACAATAATGTCAGAATGATATATAACTATTAGAGTCAAGTAGTACAAAGATGGACCAATACTAGGTCTCAGGTCATATACACCAACAATCTCCCACTTGCACTAAGACCTAAAGGTTGAGGATCCTCAACCCCATATCCCTGGCGTGACCATCATGCTTCTGCTGTGCCTAAGCCCTGGTCAGTGGGACTGCTAGATTGTTCTCTGTGTCAACTCTGCTAATCTTGACATCACCTCCATCAATGATCTCTTTGATAAGGTGAAATCTCCTGAGTATCTGTTTGGACCTCTGATGAGACCGTGGTTCCTTAGCTTGTGCAATTACCCCATTGTTGTCACAATAGAGTTCAATGTATCTACTACACTTGGAACCACCTAAAGTTTAGAAATGCACTTCCTTATCCAAACGGCTTCTTTCGCTGCCTCATAAGTGGCAACATACTTAGCCTTGGTTGTAGAATCAGCTATGGTGGATTGCTTGAAGCTCTTCCGGCATACAGCACCTCCATTCATCTTGAACACATAGCCGGCCTGCGATCTAAAGTCGTTAGGGTTAGACTGGAATGATGCATCAGTGTAGCCTTGAATGCTGAGCTCTTCCTGTCCCCCTAGACCAAGAACAGATCCTTAGTTCTTCTCAGATACTTTAGGATGTTCTTTACAACCACCAAGAATAGTCCTTCACGGCCTAGGCATGAACGTCAGTGCAGAAGTCCATTTGGCCTGAAATTTTCGGTGTGGCCTCCTCGGATCCTAAGTGGTCTTCCCAGGTGCCTTCTAGTGGTGTTTGGCCGCACCCTTGTGCATCTATGACTTCGTCACTGCTGCTACTGTTCATTCAAGTTTTTGAGATAAAATTCTATAAATTTGTTTATTCTACAAAATCATGGCTCCAAGAAGAAGAATGAGGACTATACCATATGGGGTAGTGAGAAAAATAGGGAGACCCAAACCTTATCCTCGTCGGTATCCTAGATATAGGATGGTCCATGGGGTTCTTGTTGGGGAATACCGGGTGTAATTTAAAATTTTGTAGTCCCAGGACGCAGCGGAAGAAGCATTACACCCGAAACACATTCTTTTCCCAGGGATCGATGAGAGAGAGAGAACATAAGGATGTGATAGGGATACCTCTATTGCTTGTCAAGTTGATGATGCCAAGTTCAAGACACTCAAGTGCTCATCCTCTACAAGTATTCACGCGTCGACCTTCTCAACGTTTCTCCCTTGCACGCTTGGTGCTAGCCTCAGGAAGAGAAGATCACCTATTGGATTCTCTTTCTCCTTCCTCCTTGCTATTCATGCTAACTTGTCTCCTTGCTTGGAGACTCTCGGCCAAATAGCAAGTTGAAGAGAAGAGATGGCGGCGTTCCACAAGAAGAAGAGGGCGGCTTGAATTATATGGCTTGCGCAACTCCAAGGAAAATCGCCAAGCCTTGATGAGAATTCTGCACACATTGATCATCAAAAGAGGGGGCGCATACCCCTTCTTTTATAAGCAACCAAGCCATAGCTCTTGGCGCAATTCCTCCAAGGAATTGCCATAAGAGTTCAGCCACACACCTCCTTGAATTGGCGCATGAACAAGCATGGAAATAATTCTAGCTTCTTGCCATATTAAGAGGGGATATTTGAGTTCTTATGATATTAGGACTTTCCATATTTATTGGTGCAACTCTTGCTTGAATTAATCAAGCCTTACATGCCAACAAATCAGCCCTAGGCGTCCAAGAAAATTTCCACCTATGGAAACCAAATTCCATTAGCATTCATACAAGCAATTGGCACAAATTCCATATATGGAATTAAGCCATACGCCAATGATGAATCCTACTCCCATTGGGATTCCAATCTTGCCTCAATTAGATTTAATCCACAATCCCTAATTGGATTTACATTTCAATACTAATTAGGCCCATGAATTAAATCCTTATTGGATTAGGATTTGCGCACAACACAATGGACCTTATCCAAATCCAATTCCCATTAGGATTTGAATCCTAGTTGGATTAGGATTCGCGCCCAACCACTATGGGCCATATCCAAAACCAAATTCTTATTAATATTTGAATCCTAATTGGATTAGGATTCTCACTCCTAGTAGAATTAGGATTCCAACTCCTTATAGGAATAGTGACACGTCCCGCAAGTGCACGGTTATGTCGAAGTAATATAAAATATGTCGAATCCCATAGGCAACAAGGTTGAATACTAGAAAATCTAAGTTTTAATAGCTAGGGGAATCGAAACGTGGTTTTGAAGACTAAAATAATCGAAAACAAGACAAGACAAGCAATCACAACTACGCCGGTTCAGAGTAAATATGAGAGAGATATCGGGGCTATGGTTTCCACCGCGCTGACTATTTCAATCACACAAGACACATATTAATTATTTGGACTATTGGTTTTGCACAAAGAATCTAACCCTAGGGTACAAGGTGCCCTCTCTCGACTGTACACCCCGGTGTTCGGCTTAGACCGACCTCCTACTCTCGTGGTGGATCGTTCTAAGACCAACCCAATGAGTTCTATGGATGATTATGAAACCCTCGAGCGAATACCAAGCACTCTCGTGTCGAGGTATCACAAGTTTTACTAAGAGATTCCACCCTTACGATCCTTCTCTCGATAAGAATCGTAACCGCTAACGCGTGAAAGTACTCGGCCAATGTAAAATCACGAAATAAACATATCAAAGTAAAATATGCTCACAATTCATTCCAAATAATCAAAATGGAAATAAAGTTTACGATCAAAATCATCAACGGGTTTCAACCAAGCCCCAAAGTAGGGTTTACGCGATGGAACACATAGTATCGCTAGAAAACATCTCAACAATCATATAAAAACTAAAAGAAATCTATTCTAAAGGGAAGGAATGCTAAACCACTGCTGATCGCCTAGAATCATGAAGCGTCGATGATCGAATCTCGCCAAATCACCGCAAGAAACGAGTTTTAGCTGTCATCCCACGCTCTAGCCATGTCTCATCTGATTGATCAATAATTAGGGCATGAAAATTAGGGCTTTTATATCCCCTGCATTCTCCTTCGAAAGATCTTTCCATAGAGTCCTCACTTGCCAAATTTGGATGCCAAACGAGTGAGAAATCACCTAAAATCCGAGTGGAACTCGGTCCACACGAGCCTGGGTTGGAATCACGGGTGAACCCCGCCGGGTTCACCTGGCCGTGATTCATTCTGTGAAATCTGGCTGAAAGAAGCGCGGTGAACCCTGGTGGGGTTCTCTTGGTTGTGCTTTGTTCTGTGCAAATTTTGGCCTAAAGGAAATCTAGTGAACCCCGCTGGGGTTCACCCAGTCGTGAAGCTCTCTGTGAGGTTCTACTGGCTGCCGTATTTTTCAGACTAACTCCGTTTTGGACCAAATTTGATATGTAGCTTCATCTTTGTATAAGAAATTGTCCTATGGCCTCGAAATCTTCAAAATATGTCAAAAAAGGGTGATTTTACCTAAAATTCCACAAAAGCACCAAAAAGTGAAGATTCCGAAGCATTTAAGCAAATAAGCCTTAAAAGAGCTTAAAAGTGTCAAAATAAGCCTAGTTTTAACATGAAATAGCTATGAATATTACTACTAAAATGCAAGGCATCAAAATACTCCAGACTTAAATCTTTGCTTGTCGTCAAGCAATAAAATTAGATGAAACACAGGATAGGTATAAGAGTAATCTTTTGGGTTGAGGCATACATCCAAGTTAGAGAAATATTTAATAACAATCAAAATTATAATTAGGAGAAATCAAGTAAATGGTTGTTTCGAGTGTTCAACAATTTGTTCCCACGATAACTAGATGCCAAACAACTTAGTAAGCAGCAAACACAGGATTCAATCAAGCCTACACATAACCCTCATGCAATTCCACTCTTCCCTATTCAAATCGTTGGGGTTAACTCAAATGTTCCATCAGGGTATGATACACTGATTATTGCAATAGACTTCAACTCATATCCTTAGGTACCATTGCCAATTTTTTGCAATGCCAATAGAGGAGTCTCTTTATTGTTTTCAACTTCTCATCCCTGAGATTTCAACTGATGTCCTTCGATACCACTGCCAATTTTGCGCAGTGCCAAGTAGAGGAATCTAAGGGTGAGCGATTTTTTATTTTTTTTTATGCTATGCTCAGCAGTTGATAACATATCCTTTTAACAAATGCAGTGTCTCCCCAATAACAGAAAGGAATTAAAAGAATAACTAAGCAAATATGTATCTTAATATGATTCTCATATAAGTTGCAAGCTTTAGTTGATTTAACAATCATATAAATGTTTGACCCACTAGTGAATAACTCAAAATCAATCCTAATCACAAAATTTCAAAATCATAGAATAAATGGACATGATCAAAAAGTATCTCTAACAAGGAGGTATTATCAACAATCTTTGATTATTCTTAACCAATTATGCATTCAACTCAAATTTTTGAAACAGCTATCATAGGACATCACTCATACACATAACTGCAAACTCATGGAAAAATGGAAAAATTGCACACAGCATATGTGAAAAGCATAGTCATCATAAAAAGAGTACAGACGCAGGCAGAAAGAGTAATGTCATACAGTCGTAAGGTGGGGCCTGAAGATGTGAACCAGGCCCACGAATATAATGGCATATAACATACAATGCCACAATACCATCCATCACAAAACAAAAATCGTGTCATAGTCATAACAAGTCTAGCAAGCAAAGTCAAATGGCCACATGAAGACAAAAGGAGAAACCGGAGTAAAGATAGCTCACCCACTCTAAAAGCTTGCATAGTCCTCTATGTAATGCCATGATGTGAGAGGAGTCGATCTCAATGCTGATGCTGAGAGGAAGCTATCTCCGCTTGCGCGAGCGAGAGCCGGAGCCTCGTGAACTCTTGCTCTTCCCGTGTGCGCTATAGTCTGGCTCGACCTCCTTGTCTGAAGAAATTTCCATGCGTGCCATGTTCTCTTCATTGATTAAGGCAAGCCTCTCATCCATGCTTGATAGCTTCTCCCAAACGGAACCCATCATCTTGTGTTGCCTCTGCATGTGTGCCTCCATGGACTCCCAGCGAGAGGAATGGCCCTGCTGGATATAGGTAACAGTGGTGTCCAACTGATCAAGCATCTCGCGTTGATGGAGTTGCTCCTCTTTGATTTCCTACAATACAGACATCATATAATCATGAGAGGAGGTGCCACCAAAAGAGAAGGATCCTGGTGCTGGCAGTGCGGTGTCGACAGGGTCAGGATGTGGATCTTCTGTTGGGTCCCCTTCAAGGGGGAGCGCAAGCGGATAAAACCCCTTTCAAGAGGGAGGCGCAAAGGGTGAAACCCTAAAGGGGGCGGCGCATGTGCTAGTTTAAGGGGTGTCACCCTTAAGACCGCATGTAGATCATATGGTTAACTTATGTATAAGCGAAAGGATCTTTAAAGGGATCATACCAATGCCATGAAGTTGGATGTCGGCTTGGAAGAAGAGAGCAACTTTGGTCTCCTCCAAAAGTTCACACACAAGGTGAAGATCTCTTACTTGCTTGGCGTCACTTGTGCTAGCAAGGCACCCAAGCTTCCTTGTCGAATGGAAGGAGATGATGAAGTCTCTCTTGGCCGATGCTTCTCCTCGTCAACATACACCACCCAAGGATGTGTGTCTCGTCAAGAGCAAAGAGGGAGATGAGCGTTAGCAAAACCTTGTGATCGAAATGTGTCAACATTCATCACATTTGCCAAACCGACATGCCAAAATTGGCAAGTCTTCAAAGCATGCGTTATGCGTTCACATGAAGTGAACCAAACGCTTAGCTCTCCTCTCAAATGAACCAAGCGCTCACATATGAGCCGGTTCAATTTAATTGGTCCAATGACCAAACCAAATCAGCCCAAGAATCGGTTCAGACCAAATTAAACCCTAAGGTTCAAAATCTGACCGTTCATCTTTTGATGCTCTTGATCTCTTCGATCCAGCATCCACACTCCCGATCGAAGCTTACCGATCTCAAGCCCTAATCAATCAAACATGATCAGACTAGATCTCACTTACAATCAGAGTTTAATCTCCTTTAAACTGAATCAAAACAATCCAGTCCACCCGATCTGACTCAAGTAAGTCATATCACCAAATTGTGCGACCCTAAGGGTTTCCTTTAAATGTCGGTAACGACAACTCACGTTATCACGATCAGTGAGGGGTATCTAGCAACACATCACTGTCTCCCGATATAAAGGAAAGAGTCTTCCAAGACTACACCCAAACCACAGCACAAGTGTGAATCCACTTCACAAGGCATACATGTTTCCTTTGCCACTGGATGTTCTTATTGGACAAGCATGTCAAGCCTGTAACTCCAATACGATGAGCATGATTAGATCAGATGAACATAGTCATCTGGGTATGGCCATACACTATCTCAATCATCTCATACAGGGGGGCCCTTTAGAACATCACACTCCTTGAACAAGGAGACGGCAATCCTTTATCTATCACTAGTGTCCTAACCTGACTCATGCTCATTATCCAAGATAGTCTATAATCACTATGTTTCAAATGATATTGAACTACCTCAAAATAATGACATTCATCATTTAGAAACACAAGTGATCTCAAGTCAAAGGACATGTGCCACTTGGTGCTTACAAGGATTATTCACATTGTGACAAGCAATTGAATATCCTAGTAGGGTCTGTCCAGTACATCCAATGTACCCATGAGTCTACATCTTATTCCATGCTCGAAGCATCCTATAAGATTAGCACACATATTAGTCTCAATCATATCAAGGCTGTCTCATGTTCACCAAGATATCTCGACTAAGGACATATGCATGTCAGCCTAGCTGAACAGCTTTGAGACATTATTCAGAAGTACACTTATTACAGCAGACAAGGTAACAACCTGAATAATAACCATGCCTTTATAAACACAAGAGTTTATTACATGATACTTATACAATCCCAAGGCCTCAAACATTAGCCTTAAGGGCATACCCCAACAATCTCCCACTTGCACTTAATCTAATGGTTGAGAAATCTCAAACCCATATTGTTACAGTGCTTCTCATGCTTTTGCTGCGCCAGAGGCTTGGTAAGCGGGTCTGCCAGATTGTCATCTGTATGTACCTTGCAAATTTTGATCTCGCCTTGATCAATGATCTCCCGGATCAAGTGAAACCGTCTCTGTATGTGCTTGGACTTCTGGTGCGACCGTGGTTCCTTTGCTTGTGCGATTGCTCCAGTGTTATCACAGAAGATAACCAAAGGATCTGCACTCGAAGGAACGACACCAAGTTCTCTCACGAACTTACGAATCCACACTGCCTCCTTGGATGCTTCCGAGGCTGCAACATACTCGGCTTCTGTTGTGGAATCAGCAACAGTAGACTGTTTGAAACTCTTCCACACCACAGCACCTCCATTCAAGCTAAAAACATAGCCTGATTGCGATCGGAAATCATCCTGGTCCGACTGGAATGAAGTGTCAGTATAACCCTCTATACTGATTTCTTCCTGACCACCATATATCAAGAACATATCTTTGGTCCTCCGCAGATATTTTAAAATGTTCTTGACTGCAATCCAGTGCGCCACACCTGGATTACTTTGGAATCGACTGGTCACGCTTAACCCGTAAGCGACGTCTGGGCGAGTACACAACATCGCATACATAATGGACCCAATAGCCGAAGCATAAGGCGTATTGTCCATTTCATCTTTCTCAGTCTGTGTTTGTGGACACTGACTCTTCGAAAGATTCAGACCATGTCTGACTGGAAGATATCCACGTTTAGAATTCTCTAAATGGAATCTCTCCAGGACTTTATCGATGTAAGTACTCTGGCACAGCCCGAGAAGCCTCTTAGATCTATCCCGGTAGATCTTCACACCTAACACATAGGCTGCTTCTCCTAGATCTTTCATCTGGAAACATTTTCCTAACCATGCTTTAACAGCATGCAGTTCAGGAATATCATTTCCAATGATCAAGATATCATCGACGTAGAGGACTAGGAAAGTAATCACGCTCCCACTAAACCTCTTATATACACACGGGTCATCCTCGTTCTTGATGAAACCAAACTCAGAGATTGATTCATCAAAACGAATGTTCCAGCTTCTAGATGCTTGTTTAAGTCCATAAATGGACTTCTTTAACTTGCATATTTTATGACGATCTGATGGATTCGTGAAACCTTCCGGTTGTGTCATATACACATCCTCATCCAGATTTCCATTAAGGAAAGCTGTCTTCACATCCATCTGCCAGATCTCATAATCGTAATATGCAGCTATCGCGAAAAGAATCCGAATAGACTTAAACATGGCTACAGGTGAGAAAGTTTCATCATAATCTATCCCGTAGATTTGTTTGAAACCTTTCGCAACTAGCCTGCCTTTATAGGTAACTACGTTACCATCCATGTCAATCTTCTTCTTGAAGATCCATTTACAGCCTATAGGGATTACTCCCGGAGGCGGATCAACCAAATCCCAGACTTGGTTATCTGACATGGAGTCCATCTCGGCTCGCATAGCATTAAGCCATCTAGCTGACTCCGGTCCACTGACCGCATCCGCATAAGTGAGGGGTTCATCATTATCAATGATGTAGACTCCGTCATAGCGCTCAGGCTGTCGACGGATCCTTCCCGATCTACGCGGTTCCCGTGATATTTGAGCCTCAGGTTGTGTAGTAACCCGATCTACCGGCTCAGGCACATCCAACTGTGCTTGACTACTTTGTCCTTCCTCTGGAATCTCATCTAGCTTTATTTCTCTCCCACTGGCCTCTTGCAGAAGAAATTCCTTCTCAAGAAATATGGCCGTCCGAGCAACAAAAACTTTGTTCTCTTTGGGATCGTAGAAATAATAACCCTTAGTTTCCTTAGGGTAACCGACAAAGATACATTTCTCAGATCTGCTCTCCAGTTTCCCAGAGGCGAGCTTTTTGACATAAGCCTCGCAACCCCAGATCCTGATAAATGTCAAGCTCGGCTGTTTCCCATACCATAACTCATATAGCGTCTTTGAAACTGCCTTGGATGGCACTCGGTTTAGTACATTTGTAGCTGTTTCCAGTGCAAAACCCCAAAAGGAGTATGGAAGAGTAGCCTGACTCATCATAGAACGAACCATATCAAGCAACGTTCTATTTCTCCTCTCGGACACACCATTCCATTGCGGTGTTCCTGGCGGAGTGAGCTGTGAGATAATCCCACACTCTTTTAGATAGTCAGTAAACGCATGACTTTGGTATTCACCACCTCGATCAGAACGAAGTGCCTTGATATTTCGGCCTAGCTAATTTTGTACTTCATTTTTGAACTCTTTGAACTTGTCAAAAGATTCACTCTTATGTCTCATAAGATAGACATAACCATACCTACTGAAATCATCAGTAAAGGTAATGAAGTACTGATAGCCACCTCTGGCATGTTTACTAAATGGCCCACACACATCACTGTGTATAAGGTTAAGTAAACCTGAAGCCCTTTGACCTTTATTAGAAAAAGGTGACTTCGTCATTTTACCCATCAAACAAGCTTTGCATGTATCAATCTCCTTATAGGAGAATGATCCCAGCAGTCCATGATCATGCAACCGCTTAATGCGCTTCTCGTTAATATGGCCTAAACGACTATGCCAAAGCAAGGTGCTGTCATCAGCATACTTGGCTTTCTTATTATCAATGTTTTGTATAGAATTTTCCATGTCCAACATGAACAACCCATTGTTAATTGAACCAGTTGCATACACAATATTATCACAAGATAAAACACACTTTGAAATATTGCATTCAAAGGCAAATCCTTTCCTGACAAGAGCAGGAATAGAGATAATATTCTTAGTAATACTGGGTACAAAATAACAATTGTTTAATTCCAATACAATGCCAGATGGTAAAGAAATGAAATAGTCTCCTACAGCAACAGCAGCAACCCGTGCCCCGTTTCCAACGCGTAGGTCTACCTCATGCTGTCCCACCTGCCTTCTTCTCTTGAGTTCCTGTACATTTGAACAAATGTGAACTCCACATGCAGTGTCCAACACCCATGAAATGGTAGAAGAAGATAACATGACCTCAGTCACATATATACCTGAGCCAGAAGCGATGCTTCCCCTCTTATCTCCTTGGAGCGCTTTACAGTCCTTTTTCTAGTGACCCAGCTGGCCACAGTGGAAACACCTGTTGTCCTTCGACCGCTTGACCTTCTGTTTCAGAGCCTTGCTGTAATTCTTGACAGGGGCCTTGCCCTTCTTCCCCTTCTTCTTGTTCCTTGAAGGAACCATCAAGACAGAGGTTGAAGGCTTTCCCTTCAGAGTTTCCTCAGTTGTCAAGAGCATATTCAGCAGCTCTGCCGGCGTACAATCGATTTTGTTCATATTAAAGTTAATAATGAACGCATCGAAAGAGGGCGGGAGAGACTGCAGAATAATATCCACAGCAAGCTCCTGGTTGATGGTATGCCCCAGTTTCTCCAGAGCCTCCTTGTGCCCAATCATCTTGAGCACGTGAGCTCCCACTGGGCTCCCTTCAGCCAGTTTGCTCTAAAAGAACAGCTTCGTCAGATTATAGCGTTCTGTCCTCGCCTGTGCAGCATACAGCATCTTGAGGTTCGCTATAATCTCTATAGCCGACAAATCCTCATGCTGACGCTGCAGCGGTGGCGTCATAGACGCTAGCATCAGGCAAGCGACATCAATGCTATCATTGACGTGCTTTTCATAGGCTTCCCGAACCGCCCTGGCGGCGTTCGGAGCGGGCTGCGGCGGTATCGCCGTCTCGAGGACATACAGTTTCCTCTCTACCTTAAGAATGATCTTAAGGTGTCCGAACCAGTCAGAGAAGTTCGGCCCAGCAAACTTCTCCCTTTCCAGTAGGGATCGCACATTGAAGCTCATGGTGTTCGTTGCTGCAGGAATCTACAACAAGCAAGAACAGCAAGGTCAGTATCAATGTTAAGAATCAATCCAGGACTTAAGAAAGATTCTTTTCTCACTATTTTGTCTGACTGAAAAATCCAGTAAACAGTCCGAAAGAGTAACACTCTTTTAGTGAGATGGGATCCAGATTTCATACTTGGTCTCCGCGTCCCGCTCAGGCGAGATAAGATGCACAGAGATGACAAGCACTAATTTCTGGTAGGCTGTCCTAGCCAATCGCCAACCCGTGCGATTCCCCTTCATCTGGGCAATCCAGCAGACTGTGCCAACTGAGTTGGTACAACACAATCTCTGACCCCGCAGATGGCTGCCTCCATGTGCTACCATATGCGCCACATATGTAGCTTACATGGTCAAGCTGACCCGACCTACTCCCTGGACCACCACGTGCTATGCTGAGCAACGAGAAGCGATAAATCCCTTCTCTGTAACACGCAGGTGTAATCCAGCACCGTCTGAAGATAGATGGACGTGCCCACTGAGTGGGTACAACACGGCTCCAACGATAATCAGAACAGTGAGGTTTCGCGTCAGAAGGCTTACGAGCTTGATATTTTAGCGTTGGATTTTAACGGTCTTTTATCTTCTTCACTATCATGCAATTCCTATGGTGATAGCAGAAGATAAACTCATGCAGTTCTAATTATAACCAATAAAAAGAAAGCATGGATCTTATGTGGTAAAAGCCCAAAGCCTAAGTAAGACCTTAAGATACTTAAGTCTTCACTTGCTCTTCTTGGGACTTTTGCATCTCATCTGGTCCAACCCAGGGCCCTAGCGCCAAGAGCACCTCAGGTGCGCCACCAGGTGAATGCCCCTCTGGGATGTGTGCCTTTGTGCTCTTGTCTAATCAAATACAATTTGATCTATCTAGACAAGTTTGACTCGCAGGTCAATTATACAATAAATTAATTAAAAATGTGATTCGCAGATCACAAATTAATTTACAAGTTTAATTCCAGGCTCGCAGGCCCCAGCACAGCACACATTTAACATGGGCAGCCCACATAAGAATAAATAGACAAGCATCATGGCATCAATCAACATGTGATCCTTTTACAAGAAAATAAAATTTTGAAAACCCCATTGGCATCAATTTTAATTTTCTTATGAGCCCTACAACCTTACAATGGTCCATTGATAGGGATCCACTCATCCATCTGGTCAGATCCTCTGCCCTTGCATGCACCGAGTCCTAACTGACCCGAGTTGACCTAATGGTCAACCATGCATGCGCCAAGGGCTGAACAACCCTCATGAGTTCTGGCAAGCGGGTGTGACCCCGGGCCTAACTCATGTGTGTTCGCTGGTTGTCTCAACCAGACCTCGCTACACGCCTAAGATGCAATCGACCTATGGCCACCTCATGCTTGCGCACAGGTGCCATCTGGTCGATCCATCTAGGCTGTCAGATGGTCTGATCAGACTGTTGGATCTAACCAAGAGGTGACTTCAACCCCATCAACCCATCTAAGGGTTTATAGTAGGCGCCATTAGATCTAAATGGAGCGCGCAAGATGTAACAAGTTTTAGGTAAAAACAACTACAACATGCGCAACAACAATGTAAGAAGCTTTCATCTACATTAACATGCGCAACTAGATACATGGCAACAAGCGCAAACATGATGAAACTTCAAGATAGATCTATCACATGCGTTGGCATATTAGGATCACAAACAAGCAACATGAAGCAATCATATGAATCTACAAGAACCCTATCCTCTGATACCAATTGTTGGGTCCCCTTCAAGGGGGAGCGCAAGCGGATAAAACCCCTTTCAAGAGGGAGGCGCAAAGGGTGAAACCCTAAAGGGGGCGGCGCATGTGCTAGTTTAAGGGGTGTCACCCTTAAGACCGCATGTAGATCATATGGTTAACTTATGTATAAGCGAAAGGATCTTTAAAGGGATCATACCAATGCCATGAAGTTGGATGTCGGCTTGGAAGAAGAGAGCAACTTTGGTCTCCTCCAAAAGTTCACACACAAGGTGAAGATCTCTTACTTGCTTGGCGTCACTTGTGCTAGCAAGGCACCCAAGCTTCCTTGTCGAATGGAAGGAGATGATGAAGTCTCTCTTGGCCGATGCTTCTCCTCGTCAACATACACCACCCAAGGATGTGTGTCTCGTCAAGAGCAAAGAGGGAGATGAGCGTTAGCAAAACCTTGTGATCGAAATGTGTCAACATTCATCACATTTGCCAAACCGACATGCCAAAATTGGCAAGTCTTCAAAGCATGCGTTATGCGTTCACATGAAGTGAACCAAACGCTTAGCTCTCCTCTCAAATGAACCAAGCGCTCACATATGAGCCGGTTCAATTTAATTGGTCCAATGACCAAACCAAATCAGCCCAAGAATCGGTTCAGACCAAATTAAACCCTAAGGTTCAAAATCTGACCGTTCATCTTTTGATGCTCTTGATCTCTTCGATCCAGCATCCACACTCCCGATCGAAGCTTACCGATCTCAAGCCCTAATCAATCGAACATGATCAGACTGAATCTCACTTACAATCAGAGTTTAATCTCCTTTAAACTGAATCAAAACAATCCAGTCCACCCGATCTGACTCAAGTAAGTCATATCACCAAATTGTGCGACCCTAAGGGTTTCCTTTAAATGTCGGTAACGACAACTCACGTTATCACGATCAGTGAGGGGTATCTAGCAACACATCACTGTCTCCCGATATAAAGGAAAGAGTCTTCCAAGACTACACCCAAACCACAGCACAAGTGTGAATCCACTTCACAAGGCATACATGTTTCCTTTGCCACTGGATGTTCTTATTGGACAAGCATGTCAAGCCTGTAACTCCAATACGATGAGCATGATTAGATCAGATGAACATAGTCATCTGGGTATGGCCATACACTATCTCAATCATCTCATACGGGGGGCCCTTTAGAACATCACACTCCTTGAACAAGGAGACGGCAATCCTTTATCTATCACTAGTGTCCTAACCTGACTCATGCTCATTATCCAAGATAGTCTATAATCACTATGTTTCAAATGATATTGAACTACCTCAAAATAATGACATTCATCATTTAGAAACACAAGTGATCTCAAGTCAAAGGACATGTGCCACTTGGTGCTTACAAGGATTATTCACATTGTGACAAGCAATTGAATATCCTAGTAGGGTCTGTCCAGTACATCCAATGTACCCATGAGTCTACATCTTATTCCATGCTCGAAGCATCCTATAAGATTAGCACACATATTAGTCTCAATCATATCAAGGCTGTCTCATGTTCACCAAGATATCTCGACTAAGGACATATGCATGTCAGTCTAGCTGAACAGCTTTGAGACATTATTCAGAAGTACACTTATTACAGCAGACAAGGTAACAACCTGAATAATAACCATGCCTTTATAAACACAAGAGTTTATTACATGATACTTATACAATCCCAAGGCCTCAAACATTAGCCTTAAGGGCATACCCCAACATCTTCACCGTGGACCATGCCATCGCTCTCACCGTGGCCAAAGAGGGTATGGGCCAGGACGCGGTGGACATGCTTGAGCGCTGGGTTGCAAAGACTGGAGGCACGAGCCACGCAAGTAGAGTAGATATGCTCATTGGTAATTGTGCCCCATAAATTCTGTTCACTGTACTCGGTGGGGACCTTGCATTCACACGGTTTAGGAAAACCATAAATGCTGCGTAACTGTGATAGAGTAAGGATATGCTCAATGTTACCAAGACGGAAGGTCAGACGGCCTAGATCGTCCTTAAGAATAGGGTCTGCCTTTACTTCCAAAGAGCTTAGAAACTCCAGTGTGATGCCAATGTAGGTGGGAGAGGATAGTCGCTGAAACTGTTCCCAACCGACTGCAACGTACATCATGTCTACATCTTTGAGCATCTCAAGCATCTGCTGTTGGGAAACCCCGGGGACATTTTACAATTTTCAGAGACACATACATAGATACATTGCACAGCGGAAGAATGTCCCCGAAACAGGTCCGTCCCAAAAACCCAGTGAAGATCACATGCAAGGGGGTCGACACGATGAGTTAGAAAATACCTCAGAGCAAGATGAGGTCGATGTCGTGATAGGCGCCCAAGTGTGCGCCCTCTGCAGTCTCACACACACGGATGCCTCGAGTCCTCTTCTTCCACGCCCGGTGCTAGCCTCGGGAAGAAGATCCAAGCCTTAGGGAGATGCTCCAACCACCTTGCGCCACCAAGAGAGAAAGATGCGCCAAGTGGTAAGGAAGGAGAAGCTTGCGGCCACTTGATGGAAGAGGAAGAGATTGCGCCCTTGCTCCTTGCTCTCGCTCCCTTCTTATGTTCACGCCTCCAAGGATGAATAATCATTAAGAGGGGGCGGCTAGGGTCACATATATAGGGCAAGAGGCGATTAGGGCAAGAGCTAGGATCATGACAAGTGTAGGGCTAGGATGAGGAGATTTGATGCAAGGAAAGTCTCCAAGACTTTACCATAAACTTCATTCAACCTTTCCATAATTGCCCAAGTACCATATCAGCCCAAGACATGCCTTAAAGGCATTCATACCATCAAGGTGATGGAACCCTTTCAAGAGGGGAGCGCAAACCCTATTGTGAGAAGAACCCCTTTCATGAGGGGGGCGCAAGTCATATCTTTCTTTCTCATAGCAGCGGAATTAGGGTTTCCACATAAGATCGCATTCTATACTTTCATATAATCAACTTGAATAACAAGTGAGAGATTCGTTACCATGGCCATGGGAAGGAGTCGGCTTGGAAGCTAGAGAACGATAGGGTTCTCCTCCAAAGTGTGCCACACACAAGAAGAAAAATGGCCTACACCTTGTCGTCCTTGTGCTAGCAAGGCTTCAAGGTTCTTTGCCGTATGGAAGGGAGAGAATAGCTTGCTTGGCGAGACTCCTTTTCCTTGTCTTCGTCCTTGTCGTGCTTCACCGAAAATTGGAGAAGCCTTCACAAGCGCATTCAACAAGTGAGTAACCTCCCACACTTATGTGGAGGCGTTACACACATCCCATTTGAAAACCGAATTCCAAATATGGAATGTGTTGAAGGCTTAAGCGTTCACGCCAAGTGAACCAAGCCCTTAACTCACCTTACATGAACCATGCGCTCATCCATGAGCCGGTTCAATGTCGGTTTGGTCCAAGACCAATTAACCCAAGCCAAGCCAATAAATGGTCTAGACCATCTATGAACCTAATGGTTCAAGATCTAACCGTTCATCTCCTGATGCTCTTGATCTCACCGATCTAGCATCATCTCTCTCGATCGAAGCTTACCGATCTCAAGCCCTAATCAATCAAACATGATCAGACCAGATCTCACTTACAATCAGAGATTAAATCCCTTTAAACTGAACCCAAACAATTCAGTCCACACGATCTTACTCAAGTAAGCCATATCTCCAATTTGTGCGACCCTGAGGGTTTCCTTTAAATGTCGGTAACGATAACTCACGTTATCACGATCAGTGAGGGGTATCTAGCAACACATCACTGTCTCCCGATATAAAGGAAAGAGTCTTCCAAGACTACTCCCAAACCATAGCACAAGTGTGAATCAAACTCACGAGGCATGCATGTTTCCTTTGCCACTGGATGTTCTTATTGGACAAGCATGTCAAGCCTGTAACTCCAATACTATGAGCATGATTAGATCAGATGAACACTGTCATCTGGGTATGGCCATACACTTTCTCAATCATCTCTTATAGAGGGGGGGGGGCCCCATTAGAACATCACACTCCCTGAACAAGGAGACGGCAATCCTTTATCTATCACAAGTGCCCTAACCTGACTCAAGCTCACCATCCAAGATAGTCTATAATCATTATGTTTCAAATGATATTGAACTACCTCAAAACAATGACAATCATCATTTAGAAACACAAGTGATCTCAAGTCAAAGGACATGTGCCACTTGCTGCTTACAAGGATCATTCACATTGTGACAAGCAATGGAATATCCCAGTAGGGTCTGTCCAGTACATCCAATGTACCCATGAGTCTACATCTTATTCCATGCTCGAAGCATCCTATAGGAGTAGCACTCATATCAGTCTCAATCATATCAAGGCTGTCTCATGTTCACCAAGATATCTCGACTAAGGACTTATAGCCTGTCAGCCTAGCTGAACAGCTTTGAGACATTATTCAGAAGTACACTTATTACAGCAGACAAGGTAACAACCTGAATAATAACCATGCCTTTTATAAACTTAAGAGTTTATTACATGATACTTTTACAATCCCAAGGCCTCAAACATTAGCCTTAAGGGCATACCCCAACAATCTCCCACTTGCACTTAATCTAATGGTTGAGAAATCTCAAACCCATATTATTACAGTGCTTCTCATGCTTCTGCTGCGCCAGAGGCTTGGTAAGCGGGTCTGCCAGATTGTCATCTGTATGAACCTTGCATATTTTGATCTCGCCACGATCAATGATCTCCCGGATCAAGTGAAACCGTCTCTGTATGTGCTTGGACTTCTGGTGCGACCGCGGTTCCTTTGCTTGTGCGATGGCTCCAGTGTTATCACAGAAGATAACCAAAGGATCAGCACTCGAAGGAACGACACCAAGTTCTCTCACGAACTTACGAATCCACACTGCCTCCTTGGATGCTTCCGAGGCTGCAACATACTCGGCTTCTGTTGTGGAATCAGCAACAGTTGACTGTTTGAAACTCTTCCACACCACTGCTCCACCATTCAAGCTAAAAATATAGCCTGACTGCGATCGGAAATCATCCTGGTCCGACTGGAACGAAGCGTCAGTATATCCCTCTATACTGAGTTCTTCCTGACCACCATATATCAAGAACATATCTTTGGTCCTCCGCAGATATTTTAAAATGTTCTTGACCGCAATCCAGTGCGCCAAACCTGGATTACTTTGGAATCGACTGGTCACGCTTAACCCGTAAGCGACGTCTGGGCGAGTACATAACATCGCATACATAATGGATCCAATAGCCGAAGCATAAGGCGTATTGTCCATTTCATCTTTCTCAGTCTGTGTTTGTGGACACTGACTCTTTGAAAGATTCAGACCATGTCTGACTGGAAGATATCCACGTTTAGAATTCTCTAAATGGAATCTCTCCAGGACCTTATCGATGTAAGTGCTCTGGCACAGCCCGAGAAGCCTTTTAGATCTATCCCGGTAGATCTTCACACCTAATACATAGGCTGCTTCTCCTAAATCTTTCATCTGGAAACATTTTCCTAACCATGCCTTAACAGCATGCAGTTCAGGAATATCATTTCCAATGATTAAGATATCATCGACGTAGAGGATTAGGAATGTAATTACGCTCCCACTAAACCTTTTATATACACACGGGTCATCTTCGTTCTTGATGAAACCAAACTCAGAGATTGATTCATCAAAACGAATATTCCAGCTTCTTGATGCTTGTTTAAGTCCATAAATGGACTTCTTTAACTTGCATATTTTATGACGATCTGCTGGATTAGTGAAACCTTCCGGTTGTGTCATATACACATCCTCATCCAGATTTCCATTAAGGAAAGCTGTTTTCACATCCATCTGCCAGATCTCATAATCGTAATATGCTGCTATCGCGAAAAGAATCCGAATAGACTTAAACATGGCTACAGGTGAGAAAGTTTCATCATAATCTAACCCGTAGATTTGTTTGAAACCTTTCGCAACTAGCCTGCCTTTATAGGTAACCACGTTACCATCCATGTCAATCTTCTTCTTGAAGATCCATTTACAGCCTATAGGGATTACTCCCGGAGGCGGATCAACCAAATCCCAGACTTGGTTATCTGACATGGAGTCCATCTCGGCTCGCATAGCTTCAAGCCATCTAGCTGACTCCGGTCCACTGACCGCATCCGCATAAGTGAGGGGTTCATCATTATCAATGATGTAGACTCCGTCATAGCGCTCAGGCTGTCGACGGATCCTACCCGATCTTCGCGGTTCCCGTGATATTTGAGCCTCAGGTTGCTCAATAACCTGATTTACCGGCTCAGGCTCATCCAACTGTGCTTGACTACTTTGTCCTTCCTCTGGAATCTCATCCAGCTTTATTTCTCTCCCACTGGCCTCTTGCAGAAGAAATTCCTTCTCAAGAAATATGGCCGTCTGAGCAACAAACACCTTGTTCTCTTTGGGATCGAAGAAATAATAACCCTTAGTTTCCTTAGGGTAACCGACAAAGATACATTTCTCAGATCTGCTCTCCAGTTTCCCAGAGGCGAGCTTTTTGACATAAGCCTCGCAACCCCAGATCCTGATAAATGTCAAGCTTGGCTGTTTCCCATACCATAGTTCATATGGCGTCTTTGAAACTGCCTTGGATGGCACTCGGTTTAGTACCTTTGCAGCTGTTTCCAGTGCAAAACCCCAAAAGGAGTATGGAAGAGTAGCCTGACTCATCATGGAACGAACCATGTCTAGTAACGTTCTATTTCTCCTCTCGGACACACCATTCCATTGCGGTGTTCCTGGCGGAGTGAGCTGTGAGATAATCCCACACTCCTTCAGATAGCCAGTAAACGTATGACTTAGGTATTCTCCACCTCGATCAGAACGAAGTGCCTTGATATTTCGGCCTAACTGATTTTGTACTTCATTTTTGAACTCTTTGAACTTGTCAAAAGATTCACTTTTATGTCTCATTAAATAGACATACCCATACCTACTGAAATCATCAGTAAAGGTAATGAAGTACTGATAGCCACCTCTGGCATGTTTACTAAATGGCCCACACACATCACTGTGTATAAGGTCAAGTAAACCTGAAGTCCTTTGACCTTTGTTAGAAAAAGGTGACTTCGTCATTTTACCCATCAAACAAGCTTTGCATGTATCAATCTCCTCATAGGAGAATGATCCCAGCAGTCCATGATCATGCAACCGCTTAATGCGCTTCTCGTTTATATGGCCTAAACGACTATGCCATAGCAAGGTGCTGTCATCAGCATACTTGGCTTTCTTATTATCAATGTTTTGTATAGAATTTTCCATGTCCAACATGTATAACCCATTGTTAATTGAACCAGTTGCATACACAATATTATCATGAGATAAAACACACTTTGAAATATTGCATTCAAAGGCAAATCCTTTCCTGACAAGAGCAGGAATAGAGATAATATTCTTGGTAATACTCGGTACAAAATAACAATTGTTTAATTCTAATACAACGCCAGATGGTAAAGAAATGAAATAGTCTCCTACAGCAACAGCAGCAACCCGTGCCCCGTTTCCAACTCGTAGGTCTACCTCATGCTGTCCCACCTGCCTTCTTCTCTTGAGTTCCTGTACATTTGAACAAATGTGAACTCCACATGCAGTGTCCAACACCCATGAAATGGTAGAAGAAGATAACATGACCTCAGTCACATATATACCTGAGCCAGAAGCGATGCTTCCCCTCTTATCTCCTTGGAGCGCTTTACAGTCCTTTTTCCAGTGACCCAGCTGGCCACAGTGGAAACACCTGTTATCCTTCGACCGCTTCACCTTCTGTTTCAGGGCCTTGCTGTAATTCTTGACAGGGGCCTTGCCCTTCTTCCCCTTCTTCTTGTTCCTAGAAGGAACCATCAAGACAGAGGTTGAAGGCTTACCCTTCAGAGTTTCCTCAGTGGTCAAGAGCATATTCAGCAGCTCTGCCGGCGTACAATCGATCTTGTTCATATTAAAGTTAATAATGAACGCATCGAAAGAGGGCGGAAGAGACTGCAGAATAATGTCCACAGCAAGCTCCTGGTTGATGGTATGCCCCAGTTTCTCCAGAGCCTCCTTGTGCCCAATCATCTTGAGCACGTGAGCTCCCACTGGGCTCCCTTCAGCCAGTTTGCTCTGAAAGAAGAGCTTCGTCAGATTATAGCGTTCTGTCCTCGCCTGTGCAGCATACAGCATCTTGAGGTTCGCTATAATCTCTATAGCCGACATATCCTCATGCTGACGCTGCAGCGGTGGCGTCATAGACGCTAGCATCAGGCAAGCGACATCAATGCTATCATTGACGTGCTTTTCGTAGGCATCCCGAACCGCCCTTGCGGCGTTCGGAGCGGGCTGCGGCGGTATCGCCGTCTCGAGGACATACAGTTTCCTCTCTGCCTTAAGAACAATCTTAAGGTGTCCGAACCAGTCAGAGAAGTTCGGCCCAGCAAACTTCTCCCTTTCCAGTAGGGATCGCACATTGAAGCTCATGGTGTTCGTTGCTGCAGGAATCTACAACAAGCAAGAACAGCAAGGTCAGTATCAATGTTTCAGAATCAATCCAGGACTTAAGAAAGATTCTTTTCTCACTATTTTGTCTGACTGAAAAATCCAGTAAACAGTCCGAAAGAGTAAACACTCTTTTAGTGAGATGGGATCCAGATTTCATACTTGGTCTCCGCGTCCCGCTCAGGCGAGATAAGATGCACAGAGATGACAAGCACTAGTTTCTGGTAGGCTGTCCCAGCCAATCGCCAACCCGTGCGATTCCCCTTCATCTTGGCAATCCAGCAGACTGTGCCAACTGAGTTGGTACAACACAGTCTCTGATCCCAAAGATGGCTGCCTCCATGTGCTACCATATGCGCCACATATGTAGTCTACATGGTCAAGCTGACCTGACCTACTCCCTGGACCACCACGTGCTATGCTGAGCAACGAGAGGGGATAAATCCCAACTCTGTAACACGCAGGTGAAATCCAGCACCGTCTGAAGATAGATGGACGTGCCCACTGAGTGGGTTCAACACGGCTCCAACGATAGTCAGAAAGGTGAGGTTTTGCGTCAGAAGGCTTACGAGCTTGATATGTTAGCGTTGGATTTTAACGGTCTTTTATCTTCTTACTATCAGGCATGTCCTATGGCTATAGCAGAAGATAAACATAGATATGCAATTCTAATTATTAGCAATAAGTAGAAAGCATGATCTTATGTGGTAAAAGCCCATGAACCCTAGTAAGACCTTAATATTACTTAAGTCTTCACTTGAGCTTCATTGCATCTCATCTGGTCCAACCCAGTGCCCTAGCGCCAAGAGCACCTCAGGTGCACCACCAGGTGAATGCCCCACTTGGATGTGTGCCTTTGTTCTTGTCTAATCAAAGTACATTTGATCTATCTAGACAAGGTTGACTCGCAGGTCAACAACATATTATAAATTAAGTACAATGTGATTCGCAGATCACAAATTAATTTACAATTTTTAAGTCCAGGCACGCAGGCCCCAGCACAGCACACAATTGGGCAACCCACATAAGACTAAATAAACAAGCAAATGGTTCAATCAACATGTGATCCAATCATCTTGAAATTAAAAGTTTTGAAAACCCCATGGCATCAATTTTAATTTCCTTATGAGCCCTACAACCTTACAATGGTCCATTGATAGGGATCCACTCATCCATCTAGTTAGATCCTGTGCCCTTGCATGCACCGAGTCCTAACTGACCCGAGTTGACCTAATGGTCAACCATGCATGCCCCAAGGGCTGAACCACCTTCAAGAGGTTTGGCAAGCGGGTGTGACCCCGGGCCTAACTCAAGAGTGTTCACTGGTTGTCTCAACCAGACCTCGCTACACGCCCTAGATGCAGTCAACCTATAGCCACCTTGTGCTTGCGCATAGGTGCTATCAGGTTAACCCATCTGAGCTGTCAGATGGTCTGATCAGACTTGGATCTAACCTAGTGGTGACTTCAGCCCCATCAACCCATCTAAGGGTTTATAGTAGATGCATATAGATCTAAATGTTTGCGCGCAAGTAGGTATAAGATTTGATGAAATATCATTCAACCATTCAACATACTTATCATGCGCCAACACAACAACATGCGCAACTCATGAAGAAACATACATCTTGCGCAACTCATGAAGAAACATACATCTAAGTTCTAAACTAGCATGTAGGTTTCGGCATGTAAGCAATCACCTTTAGATCTATTCACAAACATATTCATGGATCAAACATGATGATCTACTCATTAGAACCGCAAGCAATCATATGAAAAAGTATAGATTCCCTCTGATACCAATTGATGGAACCCTTTCAAGAGGGGAGCGCAAACCCTATTGTGAGAAGAACCCCTTTCATGAGGGGGGCGCAAGTCATATCTTTCTTTCTCATAGCAGCGGAATTAGGGTTTCCACATAAGATCGCATTCTATACTTTCATATAATCAACTTGAATAACAAGTGAGAGATTCGTTACCATGGCCATGGGAAGGAGTCGGCTTGGAAGCTAGAGAACGATAGGGTTCTCCTCCAAAGTGTGCCACACACAAGAAGAAAAATGGCCTACACCTTGTCGTCCTTGTGCTAGCAAGGCTTCAAGGTTCTTTGCCGTATGGAAGGGAGAGAATAGCTTGCTTGGCGAGACTCCTTTTCCTTGTCTTCGTCCTTGTCGTGCTTCACCGAAAATTGGAGAAGCCTTCACAAGCGCATTCAACAAGTGAGTAACCTCCCACACTTATGTGGAGGCGTTACACACATCCCATTTGAAAACCGAATTCCAAATATGGAATGTGTTGAAGGCTTAAGCGTTCACGCCAAGTGAACCAAGCCCTTAACTCACCTTACATGAACCATGCGCTCATCCATGAGCCGGTTCAATGTCGGTTTGGTCCAAGACCAATTAACCCAAGCCAAGCCAATAAATGGTCTAGACCATCTATGAACCTAATGGTTCAAGATCTAACCGTTCATCTCCTGATGCTCTTGATCTCACCGATCTAGCATCATCTCTCTCGATCGAAGCTTACCGATCTCAAGCCCTAATCAATCAAACATGATCAGACCAGATCTCACTTACAATCAGAGATTAAATCCCTTTAAACTGAACCCAAACAATTCAGCCCACACGATCTTACTCAAGTAAGCCATATCTCCAATTTGTGCGACCCTGAGGGTTTCCTTTAAATGTCGGTAACGATAACTCACGTTATCACGATCAGTGAGGGGTATCTAGCAACACATCACTGTCTCCCGATATAAAGGAAAGAGTCTTCCAAGACTACTCCCAAACCATAGCACAAGTGTGAATCAAACTCACGAGGCATGCATGTTTCCTTTGCCACTGGATGTTCTTATTGGACAAGCATGTCAAGCCTGTAACTCCAATACTATGAGCATGATTAGATCAGATGAACACTGTCATCTGGGTATGGCCATACACTTTCTCAATCATCTCTTATAGAGGGGGGGGCCCCATTAGAACATCACACTCCCTGAACAAGGAGACGGCAATCCTTTATCTATCACAAGTGCCCTAACCTGACTCAAGCTCACCATCCAAGATAGTCTATAATCATTATGTTTCAAATGATATTGAACTACCTCAAAACAATGACAATCATCATTTAGAAACACAAGTGATCTCAAGTCAAAGGACATGTGCCACTTGCTGCTTACAAGGATCATTCACATTGTGACAAGCAATGGAATATCCCAGTAGGGTCTGTCCAGTACATCCAATGTACCCATGAGTCTACATCTTATTCCATGCTCGAAGCATCCTATAGGAGTAGCACTCATATCAGTCTCAATCATATCAAGGCTGTCTCATGTTCACCAAGATATCTCGACTAAGGACTTATAGCCTGTCAGCCTAGCTGAACAGCTTTGAGACATTATTCAGAAGTACACTTATTACAGCAGACAAGGTAACAACCTGAATAATAACCATGCCTTTTATAAACTTAAGAGTTTATTACATGATACTTTTACAATCCCAAGGCCTCAAACATTAGCCTTAAGGGCATACCCCAACACAAGGGAGAAGGGCTAGGCGCAAATTGCTTCCTTAATGAAGCAATTTTGCCACCCTAACCCCATTATGCCCCTTAGGCGCCAATGGGGTTGGGTTTCTCCCCATTATACCCTTTTAGCCTCTCTTCTCTTCATGAGAACTTGTTATTGGGCTTCCTTGGATAATGAGCTAGCCCAAACTTCATCCTATGGGTTGATTTAAGCATTTGGATCCAATCTAATGCAACCCTAATCCAAGTGTGACCAACCATGGTCAAATATGGGTCAACCTGCCAAAAATGAAGTTTGGCTCCAATAACATTCTTCCATCTCATCAGGCCCATTGGTGCTGATGAAATCCCCAAATTAGATCCGAGTTATCCAATAACTTGATCATAAGGCTTCTCGATCAATACGAGAACTCAAGTATCAAGGTGTGCGACCCTGTAGGTTCTTCTGACGCTGGCAGTGCTGACCAAAGGTCACCACAAGCAGTGAGTGGCACCTAGCAGTGCATCGCTGCTACCCAGGTCATTGGAATGGATATCGACATCGACATCCCCATCATCGCAACTAGGTACAGATGCATTACAGTCTCTTTGCCGGACTGATATCCGATTGGACAAGTGTGTCACCACTTGTTTTCACCCAATCACATGGCTATGACTAAAACAGGTTCTTACCTGGGTATGGCCATACACTCTCAGTCATAGAACCATAGAGGAGCTCCATGGATATCATACTTCCCTAAGGAAGGGGCAAATCCTATGTCTGTCCATTGACCTTCTCATATGGGTCGTGATATGCTCAATGACAACCGTTATGACCTCCCAACTACGGTGAGGTGTTAGGTTGTATCAAAGCAAGTCGCTAACCATATAGAACGATCAATGACCTCAAGTCAAGGGATCAATGCATCTCCTGTCACTTGTGAGGATAACTTATGACACCAAGTCATAGCCTCACAGCGGGTCTTTCCAGTATATCCTCCAATGATATACCCATGTGTCTGCGTTAGCACCACGTACCTAACCAGCTCACATACCAGTCTCTCAAGTACCATAGCTGTCCCATATCCACTAAGGTACATCGACTGGGGACAATAGTTTGAGCACAGATCCAATCTGTCTCCAGGGACATTATCATGTTAGTACATGTGCGCAGATGCAAACAAACATTGACAATGACAATGCTAGAATGATATATATAAATATCAAAGTCAAGTAGTACATAAGTGGACCAAAACTAGGTCCTAGGGCATATACACCAACAATCTCCCACTTGCACTAAGACCTAGAGGTTGAGGAATCTTAACCCCATATCTCTAGCGTGACCATCATGCTTCTGCTGCGCCAAAGCCTTGGTCAATGGGTCTGCCAGATTGTTCTCTGTGTCAACTCTGCTAATCTTGACATCACCTCTTTCAATGATCTCTCTGATCAGGTGAAATCTTCTGAGTATGTGTTTGGATCTTTGATGAGACCGTGGTTCCTTGGCTTGTGCAATTGCTCCATTGTTGTCACAGTAGAGTTCAATGGGATCCATTGCACTAGGGACCACCTGAAGATCAGATATGAACTTCCTCATCCAAACGGCTTCCTTGGCTGCCTCAGAAGCGGCCACATACTCTACCTCAGTTGTAGAATCTGCTATGGTGGATTGCTTGAAGCTCTTCCAGCATACAGCGCCTCCATTTATCTTGAACACATAGCCGGCCTGCGATCTAAAGTCGTCAGGGTCAGACTGGAATGATGCATCAGTATAGCCCTGCACACTGAGCTCTTCCTGTCCCCCATAGACCAAGAACAAATCCTTAGTTCTCCTCAGATACTTTAGGATGTTCTTTACAGCCACCCAGTGCTGCAGACCGGGATTGGATTGGTATCGGCTGGTTATGCTTACAGCATATGCCACGTCTGGTCTAGTACACAACATTGCATACATGATCGATCCTACTGCCGAAGCATAAGGAATTCGACTCATGTTATCCCTCTCAGCCTGTGTTGTAGGACACTGGCTCTTTGAGAGAGTAAGGCCATGTCTTACTGGAAGGTATCCTTTCTTGGATTGCTCCAAGTTAAACCTCTCCAGGACCTTATCAATGTAGGTACTCTGACTAAGGGCCAGGAGCCTCTTGGATCTTTCTCAGTAGATCCTCACGCCTAGAATATAGGCGGCCTCCCCTAAGTCTTTCATCTCAAAACACTTCCCCAACCATGTCTTCACAGCTTGAAGACTAGGGATGTCATTTCCGATGAGCAGTATGTCATCGACATACAAGACCAGAAAAATCACCAAGCTCCCACTGAATTTTCTATATACACAGGTGTCATCTTCGCTTTTGATAAAGCCATAATCTCTCACAGCTTCATCAAATCGAAGATTCCAACTTCGAGATGCTTGCTTTAATCCATAAATGGATCTCTTTAGCCTGCAGACCTTACTAGCCTCTGCAGGATGGATGAAGCCATCAGGTTGTGTCATGTACACATCCTCAGTCAGCTTCCCGTTAAGGAACGCTGTCTTCACATCCATCTGCCATATCTCATAGTCATGATATGCAGCTATAGCAAGCAGAATCCGAATGGACTTGATCATGGCAACTAGCGAGAAGGTTTCATCATAGTCCACCCCGTGGACTTGTTAAAAACCTTTAGCCACTAGTCTACCCTTATAGGTAACTATATTGCCATCCATGTCTGTCTTCTTCTTGAAGACCCATTTACACCCTATGGGTTTTACCCCATCAGGCAGCTCAACCAAATCCCAGACTTGGTTAGCCGACATGGAATCCATCTCGGATCGCATGTCATCAAGCCATCTCTCGGAGTCCGGTCCACTGACCGCCTCATCATAGGTTCTGGGTTCATCCTCAAAGATGAAAATTCCATCGTGTTGAGTCGGCAGCGACCCGTACCTCTCAGGTGCACGATGAATCCTCCCAGACCTACGTGGGACCTGTGTCTGAGCCTCAGGTTGTATAACAACCGGTGCAGATGGCTCAGATTCCATCTCTTTGTCTTGTGGTTGCACTTGGACCTCATCCAAGTCAAACTCCCTCCCACTAACTTCTTTCATAAGAAATTCTTTCTCTAGAAAGACAGCACCCCGAGCAACAAAAACTTTGTTCTTGGTTGGGACATAGAAGTAGTATCCTTTAGTTTCCTTCGGATACCCCACAAATACACACTTATCAGATCTAGGTTCTAGCTTGCTAGAATCCTGACGTTTGACATAAGCCTCACATCCCCAGATCCTGATAAACGTGAGATTAGGGCGTCTCCCACTCCATACCTCGTATGGTATCTTGGAGACACTCTTAGATGGAACATTATTCAGTATCAGAGAAGCTGTCTCAAGTGCATGCCCCCAGAATGAGGGAGGTAGAGTTGCATGACTCATCATAGATCGAACCATATCCAATAAAGTTCGATTTCTCCTTTCAGACACACCATTCCATTGAGGTGTTCCAGGAGGAGTGAGTTGGGATATGATCCCAGACTCTCTCAGATAGTCAAAGAACTCTCCACTCAGGTATTCTCCACCTCGATCTGATCGAAGAGCTTTAATGGATCTTCCAAGCTGGTTCTCTACTTCATTCTTGAACTCTTTGAATTTCTCAAAGGACTCAGATTTATGTCTCATTAGGTAGACATATCCATACCTACTGAAGTCATCAGTGAAGGTAATGAAGTAGTTGTACCCTCCTCTGGCTTGTTTATTGAAAGACCCACACACATCAGTATGTATGAGATCCAATAAACCTCCTGCCCTCTCACCAATCTTGGTGAAGGGTGCCTTTGTCATTTTCCCTAATAAACAAGGTTCACAGGTATCAAACTCCTCCAAGGAACTTGAATCTAACAATCCATTTGCATGGAGTTGTTGGATGCGATTTTTGTTTATATGGGCTAATCGACAGTGCCATAGGAAAGCACCAACTAAACCACTCAGTTTGGTCCTTTTATTACTTATGTTACAGATAGAACTTTCCATATCCAAGATATACAGACCATTGCACAAAGTACCCTTCCCATAGAACATATTTGCAAATGAAAAAGAACAAGAGTTCTTATTTATTTCAAACTTAAATCCCTTCTTTGCTAAGCAAGGAATGGATACAATGTTCTTAGTAAGTGAAGGTACACAAAAGCAATTATCTAGTTCTAATAGAAGTCCAGAAGGCAAGGAGAGAGTCAAGACGCCTACAGCATTAGCAGCAACCTGTGCCCCATTTCCAACGCGTAGGTCAATCTCTCCAGGTCGCACCGATCTACTTTTCTTGAGCCCCTGCATATTTGTACAAATATGAGCTCCACATGCGGTATCCAATACCCATGACATAGAAGTAGAAAGATTGACTTCTGTAACATAGATACCTGAGCATGAAGACGAAGCCTTGCCTCTCTTCTTCTCATTCTGAAGTCGTACTATGTCCTTTATCATGTGAGGTGGTCCTCCACATGAGTAGCACTTATTATTCCTGACTCTTTCCATCTTTGTTTTCAATGTTTTAGTTAAGCCTTTGGGCTTAACACATTGAATGTCTACTTTAGGAGGGTTGAGCTCAACCAATGCATCAAAGAGCTGCCTTAGACTAGAAATAATTTCAGAGACACTCTTAGATTCATATTGCCCTCTTAGCTCGGGCGACATGTTGGTTAGCATCAATTGTGCAATCTCCAAAGTATCAGCTTGATGCTTATCATAAGCATCCTTCTCAGCTGCTGAGGCCAAGCATGGAAGTGGCACAGGAATTGGCTTCTCAAGGACATATAGCTTCCTCTCGAGCTTGAGCACAATTCTCAAGTTCATATACCAATCCTTTAAGTTGGATCCAACCAACTTATCCCTTTCCAGGGTAGATCGCAGTGACCATCTGCCATTGTTCATTGTTCTACAACAACCAAGAAACAGCAGATTAGTACTACTTCGAATCATTTAAACTAGACTTGTTTTAAATGATTACTGCTCCCACTATTTTAAATTCGAATTGACAACCCACAAAGTCAATCGGGAAGTTTAAGACTTCCTAGTGAGATGGGATCCTTATTTCACATGAGGCTTTCCGTCCCACGAGGGTGGGATGAGATGCACAAAGTAACCCATGTTTCCTAAGGTGGGCGCGCCGGCCGGTTGCTCCAAGCAACTCCCCTTGTTGAGACAGTCTTGGGCATTTCATGTCCATCGAGGGCTGGATACAACATGAAACCCTAACCTCTCAACGATGCCTCTAGACTTTCACTATGTGCCCAGTACATGTGAATTTCTAGTCAAGTCCATTCCTAACCGTTTATGCCCAGGACCAATGAGTTTCCTTGCGAAGGCACGCCCAGGTTAAAACTGGACTGGGGAAACCATTGTCACCACACACTTTCTAAAGATAAGTGGGTGTGTCTCACGAGGGTGGGAACCAGTTCACAACTCCACTGATCGATAGCTTAGTGAGGGCTACGCGTTAGAAGGCTTCTAGACTTGATATTTTATGAGGGTTTTTAAGGTCTCATCAGTTTTATCTTATGTCTAACAATATAGGCATGCAATCCTATAGTGATAACATAATGATAAAACATCACAGGCATGCTTTTAGCAGATAAGGAAAGCAGTATGTGATCAAAGCCCTTTCAAGATATTGAACCAACCCATGCCAAAGGAGGTTCAACTCTTGACATAGGACTCAACCCCCTAAGAAAGACCTATCCTAGCCGCCCTCTATCTTGTCTTCATGGTTGGCTCCAAGGTCCTTCCTTCATGGCTTAGCTCTCAAACCTTAAGGGTAGACCTCAAAGGTTCGGCCAATGCCATGATTTTCCTCCAAGGAGAATGCGCCACAATGAAAGATGCCAAGTTAGCTAGCTCTCAAACCAAAAGGGTTCGGCCATGCCTAACTTGTGCCATCAAGCAAGCTTGCGCCTTTTCCTTGATGCTTGTTGCGCCACCATGCAAGGTGCGCCAACTTCATGCATGCGCCAAGCTCCAAGTACATGCGCTTCCCTAGTCTTCTTAAAAGCAAAAGGAAAAGCGGCACGCAGGCCTCACGAGGATACATCACAGGCATGCAAAGGGGGGCTTGACTAATGATCACAACATTATGCACAATCAAGGTATTTACTCATGCAATTCTACATGCTCATGAAAAACATAAAATCTGAAATTTTACTTTTTCATTAAAACTAGTCTCTTTTTCTCATCTTCTTCTCACAAATCTTTTGGTTAATTGCGATTTATTTTTCAAGGTGATTTCAAAGATCCTTTCGGCTGGCAATTTTGTCAGAGCAAGAGACTTGGCCAGTCCAAAGACACAATGCCCGTCCTACTTGACAAAACTACGTGCGCCTTTGATCTTTAAATCAGACAAGAAAAATAGTCCAAAATCCAAAAGAGATTGAGAGGATGATAGAAACAAGAAACCCTAATTTTTCCTACTTAGAAAAATCATTTGCCATGCATTATGCTATTTTCGAAAATAGAGATATGGCATGTAAGCATGAAAGAAAAGCATAAAACTTCGTTCGAGTCTTGCAAGTCCCTCTGATACCACTGTTGGGAAACCCCGGGGACATTTTACAATTTTCAGAGACACATACATACATACATTGCACAGCGGAAGAATGTCCCCGAAACAGGTCCGTCCCAAAAACCCAGTGAAGATCGCATGCAAGGGGGTCGACACAATGAGTTAGAAAATACCTCAGAGCAAGATGAGGTCGATGTCGTGATAGGCGCCCAAGTGTGCGCCCTCTGCAGTCTCACACACACGGATGCCTCGAGTCCTCTTCTTTCACGCCTGGTGCTAGCCTCGGGAAGAAGATCCAAGCCTTAGGGAGATGCTCCAACCACCTTGCGCCACCAAGAGAGAAAGATGCGCCAAGTGGTAAGGAAGGAGAAGCTTGCGGCCACTTGATGGAAGAGGAAGAGATTGCGCCCTTGCTCCTTGCTCTCGCTCCCTTCTTATGTTCATGCCTCCAAGGATGAATAATCATTAAGAGGGGGCGGCTAGGGTCACATATATAGGGCAAGAGGCGATTAGGGCAAGAGCTAGGATCATGACAAGTGTAGGGCTAGGATGAGGAGATTTGATGCAAGGAAAGTCTCCAAGACTTTACCATAAACTTCATTCAACCTTTCCATAATTGCCCAAGTACCATATCAGCCCAAGACATGCCTTAAAGGCATTCATACCATCAAGGGAGAAGGGCTAGGCGCAAATGTTGGGGTATGCCCTTAAGGCTAATGTTTGAGGCCTTGGGATTGTATCAGTATCATGTATAAACTTCATGTTTATAAAGGCAATGGTTGTTATTCAGGTTGTTACATTATCTGCTGCAATATGTATACTTCTGAATAATGTCTCAATGCTGTTCAGCTTGGCTGACATGCAGTATAGTCCTTAGTCGAGATATCTTGGTGAACATGAGACAGCCTTGATATGATTGAGACTAATATGTGTTCTAATCTTATAGGATGCTTCGAGCATGGAATAAGATGTAGACTCATGGGTACATTGGATGTACTGGACAGACCCTACTAGGTTATTCAATTGCTTGTCACAATGTGAATAATCCTTGTATGCAAACAAGTGGCATATTTTCCTCTGACTTGAGATCACTTGTGTTTCTAAATGATGATTGGCATTGTTTTGAGGTAGTTCAATATCATTTGAAACATAATGGTTATAGATTATCTTGGATAATGAGCATGAGTCATGTTAGGGCACTAGTGATAGATATAGGATTGCCGTCTCCTAGTTTGGAGTGTGATGTTCTAATGGGGCCCCTCCTGGATGAGATGATTGAGAAAGTGTATGGCCATACCCAGGTGACTATGTTCATCTGATCTAATCATTCTCATCATATTGGATCTACAGGCTTGACACGCTTGTCCAATAAGAACATCCAGTGGCAAAGGAAACTTGTATGCCTAGTGAAATGGATTCACACTTGTGCTGTGGTTTGGGTGTAGTCTTGGAAGACTCTTTCCTTTATATCGGGAGATAGTGATGTGTTGCTAGATACCCCTCACTGATCGTGATAACGTAAGTTATCGTTACCGACGTTTAAAGGAAACCCTTAGGGTCGCACAATTTGATGATATGGCTTACTTAAGTCAGATCGTGTGGACTGAATTGTTTTGGTTCAGTTTAAAGGGATTTAATCTCTGATTGTAAGTGAGATCTGGTCTGATCATGTTTGTGTTGGGGTATGCCCTTAAGGCTAATGTTTGAGGCCTTGGGATTGTATTAGTATCATGTAATAAACTCTTAAGTTTATAAAGGCATGGTTATTATTCAGGTTGTTACCTTGTCTGCTGTAATAAGTGTACTTCTGAATACTGTCTCAAAGCTGTTCAGCTAGGCTGACAGGCTATATGTCCTTAGTCGAGATATCTTGGTGAACATGAGACAGCCTTGATATGATTGAGACTAATATGAGTGCTAATCTTATAGGATGCTTCGAGCATGGAATAAGACGTAGACTCATGGGTACATTGGATGTACTGGACAGACCCTACTGGGATATTCCATTGCTTGTCACAATGTGAATGATCCTTGTAAGCAGCAAGTGGCACATGTCCTCTGACTTGAGATCACTTGTGTTTCTGAATGATGATTGTCATTGTCTTGAGGTAGTTCAATATCATTTGAAACATAATGATTATAGACTATCTTGGATGGTGAGCTTGAATCAGGTTAGGGCACTAGTGATAGACATAGGATTGCCGTCTCCTTGTTTAAGGAGTGTAGTGTTCTAAGGGCCCCCCTATATGAGATGATTGAGATAGTGTATGGCCATACCCAGATGACTATGTGCATCTGATCTAATCATGCTCATCGTATTGGAGTTACAAGCTTGACCCGCTTGTCCAATAAGAACATCCAGTGGCAAAGGACACTTGTATGCCTTGTGAATTGAGTCACACTTGTGCTATGGTTTGGGAGTAGTCTTGGAAGACTCTTTCCTTTATATCGGGAGACAGTGATGTGTTGCTAGATACCCCTCACTGATCGTGATAACGTAAGTTATCGTTACCGACATTTAAAGGAAACCCTCAGGGTCGCACAATTTGGTGATATGGCTTCCTTAAGTCAGATCGTGTGGACTGAATTGTTTTGGTTCAGTTTAAAGAGATTTAATCTCTGATTGTAAGTGAGATCTGGTCTGATCATGTTTGATTGATTAGAGCTTTAGATCGGTAAGCTTCGATCGAGAGAGATGATGCTAGATCGATGCGATCAGAAGCGTCAGATGATGAATGGTCAGATCTAGGACCTTGGGGTCTAATTTGATCTAGACTTAATTTATGGGCTGATTTGGTTTCGCTATTGAACCAAGGATATTGAACCGGCTCATGGGTTGAGCGCTTGGTTCAAGAGGGAGAAGAGGTTGCGTTTGGTTCATGGAAACGTGAACGCCAACTCTTAATCGTTGCCAATTTTGGAAAGTTCCAAAAGCATAACGCATATGCGTTCATGGCTTGATGTCTCTCTAATGTTTTTCGGTTTTGCTTCTTGGACGTGGTTTTGGAACGGCTTGCTCGTGTGGAAGGCATCGTTCTTGCGCCAAGGAAGAAGAGCTCTCGAAAAGAAGGAAGCCCTTTTCATCTAATCTCCTACACACGGTTGGAAAAGCTTGGCAATCTTGCTAGCACAAGAGTTGCGCAAGGAGGAAGCTTTCATCCCTTGTGTGTGATTTCTTTGGAGAAGATCCCTTCGATCTTTCTTCTTCCAAGCCGCACCTTCCCATGGCCATGGTAATGAATCTCTCACTTGTTATTCAAGTTGATTATATGAAAGTATAGAATGCGATCTTATGTGGAAACCCTAATTCCGCTGCTATGAGAAAGAAACATATGACTTGCGCCCCCCTCATGAAAGGGGTTCTTCTCACAATAGGTTTTGCGCTCCCCTCCTGAAAGGGTTCCATCAATTGGTATCAGAGCCAATCTATACTTTTTCATATGATTGCTTGCGGTTCTAATGAGTAGATCATCATGTTTGATCCATGAATATGTTGGTGAATAGATCTAAAGGTGATTGCTCACATGCCGAAACCTACATGCTAGTTTAGAACTTAGATGTATGTTTCTTCATGAGTTGCGCAAGATGTATGTTTCTTCATGAGTTGCGCAAGATGTATGTTTCTTCATGAGTTGCGCATGTTGTTGTGTTGGCGCATGATAAGTATGTTGAATGGTTGAATGATATTTCATCAAATCTTATACCTACTTGCGCGCAAACATTTAGATCTATATGCATCTACTATAAACCCTTAGATGGGTTGATGGGGCTGAAGTCACCTCTAGGTTAGATCCATTAGTCTGATCAGACCATCTGACAGCTCAGATGGGTTAACCTGATAGCACCTATGCGCAAGCACAAGGTGGCTATAGGTTGACTGCATCTAGGGCGTGTAGCGAGGTCTGGTTGAGACACTACTGAACACACTTGAGTTAGGCCCGGGGTCACACCCGCTTGCCAAAACTCATGGGGGTAGTTCAGCCCTTGGCGCATGCATGGTTGACCATTAGGTCAACTCGGGTCAGTTAGGACTCGGTGCATGCAAGGGCAAAGGATCTAACTAGATGGATGAGTGGATCCCCATCAATGCACCATTGTAAGGTTGTAGGGCTCATAAGGAAATTAAAATTGATGCCATGGGGTTTTCAAAACTTTTAATTTCAAGATGATTGGATCACATGTTGATTGAACCATATGCTTGTCTATTTAGTCTTATGTGGGTTGCCCAATTGTGTGCTGTGCTGGGGCCTGCGTGCCTGGACTTAAAAAAAAATTGTAAATTAATTTGTGATCTGCGAATCACATTGTACTTAATTTATAATATGTTGTTGACCTGCGAGTCAATCTTGTCTAGATAGATCAAATGTACTTTGATTAGACAAGAACAAAGGCACACATCCAAGAGGGGCATTCACCTGGTGGTGCACCTGTGGTGCTCTTGGCGCTAGGGCACTGGGTTGGACCAGATGAGATGCAATGAAGCTCAAGTGAAGACTTAAGTAATATTAAGGTCTTACTAGGGTTCATGGGCTTTTACCACATAAGATCATGCTTTCTACTTATTGCTAATAATTAGAATTGCATATTTATGTTTATCTTCTGCTATAGCCATAGGACATGCCTGATAGTAAGAAGATAAAAGACCGTTAAAATCCAACGCTAACATATCAAGCTCGTAAGCCTTCTGACGCGAAACCTCACCTTTCTGACTATCGTTGGAGCCGTGTTGAACCCACTCAGTGGGCACGTCCATCTATCTTCAGACGGTGCTGGATTTCACCTGCGTGTTACAGAGTTGGGATTTATCCCCTCTCGTTGCTCAGCATAGCACGTGGTGGTCCAGGGAGTAGGTCAGGTCAGCTTGACCATGTAGACTACATATGTGGCGCATATGGTAGCACATGGAGGCAGCCATCTCTGGGATCAGAGACTGTGTTGTACCAACTCAGTTGGCACAGTCTGCTGGATTGCCAAGATGAAGGGGAATCGCACGGGTTGGCGATTGGCTGGGAGAGCCTACCAGAAACTAGTGCTTGTCATCTCTGTGCATCTTATCTCGCCTGAGCGGGACGCGGAGACCAAGTATGAAATCTGGATCCCATCTCACTAAAAGAGTGTTACTCTTTCGGACTGTTTACTGGATTTTTCAGTCAGACAAAATAGTGAGAAAAGAATCTTTCTTAAAGTCCTGGATTGATTCTGAAACATTGATACTAACCTTGCTGTTCTTGCTTGTTGTAGATTCCTGCAGCAACGAACACCATGAGCTTCAATGTGCGATCCCTACTGGAAAGGGAGAAGTTTGCTGGGCCGAACTTCTCTGACTGGTTCGGACACCTTAAGATCGTTCTTAAGGCAGAGAGGAAACTGTATGTCCTCGAGACGGCGATACCGCCGCAGCCCGCTCCGAACGCCGCAAGGGCGGTTCGGGATGCCTATGAAAAGCACGTCAATGATAGCATTGATGTCGCTTGCCTGATGCTAGCGTCTATGACGCCACCACTGCAGCGTCAGCATGAGGATATGTCGGCTATAGAAATTATAGCGAACCTCAAGATGCTGTATGCTGCACAGGCGAGGACAGAACGCTATAATCTGACAAAGCTCTTCTTTCAGAGCAAACTGGCTGAGGGGAGCCCAGTGGGAGCTCACGTGCTCAAGATGATTGGGCACAAGGAGGCTCTGGAGAAACTGGGGCATACCGTCAACCAGGAGCTTGCTGTAGATATTATTCTGCAGTCTCTTCCGCCTTCTTTCGATGCGTTCATCATTAACTTTAATATGAACAAAATCGATTGTACGCCGGCAGAGCTGCTGAATATGTTCTTGACTACTGAGGAAACTCTGAAGGGCAAGCCTTCAACCTCTGTCTTAATGGTTCCTTTTAGGAACAAGAAGAAGGGGAAGAAGGGCAAGGCCCCTGTCAAGAATTACAGCAAGGCCCTGAAACAGAAGGTGAAGCGGTCGAAGGACAACAGGTGTTTCCACTGTGGCCAGCTGGGTCACTGGAAAAAGGACTGTAAAGCGCTCCAAGGAGATAAGAGGGGAAGCATCGCTTCTGGCTCAGGTATATACGTGACGGAAGTCATGGTTTCATCTTCTTCTATATCATGGGTGTTGGACACTGCATGTGGAGTTCACATTTGTTCAAATGTGCAGGAACTCAAGAGAAGAAGGCAGGTGGGACAGCATGAGGTAGACCTACGAGTTGGAAACGGGGCACGGGTTGCTGCTGTTGCTGTAGGAGACTATTTCATTACTTTACCATCTGGCATTGTATTAGAATTGAACAATTGTTATTTTGTACCAAGTATCACCAAGAATATTATCTCCATTCCTGCTCTAGTCAGGAAAGGATTTGCCTTTGAATGCAAGATTTCAAAGTGTGTTTTAACTTTTGATAATATTGTGTATGCGACTGGTTCAATTAACAATGGGTTATACATGTTGGACATGGAAAATTCTATACAAAACATTGATAATAAGAAAGCCAAGTATGCTGATGACAGCACCTTGCTATGGCATAGTCGTTTAGGCCATATAAACGAGAAGCGCATTAAGCGGTTGCATGATCATGGACTGCTGGGATCATTCTCCTATGAGGAGATTGATACATGCAAAGCTTGTTTGATGGGTAAAATGATGAAGTCTCCTTTTCTTCACAAAGGGCAAAGGACTTCAGGTTTACTGGACCTTATACACAGTGATGTGTGTGGGCCATTTAGTAAACATGCCAGAGGTGGCTATCAGTACTTCATTACCTTTACTGATGATTTCAGTAGGTATGGGTATGTCTATTTAATAAGACATAAAAGTGAATCTTTTGACAAGTTCAAAGAGTTCAAAAATGAAGTACAAAATCAGCTAGGCCGAAATATCAAGGCACTTCGTTCTGATCGAGGTGGTGAATACCTGAGTCATGCGTTTACTGACTATCTGAAGGAGTGTGGGATTATCTCACAGCTCACTCCGCCAGGAACACCGCAGTGGAATGGTGTGTCCGAGAGGAGAAATAGAACGTTACTTGATATGGTTCGTTCTATGATGAGTCAGGCTACTCTTCCATATTCCTTTTGGGGTTTTGCACTGGAAACAGCTGCAAAGGTACTAAACCGAGTGCCATCCAAGGCAGTTTCAAAGACGCCATATGAGTTATGGTACGGGAAACAGCCTAGCTTGACGTTTATCAGGATCTGGGGTTGCGAGGCTTATGTCAAAAAGCTCGCCTCTGGGAAACTAGAGAGCAGATCTGATAAATGTATCTTTGTCGGTTACCCTAAGGAAACTAAGGGTTATTATTTCTACGATCCCAAAGAGAACAAGATATTTGTTGCTCGGACGGCCATATTTCTTGAGAAGGAGTTTCTTCTGCAAGAGGCCAGTGGGAGAGAAATAAAGCTGGATGAGATTCCAGAGGAAGGACAAAGTAGTCAGGCAGAGTTGGATGTGCCTGAGCCAGTAGATCAGGTTACTGAACAACCTGAGGCTCAGATATCACGGGAACCGCGAAGATCGGGTAGGATCCGTCGACAGCCTGAGCGCTATGACGGAGTCTACATCATTGATAATGATGAACCCCTAACTTATGCGGATGCGGTCAGTGGACCGGAGTCAGCTAGATGGCTTGATGCTATGCGAGCCGAGATGGACTCCATGTCAGATAACCAAGTCTGGGATTTGGTTGATCCGCCTCCGGGAGTAATCCCTATAGGCTGTAAATGGATCTTCAAGAAGAAGATTGACATGGATGGTAACGTGGTTACCTATAAAGGCAGGCTAGTTGCGAAAGGTTTCAAACAAATCTACGGGATAGATTATGATGAAACTTTCTCTCCTGTAGCCATGTTTAAGTCTATTCGGATTCTTTTCGCGATAGCTGCATATTACGATTATGAGATCTGGCAGTTGGATGTGAAAACAGCTTTCCTTAATGGAAATCTGGATGAGGATGTGTATATGACACAACCTGAGGGTTTCACTAATCCAGCAGATCGTCATAAAATATGCAAGTTAAAGAAGTCCATATATGGACTTAAACAAGCATCAAGAAGCTGGAATATTCGTTTTGATGAATCAATCTCTGAGTTTGGTTTCATCAAGAACGAAGATGACCCGTGTGTATATAAGAGGTTTAGTGGGAGCGTAATTACATTCCTAATCCTCTACGTCGATGATATCTTAATCATTGGAAATGATATTCCTGAATTGCATGCTGTTAAGGCATGGTTAGGAAAATGTTTCCAGATGAAAGATTTAGGAGAAGCAGCCTATGTACTAGGTGTGAAGATCTATAGGGATAGATCTAAAAGGCTTCTCGGGCTGTGCCAGAGTACTTACATCGATAAGGTCCTGGAGAGATTCCATTTAGAGAATTCTAAACGTGGATATCTTCCAGTCAGACATGGTCTGAATCTTTCGAAGAGTCAGTGTCCACAAACACAGACTGAGAAAGATGAAATGGACAATACGCCTTATGCTTCGGCTATTGGGTCCATTATGTATGCGATGTTGTGTACTCGCCCAGACGTCGCTTACGGGTTAAGCGTGACCAGTCGATTCCAAAGTAATCCAGGTTTGGCGCACTGGATTGCGGTCAAGAACATTTTAAAATATCTGCGGAGGACCAAAGATATGTTCTTGATATATGGTGGTCAGGAAGAACTCAGTATAGAGGGATATACTGACGCTTCGTTCCAGTCGGACCAGGATGATTTCCGATCGCAATCAGGCTATGTTTTTAGCTTGAATGGTGGAGCAGTGGTGTGGAAGAGTTTCAAACAGTCAACTGTTGCTGATTCCACAACAGAAGCCGAGTATGTTGCAGCCTCGGAAGCATCTAAGGAGGCAGTGTGGATTCGTAAGTTCGTGAGAGAACTTGGTGTCGTTCCTTCGAGTGCAGATCCTTTGGTTATCTTCTGTGATAACACTGGAGCCATCGCACAAGCAAAGGAACCGCGGTCGCACCAGAAGTCCAAGCACATACAGAGACGGTTTCACTTGATCCGGGAGATCATTGATCGAGGCGAGATCAAAATATGCAAGGTTCATACAGATGACAATCTGGCAGACCCACTTACCAAGCCTCTGGCGCAGCAGAAGCATGTGAAGCACTGTAATAATATGGGTTTGAGATTTCTCAACCATTAGATTAAGTGCAAGTGGGAGATTGTTGGGGTATGCCCTTAAGGCTAATGTTTGAGGCCTTGGGATTGTATTAGTATCATGTAATAAACTCTTAAGTTTATAAAGGCATGGTTATTATTCAGGTTGTTACCTTGTCTGCTGTAATAAGTGTACTTCTGAATACTGTCTCAAAGCTGTTCAGCTAGGCTGACAGGCTATATGTCCTTAGTCGAGATATCTTGGTGAACATGAGACAGCCTTGATATGATTGAGACTAATATGAGTGCTAATCTTATAGGATGCTTCGAGCATGGAATAAGACGTAGACTCATGGGTACATTGGATGTACTGGACAGACCCTACTGGGATATTCCATTGCTTGTCACAATGTGAATGATCCTTGTAAGCAGCAAGTGGCACATGTCCTCTGACTTGAGATCACTTGTGTTTCTGAATGATGATTGTCATTGTCTTGAGGTAGTTCAATATCATTTGAAACATAATGATTATAGACTATCTTGGATGGTGAGCTTGAATCAGGTTAGGGCACTAGTGATAGACATAGGATTGCCGTCTCCTTGTTTAAGGAGTGTAGTGTTCTAAGGGCCCCCCTATATGAGATGATTGAGATAGTGTATGGCCATACCCAGATGACTATGTGCATCTGATCTAATCATGCTCATCGTATTGGAGTTACAAGCTTGACCCGCTTGTCCAATAAGAACATCCAGTGGCAAAGGACACTTGTATGCCTTGTGAATTGAGTCACACTTGTGCTATGGTTTGGGAGTAGTCTTGGAAGACTCTTTCCTTTATATCGGGAGACAGTGATGTGTTGCTAGATACCCCTCACTGATCGTGATAACGTAAGTTATCGTTACCGACATTTAAAGGAAACCCTCAGGGTCGCACAATTTGGTGATATGGCTTCCTTAAGTCAGATCGTGTGGACTGAATTGTTTTGGTTCAGTTTAAAGAGATTTAATCTCTGATTGTAAGTGAGATCTGGTCTGATCATGTTTGATTGATTAGAGCTTTAGATCGGTAAGCTTCGATCGAGAGAGATGATGCTAGATCGATGCGATCAGAAGCGTCAGATGATGAATGGTCAGATCTAGGACCTTGGGGTCTAATTTGATCTAGACTTAATTTATGGGCTGATTTGGTTTCGCTATTGAACCAAGGATATTGAACCGGCTCATGGGTTGAGCGCTTGGTTCAAGAGGGAGAAGAGGTTGCGTTTGGTTCATGGAAACGTGAACGCCAACTCTTAATCGTTGCCAATTTTGGAAAGTTCCAAAAGCATAACGCATATGCGTTCATGGCTTGATGTCTCTCTAATGTTTTTCGGTTTTGCTTCTTGGACGTGGTTTTGGAACGGCTTGCTCGTGTGGAAGGCATCGTTCTTGCGCCAAGGAAGAAGAGCTCTCGAAAAGAAGGAAGCCCTTTTCATCTAATCTCCTACACACGGTTGGAAAAGCTTGGCAATCTTGCTAGCACAAGAGTTGCGCAAGGAGGAAGCTTTCATCCCTTGTGTGTGATTTCTTTGGAGAAGATCCCTTCGATCTTTCTTCTTCCAAGCCGCACCTTCCCATGGCCATGGTAATGAATCTCTCACTTGTTATTCAAGTTGATTATATGAAAGTATAGAATGCGATCTTATGTGGAAACCCTAATTCCGCTGCTATGAGAAAGAAACATATGACTTGCGCCCCCCTCATGAAAGGGGTTCTTCTCACAATAGGTTTTGCGCTCCCCTCCTGAAAGGGTTCCATCAGTTTGATTGATTAGGGCTTGAGATCGGTAAGCTTCGATCGAGAGAATTGATGCTAGATCGGTGAGATTAAGAGCATCAAGAGATGAACGGTTGGATCTTGAACCTTTAGGGTTTATTGTGATCTGGACCAGATGCTTGGATTTATTTGGTCTTTGAACCAAACCAAAATGAACCGGCTCATCATGTGAGCGCATGGTTCAATGGGAAGAGGAAAATGCGATTGGGGTAAACCCATGGTCGCATGAAGAGGTGGCTTGCTATTTTTAGAAGCCATGATCTCAAGTTGAGACCACGCCTCACGTTTGAGGGATATGCCTCTATTCTCGCCTCTCCTCTCCTCTCGTCAAGGGCTTGCTTTCTCGTGTGGTGAAGAAAGCTCACGCAAAGGAGGAGAAAGTTTACGCCAAGCAAGAATCGATCTCATTCCCCCTTTCACACGAAAAGGACACTTGGAGAACCTTGCTAGCACAAGGAACGCCAAGGAGGAAGCGATCTCATTTGTGTGCGTCTACTTTGGAGGAGAGCGGCATCACTCTCTGCTTCCAAGTCACCATCCAAGAAATGGCATTGGTAAGAATCTTTGCATTCTATACAAGTTGATCATATGTCATATTAGCGATCCTAGGAAGCCCTAGATTCCGCCTTGCATAGATTTATATCTGCATGCATAGGGTTTCGCCCCCCCTTTGGGGACTTTCAATTGGTATCAGAGCGTAAGTTGATGTATGAATCATATGATTGCTTTGTGATCCATGTTTACGCTGATGCATAGATCTAAGGTTTATTACATGCGAATGTATTTTACTTGTGGCGCATGTATGAGGTTTACTTATGTAGGCGCATGTTGTAGTTTTTCTTCAAAAACTTGTTAACTTGCGCGCCTCACTTAGATCTTTAAGCGCCTACTGTAAAACCTTAGACGGGTTATTAGGGTTGAAGTCATCGTCCAGACCAGACCCAACAAGTCTGATCAGACCATCTGACAGCCTAGATGGGTCGACCAGATGGCACCTGTGCGCAAGCACGAGGTGGCTATAGGTTGACTGCATACAGGTGTGTAGCGATGTCTGGTTGAGACAACCAGTGAACGCGCATGAGTTGGGCCCGGGGTCACACCCGCTTGCCTGAACTCATGAGGGTCGTTCAGCCCAATTGCATGCATTGTTGACCACTGGGTCGACTCAAGTCAGTTAGGACTTGGTGCATGCAAGGGCAGTGGGTCTGACTAGATCTGATGAGTGGATCCCTATTAATGGACCGTTGTAAGGTAGTAGGGCACATAAGGAAAATAAAATTAATGCCAATGGGTTTTTTGAAAATTTTATTTTCTTATTATTGGTTCACATGTTGATTGTATACCATGTTTGGTGTCTATTTAATCTTATATGGGCTGCCCAAATTTAATGTGTGCTGTGCTGGGGCCTGCGTGCCTGGATTAATTGTAGATTATTTTATTGTGATCTGCGCATCACATTTTATTTAATTTATAAAGTGTAATTGACCTGCGTGTCAATCATGTCTAGATAGATTGAATTGTAATTTTAATCAGACATGAGCACAGAGCACACATGGCAGAGGCGCATGCAGCAAGTGGCTTCACCAGTGGGAGGTCCAGGGTTCGACTCTGGGACAGGCGCATTTACCTGGTGGGCGCACCTGAGCTGCAGTGGGCGCTTGGGCCCTGGGTTGGGCCAGATGAGATGCAAAAGACCCATCAAGAGCTCAAGTGAAGACTTAAGTTAAATTAAGGTCTTACCTAGGCTTAATGGGCTTTTACCACATAAGATCAGCATGCTTTCTATTTATTGTTTATATAATTAGAATTGCATGATTTAATCTTCTGCTATCACCATAGGGTTTGCATGATAGTTAAGAAGATAAAAGACCGTTAAAATCCAAACGTTAAATATCAAGCACGATAGCCTTCTGACGCGAAACCTCACTGTTCTGACTATAGTTGGGGCCGTGTTGTACCCACTCAGTGGGCACGCCCATCTATCTTCAGACGGTGTGTGATTACACCTGCGTGTTACAGAGGAGGGATTTATCGCTTCTCGTTGCTCAGCATAGCACGTGGTGGTCCAGGGAGTAGGTCGGGTCAGCTTGACCATGTAGGCTACATATGTGGCGCATATGGTAGCTATATGGAGGCAGCCATCTGTGGGATCAGAGACTGTGTTGTACCAACTCAGTTGGCACAGTCTGCTGGATTGCCCAGATGAAGGGGAATCGCACGGGTTGGCGATTGGCAGGGATTGCCTACCAGAGATTAGTGCTTGTACTCTCTGTGCATCTTATCTCTCTTGAGCGGGACGCGGAGACCAAGTATGAAATCTGGATCCCATCTCACTAAAAGAGTTTAACTCTTTCAGGCTGTTTTGCTGGATTTTTCAGCCAGATAAAATAGTGAGAAAAGAATGTTTCTTAAGTCCTGGATTGATTCTAAACGTTGATACTAACCTTGCTGTTTGTTGTAGATTTCTGCAGCAACGAACACCACGAATTTCAATGTGCGATCCCTACTGGAAAGGGAGAAGTTTGCTGGACCAAACTTCTCAGACTAGTACGGACACCTTAAGATTGTTCTTAAGGCTGAGAGGAAGCTGTATGTCCTCGAGACGGCTATACCGCCTCAACCCGCTGCGAACGCCGCAAGGGCGGTTCGGGATGCCTATGAGAAGCATGTCAATGATAGCATTGATGTCGCCTTCCTGATGCTTGCGTCTATGACGCCAGAGTTGCAGCGTTAGCATGAGGATCTATCTGCCATACAAATTATAGCAAACCTCAAGCTGCTGTATGCTGCACAGGCTAGGACTGAACGCTACAATTTGACTAAGCTTTTCTTTCAGAGCAAACTGGCTGAAGGGAGTCCAGTGGGAGCTCACGTACTCAAGATGATTGGGTACAAGGAGGCTCTAGAGAAACTGGGACATACCATCAATCAGGAGCTTGCTGTAGACATTATCCTGCAGTCTCTTCCGGCTACTTTTGATCCGTTCATCATTAATTTTAATATGAACAAGATCGACTGTACCCCGGCAGAGTTGCTGAATATGCTCTTGACTACAGAGTTGACTCTAAAGGGAAAGCCTTCATCCACTGTCTTGATGGTTCCTTCAAGGAACAAGAAGAAAGGGAAGAAGGGCAAAGCCCCTGTTAAGAACTACAACAAGGCTCTGAAACAAAAGGTTAAGCGGTCGAAGGAATACAGATGTTTCCACTGTTGCTAGCTGGGTCACTGGAAAAAGGACTGTAAAGCGCTCCAAGGAGACAAGAAGGGAAGTTTCGCTTCTGGCTCAGGTATTTTTGTGACTGAGGTCATGGTTTCTTCTTCTATTTCATGGGTGTTAGACACTGCATGTGGAGTTCACATTTGTTCAAATGTACAGGAACTCAAGAGAAGAAGACAGGTGGAACAGCATGAGGTGGACCTACGAGTTGGAAACGGGGCACGGGTTGCTGCTGTTGCTGTAGGAATTTATTACATCTCATTACCATCTGGGCTTGTATTGGGACTGGACAATTGTTACTTTGTACCAAGCATTACGAAAAATATTATCTCTATTCCTGCTCTTGTCAGGAAAGGGTTTTCCTTTGAATGCAATATTTCAAAGTGTGTTATTTCATATGATAATATTGTTTATGCTACTGGGTCAATTAACAATGGATTATTCATGTTGGACATGGAATGTTCTATACAGCAAATTGATATTAAGAAAGCCAAGTATGATGATAGCACCTTGCTATGGCATAGTCGTTTAGGCCATATTAACAAGAAGCGCATTAAGCGGTTGCATGATCATGGACTGCTGGGATCATTCTCCTATGAGGAGATTGATACATGCAAAGCTTGTTTAATGGGTAAAATGACGAAGTCTCCTTTTCCTAAGAAAGGTCAAAGGGCTTCAGGTTTACTTGACCTTATACACAGTGATGTGTGTGGGCCTTTTAGTAAACATGCCAGAGGTGGCTATCTATACTTCATTACCTTTACTGATGATTTCAGTAGATATGGGTATGTCTATCTAATGAGACATAAAAGTGAATCTTTTGACAAGTTCAAAGAGTTCAAGAATGAAGTACAGAATCAGCTAGGCCGAAATATCAAGGCACTTCCTTCAGATCGAGGTGGTGAATACTTGAGTCATGAGTTTATTGACTATCTGAAGGAGTGTGGGATTATCTCACAGCTCACTCCGCCAGGAACACCGCAATGGAATGGTGTGTCCGAATGGAGGAACAGAACCTTACTGGATATGGTTCGTTCTATGATGAGTCAGGCTACTCTACCTTACTCCTTTTGGGGATTTGCACTGGAAACAGCTGCAAAGGTACTAAACCGAGTGCCATCCAAGGCAGTTTCAAAGACTCCATATGAGTTATAGTATGGGAAACAGCCGAGCTTGACATTTATTAAGATCTGGGGTTGCGAGGCTTATGTCAAAAAGCTCGCCTCTGGGAAACTAGAGAGCAGATCTGAGAAATGCATCTTTGTCGGTTACCCTAAGGAAACTAAGGGTTATTATTTCTACGATCCCAAAGAGAACAAAGTTTTTGTTGCTCGGACGGCTATTTTTCTTGAGAAGGAATTTCTTCTGCAAGAGGCCAGTGGGAGAGAAATAAAGCTGGATGAGAATCCAGAAGAAGGACAAAGTAGTCAAGCACAGTTGGATGAGCCTGAGCCAGTAGATCAGGTTACTGAACAACCTGAGGCTCAGATATCACGGGAACCGCGTAGATCGGGAAGGATCCGTCGACAGCCTGAGCGCTATGACGGAATCTACATCATTGATGATGAACCCCTCACTTATGCGGATGCGGTCAGTGGACCGGAATCAGCGAGATGGCTTGAAGCTATGCGAGCCGAAATGGACTCCATGTCAGATAACCAAGTCTGGGATTTGGTTGATCCGCCTCCGGGAGTAATCCCTATAGGCTGTAAATGGATCTTCAAAAAGAAGATTGACATGGATGGTAACGTGGTTACCTATAAAGGCAGGCTAGTTGCAAAAGGTTTCAAACAAATCTACGGGATAGATTATGATGAAACTTTCTCTCCTGTAGCTATGTTCAAGTCTATTCGGATTATTCTTGCGATAGTAGCATATTATGATTATGAGATCTGGCAAATGGATGTGAAGACTGCTTTCCTTAATGGAAAACTAGAAGAGGATATGTATATGACACAACCTGAAGGTTTCATCAATCCATCGGATCGTCATAAAATATGCAAGTTAAAGAAGTCCATTTATGGACTTAAGCAAGCATCAAGAAGCTGGAATATTCGTTTTGATGAATCAATCTGTGAGTTTGGTTTCATCAAGAATGAAGATGACCCGTGTGTATATAAGAGGTTTAGTGGGAGCGTAATTACTTTCCTAGTCCTCTACGTCGATGATATCTTAATCATTGGAAACGATATTCCTGAACTGCATGCTGTCAAAGCATGGTTAAGAAAATGTTTCCAGATGAAAGATCTAGGAGAAGCAGCCTATGTATTAGGTGTGAAGATCTACAGAGATAGATCTAAGAGGCTTCTCGGGCTGTGCCAGAGTACTTACATCGTTAAAGTCCTGGAGAGATTTCATTTAGAAAATTCTAAAAGAGGATATCTTCCAGTCAGACATGGTCTGAATCTTTCGAAGAGTCAGTGTCCACAAACACAAACTGAGAAAGATGAAATGGACAATACGCCTTATGCTTCGGCTATTGGATCCATTATGTATGCGATGTTGTGTACTCGCCCAGACGTCGCTTACGGGTTAAGCGTGACCAGTCGGTTCCAAAGTAATCCAGGTCAGGCGCACTGGATTGCAGTCAAGAACATTTTGAAATATCTTCGGAGGACCAAAGATATGTTCTTGATATATGGAGGTCAGGAAGAACTCAGTATTAAAGGATATACTGACGCTTCGTTCCAGTCTGACCAGGACGATTTCCGATCGCAATTAGGCTATGTTTTTAGCTTGAATGGAGGTGCAGTGGTGTGGAAAAGTTTCAAACAATCAATTGTTGCTGATTCCACAACAGAAGCCGAGTATGTTGCAGCCTCGGAAGCATCCAAGGAGGCAGTGTGGATTCGTAAGTTCGTTTAGGAACTTGGTGTTGTTCCTTCGAGTGCAGATCCATTGGTTATCTTCTGTGATAACACTGGAGCAATAGCACAGGCAAAGGAACCACGGTCACACCAGAAGTCCAAGCACATACAGAGACAGTTTCATTTGATCCGGGAGATCATTGATCGTGGCGAGATCAAAGTCTGCAAGGTTCATACAGACGACAATCTGGCTGACCCGCTTACAAAGCCTCTGCCGCAGTAGAAGCATGAGAAGCACTGTAATAATATGGGTTTGAGATTTCTCAACCATTAGATTAAGTGCAAGTGGGAGATTGTTGGGGTATGCCCTTAAGGCTAATGTTTGAGGCCTTGGGATTGTATCAGTATCATGTATAAACTTCATGTTTATAAAGGCAATGGTTGTTATTCAGGTTGTTACATTATCTGCTGCAATATGTATACTTCTGAATAATGTCTCAATGCTGTTCAGCTTGGCTGACATGCAGTATAGTCCTTAGTCGAGATATCTTGGTGAACATGAGACAGCCTTGATATGATTGAGACTAATATGTGTTCTAATCTTATAGGATGCTTCGAGCATGGAATAAGATGTAGACTCATGGGTACATTGGATGTACTGGACAGACCCTACTAGGTTATTCAATTGCTTGTCACAATGTGAATAATCCTTGTATGCAAACAAGTGGCATATTTTCCTCTGACTTGAGATCACTTGTGTTTCTAAATGATGATTGGCATTGTTTTGAGGTAGTTCAATATCATTTGAAACATAATAGTTATAGATTATCTTGGATAATGAGCATGAGTCATGTTAGGGCACTAGTGATAGATATAGGATTGCCGTCTCCTAGTTTGGAGTGTGATGTTCTAATGGGGCCCCTCCTGGATGAGATGATTGAGAAAGTGTATGGCCATACCCAGGTGACTATGTTCATCTGATCTAATCATTCTCATCATATTGGATCTACAGGCTTGACACGCTTGTCCAATAAGAACATCCAGTGGCAAAGGAAACTTGTATGCCTAGTGAAATGGATTCACACTTGTGCTGTGGTTTGGGTGTAGTCTTGGAAGACTCTTTCCTTTATATCGGGAGACAGTGATGTGTTGCTAGATACCCCTCACTGATCGTGATAATGTAAGTTATCGTTACCGACGTTTAAAGGAAACCCTTAGGGTCGCACAATTTGATGATATGGCTTACTTAAGTCAGATCGTGTGGACTGAATTGTTTTGGTTCAGTTTAAAGGGATTTAATCTCTGATTGTAAGTGAGATCTGGTCTAATCATGTTTGATTGATTAGGGCTTGAGATCGGTAAGCTTCGATCGAGAGAATTGATGCTAGATCGGTGAGATCAAGAGCATCAAGAGATGAACGGTTGGATCTTGAACCTTTAGGGTTTATTGTGATCTGGACCAGATGCTTGGATTTATTTGGTCTTTGAACCATAACAAAATGAACCGGCTCATCATGTGAGAGCATGGTTCAATGGGAAGAGGAAAATGCGATTGGGGTAAACCCATGGTCGCATGAAGAGGTGGCTTGCTATTTTTAGAAGCCATGATCTCAAGTTGAGACCACGCCTCACGTTTGAGGGATATGCCTCTATTCTCGCCTCTCCTCTCCTCTCGTCAAGGGCTTGCTTTCTCGTGTGGTGAAGAAAGCTCATGCAAAGGAGGAGAAAGTTTACGCCAAGCAAGAATCGATCTCATTCCCCCTTTCACACGAAAAGGACACTTGGAGAACCTTGCTAGCACAAGGAACGCCAAAGAGGAAGCGATCTCATTTGTGTGCGTCTACTTTGGAGGAGAGCGGCATCACTCTCTGCTTCCAAGTCGCCATCCAAGAAATGGCATTGGTAAGAATCTTTGCATTCTATACAAGTTGATCATATGTCATATTAGCGATCCTAGGAAACCCTAGATTCCGCCATGCATAGATTTATATCTGCATGCATAGGGTTTCGCCCCCCCTTTGGGGACTTTCAGCAAATTTCTTCCTTAATGAAGCAATTTTGCCACCGTAACCCCATTATGCCCCTTAGGCGCCAATGGGGTTGGGTTTCTCCCCATTATACCCTTTTAGCCTCTCTTCTCTTCATGAGAACTTGTTATTGGGCTTCCTTGGATAATGAGCTAGCCCAAACTTCATCCTATGGGTTGATTTAAGCATTTGGATCCAATCCAATGCAACCCTAATCCAAGTGTGACCAACCATGGTCAAATACGGGTCAACCTGCCAAAAATGAAGTTTGGCTCCAATAACATTCTTCCATCTCATCAGGCCCATTGGTGCTGATGAAATCCCCAAATTAGATCCGAGTTATCCAATAACTTGATCATAAGGCTTCTCGATCAATACGAGAACTCAAGTATCAAGGTGTGCGACCCTGTAGGTTCTTCTGACGCTGGCAGTGTTTACCAAAGGTCACCACAAGCAGTGAGTGGCACCTAGCAGTGCATCGCTGCTACCCAGGTCATTGGAATGGATATCGACATCGACATCCCCATCATCGCAACTAGGTACAGATGCATTACAGTCTCTTTGCCGGACTGATATCCGATTGGAAAAGTGTGTCACCACTTGTTTTCACCCAATCACATGGCTATGACTAAAACAGGTTCTTACCTGGGTATGGCCATACACTCTCAGTCATAGAACCATAGAGGAGCTCCATGGATATCATACTTCCCTAAGGAAGGGGCAAATCCTATGTCTGTCCATTGACCTTCTCATATGGGTCGTGATATGCTCAATGACAACCGTTATGACCTCCCAACTACGGCGAGGTGTTAGGTTGTATCAAAGCAAGTCGCTAACCATATAGAACGATCAATGACCTCAAGTCAAGGGATCAATGCATCTCCTGTCACTTGTGAGGATAACTTATGACACCAAGTCATAGCCTCACAGCGGGTCTTTCCAGTATATCCTCCAATGATATACCCATGTGTCTGCGTTAGCACCACGTACCTAACCAGCTCACATACCAGTCTCTCAAGTACCATAGCTGTCCCATATCCACTAAGGTACATCGACTGGGGACAATAGTTTGAGCACAGATCCAATCTGTCTCCAGGGACATTATCATGTTAGTACATGTGCGCAGATGTAAACAAACATTGACAATGACAATGCCAGAATGATATATATAAATATCAAAGTCAAGTAGTACATAAGTGGACCAAAACTAGGTCCTAGGGCATATACACCAACATCTGCAATGTGCCTCTATCTAGATACCGTGTGCTGAGCACGCGAAGTTGCTGCAGCGTCTGATATCGTGCCTCTTGCCCGGCGTTCCGAAAGATGATCCCGAACTCGTTCGAGGGAGAGACATATGGCGTCTGCTGGCTAGTGGGCGTGCAACCATGGCGAGATGAGGAAGACCCTGGCGTGGCTGAAGATGGCCGGTAAGATGGAGGAGTCAACGTCGGCGTCGGCTCGTACTCCTCGTCATCGGTGGCGGACGAGTCAGATAACGCCTATTGAGGGTGGGCCGTCCTCTGGAAGCCATAGCTTTTGTACGTGGAGGCATGATGCCTACGGATGATCGGAAGGATGCCAGTAAGATTCGGCGAGAGAAGATCTGGTCGGAGGTGCGAGGAGGAACGAAGGCGATGGCGGAAAAATGCGAAATCCGGCGATGCGAAAATCAGCTACGAAGTTGAAATAGAACTTGTCTCACTTGTACGGAAACTCAGATCTATTCCGAAGAGATCTCCTTTGTGTTTGGAAAGAGGGCAGAGCGACGGAATTGGGGGGAATCCTGGCAAGAGTGGAAGGCGGCGGAAACGTCGGCGCGGTGCTCTTGTTTCCGGCGAAGTCTGATGAAATACTGGTGAACCCGCCCGGGTTCTCCGGCCCGTGATGTCTACTGTTCAAGTCCTGACGCTACAGAAGCACGGGTGAACCCGCTGGGGTTCACCAGCCCGTGAAGTATTCTGGATGGTATCTGGTGTTCAGAAAAGATGGTGAACCCCGTGGGGTTCACCTGCCCGTGAAACGCTTTGGTCACATATCTAGAAGCGCTTGTATAGTGCACTTCACAAGTGAACCCCATGGGGTTCACCAGGCCGTGATTTGCACTGATTAACTAAAAAAATTCTAGAAATATCTAAAAAAAATTCCATGCGCTACACCTTCCTCCTACAACATAAAGAGTCATCAAATCAGTAGCAAATCCCTCTAGAAAACTAAAAACTTAAATGAAAAGTAATTTAACAGTGTAAATCAATGTTTAAACCAATGCATGAAAACTAAAAAGCAATCAAAAAATTGGGTTGCCTCCCAAGAGCGCTAGTTTTAGGTCAGTAGCTCGACCATAAGAGTTTTCAGAGTTGCAGATTCATGGGGTCTGAGAGAGCAAGAACTTCCTCTCTTTCGACCCTCTCATTTTCGAAATAGTGCTTGAGGCGGTGCCCCTTAACTGTGAAACTTCCATTTCATTCTGTCCAAATTGTGATGGCACCATATGGTTGAACTTTTTGAACTGTGAAAGGGCCGGACCATCTCGTGCGGAGCTTTCCTGGAAATAGTCAAAGTCTTGAATTAAATAGAAGTACTTTGTCTCCCTCATGAAATTCCTTCTTTGCAATGCAATTGTCATGCCAAAACTTTATAGCTCTTGGCATCTTTAGTGGGGTTTGTCAGGGTGGGTTCCAATGGTTCCATTTCTCTTCTGTAGGGCTCAACATTCTGTGTGGCCTCTTCCACAATGTCCACTCTGCAGCATGTGCCTGCAAGAGAAGGTTTTTTCAAGGTGTCAGTTAAATCAAATTGAATAACGTTGTCACAGATGTTCAAAGACAGTTTCTCATTCTTGACATCCATGACAGCGCCTGCAGTAGCAAGAAAAGGTCTCCCCATAATGATAGGGAACCTGTCATCCTCATCAATCTCCAAAATAATAAAATCAGTAGGAATAAAGTAATCTCCAACATTAACAGGTACGTCCTCTAAAATACCAACTGGGTGATGCACTGATCTGTCTGCAAGCTGTATAGAAATATTGGTCGGTTGCAAATCCCCCAGATCTAGCCTTTTACAAAGTGATAATGGCATGAGGCTAACGCTTGCTCCTAGATCGCACAAAGCTCTCTGAAAGGACATCTCCCCAATCTGGCAGGGTATGGAGAAACTGCCTAGGTCTTTAAGCTTCTGAGGGAGCTTGTTCTGAATGATGGCGCTGCACTCCTCAGTAAGTGCAACGGTCCCTTGATCTTCTAGCTTCCTCTTGTTTGATAGAATGTCTTTTAGGAATTTTGCATAAGTCGGCATCTATGAAAGAGCATCAACGAAAGGGATGTTAATATAAAGTTTCTTCAATACTTCTAAAAACTTACCGAACTGTTTTTCCAATTTAGCTTTGACAAGCCTATGTGGTAAAGGAATCGGTGGCTTGTATGCAGGCAGTCCCACATAGGGCCGCTCCTCTTCAGCTGGTTCAGGTGCCATCGGTGTTACATCTGAATGTGGTTCCACAGGTTCTGGTGTCACTTCATCTATCCTGTCATCGGTTGGCATTTTTGGGCCTTTAAGTTGTTTGTCGCTCCGAGTGGAGATTGCATTGCAATGCTCCCTCGGGTTTACCTCTAGTTGGGATGGAAGCTTGCCTGGTGCTCTGGAAGACAAGCTAGCTTGCTAGGCTAGCTGACTCTCTAGCATTTTATTGTGTGTCTCCAGGGAGTCCATCCTTGTCATCATCAGCTTCATCATGTCGGTCAGCTCTTCAACTTGCTTACTCAAATTTGAATCATTATTCGGCCTTGGCTGTGGTGGTGGTGCATTGTAGTTCCTAGCCTGAAATCCTACTGGTCTGAAATTGTTCTGTTGGGGCTGCCTGAAGTTTCCTTGTGGGGGCTGGGTTTGCTGTGGTGGAACTTGTCCAGGCTGCATTGGCTGAGTTGTTCGGTATGAAAAGTTCGGGTGGTTGCGCCATCCTCGATTGAATGTGCTGGAGTATAGATTGTTGTTCGGGTTAAAATTTCCAACAGCATTCAATTGCTCAGAGTGAACTGCAGCCATCTGTCCATCTCCTACCTAACAATCTGCACCTACATGACCTGCAACTCCACAGACCTCACAATAAATAGCGTTAACATCCATTGAATTAGCAGACCAAGAATTAATTTTTCTAGTCAGATTATCCACCTTAGCCGTCAGAGCAGTAAGAGAGTCTAAGTCATAATTACCTGACTTCTTGGTAGAGGTACCTCTCTCAGATGTCCATTGGTGATAGTTGATTGCCATGTCCTCGAGAAGGTTTATTGCATCTTCCACTCTCCTATTCATCAAAGCGCCTCCTACTGCAGCGTCCATTGTAAGTCTTGTGTTGTAATCCAAACCGCTATAAAATATTTGGATTAAGACCCAAGTTTCAATTTCGTGATGTGGACACATCCTTTGGAGCTCTTTAAACCTCTCCCAAGATTCATATGGGGATTCTCCATTCTTTTGCATGAAACTCGTTATTTGATTCCGCAACTGGATCGTCTTGGATGGGGGAAAATACTTGGAGGGAATGGCTTGAGAAAGCTCTGCCCATGTTCTTATCGAAGCAGAAGGTAGTGTGTGCAGCCAAGCTCTCGCTCTGTCCCTCAAAGAGAAGGGAAATAATCGCAACCTGATTGCATCAGCAGACACACCGTTAATTTTTAGCAAATCACAATATTCTAAAAAAATAGAGAGGTGCATGTTGGGGTCCTCAAGAGGAGAACCACCAAATTGATTTTGTTGCACCATAGAAAGAAGAGCAGGTTTTATTTCGAAGTTATTGGCCTCAATAGCGGGCCTAGCAATTCCTGATTGAAAACCATAAGCATAGGGAGTAGAGTAATCTTTCAATGTCCTGTTGTTGTAGTTGTTCCCCATTGGTTGTGGTACTCGGTCATTGTTCACATCAAGCTGAATGTGCTCCATCTGATTTTCTCCTTCTGGATGGTTCATGACTTATTTCTTCAAAATTTGATTTTGCTTCCTTCTTGTCCTGAAGGTGCGCTCGATTTCTGGATCAATGTCAAAGAATGTACCTACCCTAGAACTTCTTTGCATAAAATGGTCAATCGAAATTATAGAGTTCTAAGACAGCAAGTAAATAAAGAAAAAAAGAAGAAAATAGCAGTGCAATAAAGAAAATCTAACCTAAAGCCTAGTCTACCAATTCTCAGAAGTATACTAATATCAACTGTTGTTCCCCGGCAATGGCGCCAAAAACTTGACACGTCCCGCAAGTGCACGGTTACGTCAAAGTAATATAAAAGATATCGAATCCCACAGGGAACAAGGTTGAGTACTAGAAAAATCTAAGTTTTAATAGCTAGGCGAATCGAAACGTGGTTTTGAAGACTAAAATAATCGAAAACAAGACAAGACAAACAATCACAACTACGCCGGTTAAGAGTAAATATGGGAGAGATATCGGGGCTATGGTTTCCACCGCGCTGACTATTTCAATTGCCCATGATAGATATTAATTATTTGGACTATTGGTTTTGCACAAAGAACCTAGGGTACAAGGTGCCCTCTCTCGTGTGTACACCCCGGTGTTTGATGACACCAAAATATGTAGTATATTTTGTATCATTTTAGATATCTTTTCATGCTAAATTGAAGATCTTTTGCTTGTTTTCATGCTAAATTCATTGAATATTGCAAAGTCTACTCCTGTTTTGGTTTTTCATGATTTTCAGGCAAAAAGGCACTATTTTGGGTGTTTTCAAGCAAAATCAAACACATGGAAGAATTACCAACATCAAGAGGAAGATACACAAGAAATTTCACGTAAATCAAAGCCAGGAACCAAAATACGGCAATGCCGTAAGGGATTTTACGGTACCGTCTTTTTCACGGCTACCGTATTATCAAGATCACGGCTGTATTTTGGTGATTTTCCAAACAGAAGGTTTTCACAAAAATACGGTACCACCGTAAGGATTTACATGGCCGTATTTTGGGGCACTTTCTGAACAGAGACTTTTGCCAAAATTATGGCACTGCCGTAAAGAATTACACGGGCCGTATTTCCCCGACGAATCCGACCAGAGAGTTCAGCCAATTTTATGACACTACCATAAACCAAATTACGGTGCCGTATTTTCCAGCATTTCCAGAACAGAACACTCATCCGATTTTACGACACGGCCGTGAGATATTACACTTTCGTAATACCCAGTTAAAAACGCGATTTTTACGAGTCCGAATATTGCGCGGGCCATAACTTTTGATCTAGAGCTCCAAATCAAAATCCGAAAATTGTGGCAGACTTGTTGTTAAGAGGAGAAGGTGTACAAGGTGGAAGGAATAACTTTTATCTAGTATCGAGAGGGTAATCAATGGAGAGGCGGCTAGGGTTTGGCCTTGATCTGAGAGGTGTAGAGGGGACCTCAGGTTGTGATTTTCACGTAGAAGATTCGCTTGGAGGAGAGGAAGACACCACAGAATTTTTAGAGTGTTTGGAGTCCAATTGGAGGAGGAATCAACGAAACAGCGGTGACAGCGCTGTTCATCGAAGCAAATTACGGCTGTAAAGGATTTTACAGTTGTGTTGTAACATTTTTTCTGCTTTCTTTTTATTTTCTGATCACCCTAAAACTATGATTTATTGTATCTCCTCCTTCATGCAAGCTTAATACTGTTTTGGGACATGGGGTGTAATCCCCTTGATTCTTAATGATTAGATAACTCTTCTATTTTCGTCATGATAATTTTTGCTATGATAATTTTACTTTTGTGATGGATTGTGCTTAGACTCTCTATAAGTCCATGTTACTAATTATGTTTTTAGAGTTTTCTCAATGAGACTGAAAGGTGATTTGCTTGAGAACTTGGAACCCTAGAATTGCATGTTAGGATCCCTTCCTTAGGTTAGATCTAATTTGATATGTTCTAGTAAATTAATTGCCATGATTATAACATGAATCTATAGATCGAGTCTATTTGTCAAACGTGGAGATCTTGTGCGAAAGCAAGGATCGGAACATTGGAGATCCATGAGTAAAACTAGTGTAGAGACTCGGATGCACGAAAGTGATCCTTGAGACTCCACTAGAGATTATCAACCTAGAATTTGGATGCACGAAAGTGATCTTTGAATTATCTGATTAATGATTTACTTATCTTTAGCCTGGGATAAATCTTGCGCGAAAGTCAGGATTTATCTCTGCGTGGTTATCTGCACGAAAGTGAGATAATCCTTTTATGAAGTAAATTAGGTCTTTATTTCAGCAAGATTTGATTAACGAACCTTTTATATATCTAATCATTGAAGTTAAGGTGGATGAAACCCTAGTCCCATGTATCTCTCTGATTGATCTTTTCACCCTTTATATCGTTCACTTGCATCATATTCGGCTTACTTAGCTAGCGAGAAAACAATTATTTGGTAATTAACAATAAGGTCTCTGTGGATCGATATTTTTATTACTTCGATAATTCTGTGCACTTGCGGAATCCTATCAAGTTTTTGGCGCCGTTGCCGGGGACCTTAGTTTTGTTAATATAAAAATAGTTGTTAATATTGCTAGACTAAGTATTTTTTGTTTTTGATTTAACTTTTTTTTTGTTTTTGCAGGTTTTGGATTTTCACAGTTGTGACAGAACTGTGATATCTGAAGATTTGTGAATTTGCTTGTGTTTTAGATTTTCTATTTTTTTTCTATATTCTGAAAAAAAAAATTTGATTGATTGGTGTTGGATTATCTTTCTATTCTTGATAGATTTGAAAACATGTCATTTAATCACAACTCCTGGGCAACTGATAGAGGTGAGGTATACATGCCAAAAGGTAATTCTCTTGTAGATCAATTTAACTTTTATATGCAATCTTGTTCTTCTGAATATTGTGTTATTTGTGGATATCCTGATCATTGTTCCTCTGATTGCCCATTTTTAAAACCAAATTTATCATGGCAAGAACAAGGTCAATTGTATTCTAGATGGGAAAACCGAACTTCTTTATATGATGATTGCTATGATCATGTTTCTGAACCACAATTTGAATTTGATATTGAGGAACTTGAACTAGAAAAATCCCCCTGTGATTATGATTATTTTGAGATTGAGCCTTATGTGAATATTATTGAATCTCACTCTGATTTTGATGATTGTAGAACTGATTCATCTGCTAATTTATTTGAGGAAAAGATTGAGAAAATTGAAATTGAAGAACCTTCTTTTGATGATAATTCTGATTTTGATGATATCTTGTTTATGGTTAAATCTGATGAGCATGATGAAGGTTCAAAAATTATAGACATTGATGAGCCCCGCTTTGATTTTGGTGATATTTTTGAAATTAATGATAAATCCCTTGTGGTCAACTCTGATTCTATTAATTCTTTTTCATATGATTCTGATTTTGACTCTTCTGATAATGAATTATTTGTGGGGAAGCATGAGAAAATCAATTTTGTAAAGTCTCATCTTGATTTTGTTGATAATTTTGATATTGATAGATTATTTGATGACAAACATGAGGAACTTGAAAAGGATTTGAATGAATCTCACCTTGATGTTTTGCCCAAAGCTATTGTTAAAAATTTTGATCTATTTGAAAATTTATGCTTTATCGAGGAATCTAATGAAAGACTCCTATTGACTCTCTCTCGTCCAATAAAAAGAAAATCTGAGTTTCCGAGAGTGACTTTCTAGAAATTCTCTCCTTTCCAAAGCTCCACAAGGCAGGCAAAAAGAAAGCGTAATAGGACAACAAGCAATGTTGCTTTCATTTTTTTGAGTTCTTTCTTTGTTGAGATTGAAATCGACGTTCTTTTGAAAAGGGGTAGGTAGTTTGCACGCAAGCAAAACTTCTTCATGAAAGGAGTGAATTTTCTTTCATAGGTTTCTTAATGACTAGTCGTTCGTTTGAAGCCTTAAGAAAGTGGCAGTTTTTTTTCCGAATGACGTTATTTCGAGAATCAACCAACCGACAAATCCGTAGCCCAGTCACTGCCTCCCTCTCGCCAAAATGGGATGAATCTGATCATGCAGCTTTTTTATTATTTAGGGCGCTGCGAAGCCAATTTCCATCAAGGCAAGGGGGTAAATAAGGAGGAAGAGGAGTTGTCACGATAGAAAAGAGAAATGACTATAAGGAACCAACGAGACATTATTTTGATGATCCAATACTTGAATCTTTTAATCTAGGTCCTTTTGTTATTGCCATTGAAAATATTAATTTGAAGAAAGGACTTATGATTTTACTTTTTGATAAGCATAGGAAGATCATAAAGATTACTTTGAGTGGATCTGAGAATTTTAATTTCTGTAAATTTGAGAAAGCCACATTAATCATGATTTATGTGAAATTCTGGATATCTGGATTTGTGGCTAAACTGTTTGGAAAAAGGAAATGCAGAAAATTATATGCTTTATATTTTGGAACCAATTCACCTGCTTCACCATGATATTGATTTTTGGTCAAGCTATGGACCTAAAATTAGCGCTTCTTGGGAGGCAACCCAAGCACTTTTATCTTAGTTTAGTTTCTTTTATTTTAATTTTTTTTAGAATTAATTTTGCTTTTATTTTTGCAGGAAAATCAAATTTTGCGCAAAATACGGCACTGCCGTAATCTAGTTTACGCCCGTAATATGCTCTGATTTCTATTCCGAGAGTTTTTAGTATTTTACGGCGGGTACCGTATTTCTTTTATGGTATCGTATTTTCTGACCGTTTTTTACTTTACGTGCCGTAATCTTGAGTGTTTTTTTTTTGAAAATTTTTTGAAAAATATGGCAATACCGTAAGGAATTTCACGATACCGTATTTCCTGATTATTTCTTACCCGAGAGTTCTTTACAAATTACGGCACTACCGTAAAGCATATTACGGTACCGTATTTGTAAACTGCTTCCAATTATTGAGTAGGTGTCTTCTTGCATTGATTTTAAGAAACTGGGTTACAAAAATTTTTGATTTTTGGCACAACATGGAAGTACTGATCTTTGTCTATTATTTGGATATTTTTGCTGAATTTTAGAATCCATGGATCTTTGTAAAACACATAGCAACTTTTTGATTCTGATTAGATTCTGTGCAGTTTTTCATTTTATAATCTGAGTAGCCTTCTTTCTGCTGATACCCTAAATTCCTAAAAGATTTTGATCCTTTATTTTTCACATACCTGGAAAGATCAAGTTTTATTTTACTTCATGGTTTTGTCTGTTTTCTATTTGGATCATTAAATCTTATTTTTAGGTATGGCTACTTTTCATAAAAAATTCAAAAACTGCTTGACTTGCTTTCTACTTGTCATAGCTTCTTCTCCATATTTGCAGCACCTCTAGCTACCACTGCATCTGCCTCTGACATCACTATTTCCAGCCATCGACACTGGATCATACCACCAGCAGATTCTTATTTCTTTTACTATCTCTTATTCCATGATATGATTTTATTTTTTGTAGCAAAATCTTTATTATTGACTCTGATATTTTTCATCTATGCAGGATTATCTTCCATAGCCTGACGATCTCACCTCCAGGACTGTATTCTCTAGCAGGCCACTAGAGATTACGCACCCTTATGTCAGCAGCATCACCATCATTGCTAGCAGCTTTTCAGCTAGCATCTGTTCCACCAGCACTCTTCTAGACCCTCGATGATATCTCTGATTCTTTCTTTGAGAAAATTATTTTTAAAATTAATTTTTTTTAGACTGTTTTTGATCTGAGCCTTATGTGAGCCTTATGTACCTTAAATTTTGTAGAAAATTTTCAAAAGGCACACCTTTGGACCCAGCTGCATTGGCCTGACAATGATTGAGCATGATTTATATGGTTTTGTGAGTATCACTTGCACTCTCTTATTAATGACTATTCCTTATAGTGCATCTTTGACTTTATCATATTTATACTATTCATTGGTTTTCTCTTGAAAAATGATTTTATGGATATATGGAACTCACTGTTTTGATGTTGATATTATTCAAATTTATTGTTAAGATTGATGAAAGCATATGATCCACTTTCCACTATATGATGTCATGATTTATTAATAAAATATCTTCCTTGATGAAGTGAGTATTTATACTAGTGATTAGAGAAAAACCATATCATGTTGGATTTATTTCTTCAATGCATATCTATTTTTGAAATTTGACATTAGTTGATGCATGAAATTTTGGGTAGATGTGTTATTTGAGGAATAAGATCTAAAGGTGAAACTATTCTTTTGAATAAAATGAATATATGAGTATGATTATTGAATTGATGTCAATTAATCAACCTAGTAGATGTTTAGTCTATTTTGCTATTTGTTGGGAAATAAGAAGCCAAGATCCATAAAAATAGTGAGAGACTCACCTACTTGGCACTGTGTAAAATTGACAGTGGTACCTAAGAGATGGGTTGAAGTCTATGCATAAAAAATAATAAGACTCCTCTACATGGCACTGTGTAAAATTGACAGTGGTACCGAAGACAAGAGTTGAAGTCAAAAATAAAAAGTGTGTATCTAAGTGGGTACATGCCATCTTCACAAAAAAAAAATCATGTGTGGAAAAAGATCTTGGAAACCTAATTCCTATAAACAAAAGCATGATAGATTTGAACTGAAAACTGGGTGAAATCATGAGATTGAAAATTCTATTTATTATACAATTTGCAAAGTTTTATTTGATTGAATTGCAGATCTAAAGGGTTAAGTTCTAAGGATGATATGTTTACTTGAAGTTTGGTGAAACAATTGATGGAATTTTTCGTTGATGATTGTATTTTAGAAATTTATTGTGCATGAAAAGGTTATTCTTGTGATCAAATTTTGAATTCAAAATTTGATTTTTGCTTGAGCACAAGCAAAACTTTGAGCCTTATGTGTTTGATGACACCAAAATATGTAGTATATTTTGTATCATTTTAGATATCTTTTCATGCTAAATTGAAGATCTTTTGCTTGTTTTTATGCTAAATTCATCGAATATTGCAAAGTCTACTCCTATTTTGGTTTTTCATGATTTTCAGGCAAAAAGGGACTATTTTGGGCGTTTTCAAGCAAAATCAAACACATGGAAGAATTACCATCATCAAGAGGAAGATACACAAGAAATTTCACGCAAATCGAAGCCAGGAACCAAAATACGGCAGTGCCGTAAGGGATTTTACAGTACCGTATTTTTCACTGCTACCGGATTATCGAGATCTCGGCCGTATTTTGGTGATTTTCCAAACAGAAGGTTTTTGCAAAAATACGGCACCGCCGTAAGGATTTACACAGCCATATTTTGGGGCACTTTCTGAACAGAGACTTTTGCCGAAATTACGGCACTACCGTAAAGAATTACACGGGCCGTATTTCCCCGACGAATCTGACCAGAGAGTTTAGCCAATTTTACGGCACTGCCGTATACCAAATTACGGTGCCATATTTTCCAGCATTTCCAGAACAGAATACTCAGCCGATTTTACGGCACGGCCGTGAGATATTACACTGCCGTAATACCCAGTCAAAAACACGATTTTTACGAGTCCAAATCTTGCGCGGGCCATAACGTTTTATCCAGAGCTCAAAATGGAAATCTAAAAATTGTGGCGGACTCGTCATTAAGAGGAGAAGGTGTACGAAGTGGAAGGAAGAACTTTTATTTAGTATCGAGAGGGTAATCAATGGAGAGTCGGCTAGAGTTTGGCCTTGTGCTGAGAGAAGTAGCGGGCACCTCAGGTAGTGATTTTCACGCAGAAGCTTTGTCTGGAGGAGAGGAAGACACCACAGAAGTTTCAGAGTATTTGGAGTCCGATCGGAGGAGGAATCAATGAAACAGCGGTGACAGCGCTGTTCATCGAAGCAAATTACGGCTGTAAAGGATTTTACAGCCGTGTTGTAACATTGTTTTTCCTTTCTTTTTGTTTTCTGATCACTCTAAAACTATGATTTATTGTATCTCCTCCTTCATGCAAGCTTAATACTGTTTTGGGACATGGGGTGTAATCCCCTTGATTCTTAATGATTAGATAACTCTTCTATTTTCGTCATGATAATTTTTGCTATGATAATTTTACTTTTGTGATGGATTGTTCTTAGACTCTCTATAAGTCCATGTTACTAATTATGTTTTTAGAGTTTTCGCAATGAGACTGAAAGGTGATTTGCTTGAGAACTTGGAACCCTAGAATTGCATGTTAGGATCCCTTTCTTAGGTTAGATCTAATTTGATCTATTCTAGTAAATTAATTGCCATGATTATAACATGAATCTATAGATCGAGTCTATTTGTTAAACGTTTAGATCTTGTATGAAAGCAAGGATCGGAACGTTGGAGATCCATGAGTAAAACTAGTGTAGAGACACGGATGCACGAAAGTGATCCTTGAGACTCCACTAGAGATTATCAACCTAGAATTCGGATGCACGAAAGTGATCTTTGAATTCTCTGATTGATGATTTACTTATCTTTAGCCTGGGATAAATCTTGCGCGAAAGTGAGGATTTATCTCTGCGAGGTTATCTGCACGAAAGTGAGATAATCCTTTTATTAAGTAAATTAGGTCTTTATTTTAGCAAGATTTGATTGACAAACCTTTTATATATCTAATCATTGAAGTTAAGGTGGATGAAACCCTAGTCCCATGTATCTCACTGATTTATCTTTTCACCCTTTATATCGTTCACTTGCATCATATTCGACTTACTTAGCTAGCGAGAAAATAATTATTTGGTAATTAATAATAAGGTCTCTGTGGATCGATATTTTTATTACTTCGATAATTTTGTGCACTTGCGGAATCCTATCAAGTTTTTGGCGCCGTTGCCGGGGATTAGTCAAAGGTATACACGTGCCAGACTTGTAGTGTTCCCTTTCGGGCTATTAGTGTTCAGCTTAGACTGACCTCCTACTCTCGCGGTCGATCGTTCTAAGACGAACCCAATGAGTTATATGGCAGATTATGAAACCCTCGAGCAAATACCAAGCACTCTCGTGTCGAGGTATCGCAAGTTTTACTAAGAGATTCCACCCTTACGATCCTTCTCTCGATATGAATCGTAACGGCTAACATGTGAAAGTACTCAGCCAAGGTAAAATCACGGAATAAACATATCAAAGTAAAATATGCCCACAATTCATTCCAAATAACGAAAATTGAAACAAAGTTTGTGATCAAAATCATCAACGGGTTTCAACCAAGCCCCGAAGTAGGGTTTACGTTACGGAACACATAGTATCGCTAGAAAACATCTCAACAATCATAGAAAAACTATAAGAAATCTATTCTAAAGGGGAAGGAACGCTGAACCACTGCTGATCGCCTGGAATCGTGAAGCATCGACGATTGAATCTCGCCAAATCGCCGCAAAAAACTGAGTTTTCGCTGTCGCCCCATGCTCTACCCGTGTCTCATCAGATTGCTTGATAATTGGTGCATGAAAATTAGGCTTTTATAACCCCTGCGTTCTCCTTCGAAAGAGCTTTCCATAGAGTCCTCACTTGCCAAATTTGGATGCCAAACGAGTGAGAAATCACCTATAATCCGAGTGGAACTCGGTCCACGCGAGCCTGGGTTGGAATCACGGGTGAACCCGGTGGGGTTCACCTGGCCGTGATTCATTCTGTGAAATCTGGCTGAAAGAAGCGCGGAGCTGGGGTTCACCTGGCTGTGCTTTGTTCTGTGCAATTTCGGCCTAAAGGAAATCTGGTGAACCCCGCTGGGGTTCACCCGGTCGTCAAGCTCTCTGTGAGGTTCTGCTGGCTGGCGAAGAAACTGGTGTCACCTGGCCATATTTTTCAGGCTAACTTTGTTTTGGCCCAAATTTGACGTGTAGGTTCGTCTTTGTATAAGAAATCATCCTATGGCCTCGAAATCTTCAAAATAAGTCGAAAAAGGGTGATTTTATCTTAAATTTCACAAAAGCACCAAAAAGTGAAGATTCCGAAGCATTTAAGCAAATAAGCCTTAAAAGAGCATAAAAGTGTCAAAATAAGCCTAGATTTAACGTGAAATAGCTATGAATATTACTACTAAAATGCAAGGCATCAATTAGGATTCCAACTCCTAATTAAATTAGGAGTCCAACTCCTAGTTTGATTAGGATTCCAATTCCTTATAGGATTAGGATTCCAACTCCTAAATAAATTAGGATTCCAACTCCTAGTTGGATTAGGATTCCAATTCCTAATAGGATTAGGATTCCTATTCCTAATTAATTATTGTCCCAAGTCCAAGTTCAACTCCCATACATAGTACATATTTGGCCACGATATAAATATACCCATGAATCCCAATTGGACTTAGATTCAACCATAAATCTCTCTTGGACTTAGAATCAGAATGAACTCAAATATATTCCAAGATATACAAATCAAAATACAACGTCAAGAGTCTATTGCGTGTGACCCCGTAGGATCTATATGACGATGGCAATGATGATGAAACATCATAAGTAGTGAGAGGTATCTAGCAACACATCGATACTACCCATGTCACAGGACTAAAGTCATATGGCAACAACTCCCTAACAAGCAACAAGGATTCCCATGCATTCTAGATCACTTTGCCTAAACTAATGAAAGTCCCCTTCAAGGGGGAGCGCAATTTCAAAGTCCCCTTCAAGGGGGAGCGGAAACAAGATGAAGCCCTAAATAAGGGGTTGGGGGCGCATGTAGATGTTTTTAGGGGATTCATCATCAAGATCGCATGTAGTCATATGATTAACTTATATGAACGAAAAAGGGATCACAAGGTGTCATACCAATGCCATTAGAGTGGATGTCGGTTTGGAAGCAAAAGACCAAACGAGATCTTCTCCACAAGCGACGCACACAAAGTGATGTTGCTTACCCCTTGTGAACCTTGTGCTAGCAAGCTTCTTCAAGGGTCTTTGCCGTATGAGAAAAAGGGGAAGAACTTCTTGCTTGGCGAGAGAGTTTTCTTCTCTTTTTTTTCTTGTCGTCAATTCACCACGACCCCAAAGAGAGTTTCGCTTAAGGTGAGTGTGTAACCTTCCACACTAATGTGGAGGCGTTACATGCATTCAATCTTTGAAACCGATTTCCCAAAAAGGTAAGTATTCAAAGCCTCATGCATTCACACCAAGTGAACCATCGAATCTCCTCTTTGAACCAAGTGTTGAACCGGTTCTTTGATTTGGTTCAATCGAATTTTGTTCAATCACCAAATCAAACCAAGCCAAGCTACGATCTAGACCTTCTATGAACCAAATGGCTCATGATCTAACCGTTCATCTTCCGATGCTCTAGATCTCACGATCCAGCATCCAATCTCTCGATCGAAGCTTACCGATCTCAAGCCCTAATAAATCAAACATGATCAGTCCAGATCTCACTTACAATCAGAGACTAAAGCCCTTTAAACTGAACCCAAATAATTCAGTCCACACGATCTGACTTAAGTAAGCCATATCACCATATTGTGCGACCCTGAGGGTTTCCTTTATATGTCGGTAACGATAACTTTCGTTATCACGATCAGTGAGGGGTATCTAGCAACACATCACTGTCTCCTGATTTAGAGGAAAGAGTCTTCCAAGACTTCACCCAAACCACAGCACAAGTGTGAACCCACTTCACAAGGCATACATGTTTCCTTTGCCACTGGATGTTCTTATTGGACAAGCATGTCAAGCTTGTAACTCCAATATGATGAGCATGATTAGATCAGATGAACATAGTCATCTGGGTATGGCCATACACTTTCTCAATCATCTCATATAGGGGGGCCCTTTAGAACATCACACTCCTTAAACAAGGAGACGGCAATCCTTTGTCTATCACTAGTGCCCTAACCTGATTCAAGCTCACCATCCAAGATAGTCTATAATCATTATGTTTCAAATGATATTGAACTACCTCAAGACAATGACAATCATCATTTAGAAACACAAGTGATCTCAAGTCAGAGGACATGTGCCACTTGCTGCTTACAAGGATCATTCACATTGTGACAAGCAATTGAATATCCTAGTAGGGTCTGTCCAGTACATCCAATGTACCCATGAGTCTACATCTTATTCCATGCTCGAAGCATCCTATAAGATTAGAACACATATTAGTCTTAACCATATCAAGGCTGTCTCAAGTTCACCAAGATATCTCGACTAAGGACATATTGACTGTCAGCCTAGCTGAACAGCTTTGAGACATTATTCAGAAGTACACTTATTACAGCAGACAAGGTAACAAACTGAATAACAACCATGCCTTTTATAAACACAAGAGTTTATTACATGATACTTATACAATCCCAAAGGCCTCAAACATTAGCCTTAAGGGCATACCCCAACAATCTCCCACTTGCACTTAATCTAATGGTTGAGAAATCTCAAACCCATATTATTACAGTGCTTCTCATGCTTCTGCTGCGCCAGAGGCTTGGTAAGCGGGTCTGCCAGATTGTCATCTGTATGAACCTTGCATATTTTGATCTCGCCACGATCAATGATCTCCCGGATCAAGTGAAACCGTCTCTGTATGTGCTTGGACTTCTGGTGCGACCGTGGTTCCTTTGCTTGTGCGATTGCTCCAGTGTTATCACAGAAGATAACCAAAGGATCTGCACTCGAAGGAACAACACCAAGTTCTCTCACGAACTTACGAATCCACACTGCCTCCTTAGATGCTTCCGAGGCTGCAACATACTCGGCTTCTGTTGTGGAATCAGCAACAGTTGACTGTTTGAAACTCTTCCACACCACTGCTCCACCATTCAAGCTAAAAACATAGCCTGATTGCGATCGGAAATCATCCTGGTCCGACTGGAACGAAGCGTCAGTATATCCTTCTATACTGAGTTCTTCCTGACCACCATATATCAAGAACATATCTTTGGTCCTCCGCAGATATTTTAAGATGTTCTTGACTGCAATCCAGTGCGCCAAACCTGGATTACTTTGGAATCGACTGGTCACGCTTAACCCGTAAGCGACGTCTGGGCGAGTACACAACATCGCATACATAATGGACCCAATAGCCGAAGCATAAGGCATATTGTCCATTTCATCTTTCTCAGTCTGTGTTTGTGGACACTGACTCTTTGAAAGATTCAGACCATGTCTGACTGGAAGATATCCACGTTTAGAATTCTCTAAATGGAATCTCTCCAGGACCTTATCGATGTAAGTACTCTGGCACAGCCCGAGAAGCCTCTTAGATCTATCCCGGTAGATCTTCACACCTAACACATAGGCTGCTTCTCCTAGATCTTTCATCTGGAAACATTTTCCTAACCATGCTTTAACAGCATGCAGTTCAGGAATATCATTTCCAATGATCAAGATATCATCGACGTAGAGGATTAGAAATGTAATCACGCTCCCACTAAACCTCTTATATACACACGGGTCATCTTCATTCTTGATGAAACCAAACTTAGAGATTGATTCATCAAAACGAATGTTCCAGCTTCTAGATGCTTGCTTAAGTCCATAAATGGACTTCTTTAATTTGCATATTTTATGACGATCTGATGGATTAGTGAAACCCTCAGGTTGTGTCATATACACATCCTCATCCAGATTTCCATTAAGGAAAGCTGTCTTCACATCCATCTGCCAGATCTCATAATCGTAATATGCAGCTATCGCGAAAAGAATCCGAATAGACTTAAACATAGCCACAGGTGAGAAAGTTTCATCATAATCTATCCCGTAGATTTGTTTGAAACCTTTCGCAACCAGCCTGCCTTTATAGGTAACCACGTTACCATCCATGTCAATCTTCTTCTTGAAGATCCATTTACAGCCTATAGGGATTACTCCCGGAGGCGGATCAACCAAATCCCAGACTTGGTTATCTGACATGGAGTCCATCTCGGCTCGCATAGCATCAAGCCATCTAGCTGACTCCGGTCCACTGACCGCATCCGCATAAGTAAGGGGTTCATCATTCTCAATGATGTAGACTCCGTCATAGCGCTCAGGCTGTCGACGGATCCTTCCCGATCTTCGCGGTTCCCGTGATATCTGAGCCTCAGGTTGTTCAATAACCTGATCTACTGGCTCAGGCTCATCCAACTGTGCTTGAACACTTTGTCCTTCTTCTGGATTCTCATCCAGTTTTATTTCTCTCCCACTGGCCTCTTGCAGAAGAAACTCCTTCTCAAGAAATATGGCTGTCCGAGCAACAAATACCTTGTTCTCCTTGGGATCGTAGAAATAATAACCCTTAGTTTCCTTAGGGTAACCGACAAAAATACATCTCTCAGATCTGCTCTCTAGTTTCCCAGAGGCGAGCTTTTTGACATAAGCCTCGCAACCCCAGATCCTGATAAATGTCAAGCTAGGCTGTTTCCCATACCATAACTCATATGGCGTCTTTGAAACTGCCTTGGATGGCACTCGGTTTAGTACCTTTGCAGCTGTTTCCAGTGCAAAACCCCAAAAGGAATATGGAAGAGTAGCCTGACTCATCATAGAACGAACCATATCAAGTAACGTTCTATTTCTCCTTTCGGACACACCATTCCATTGCGGTGTTCCTGGCGGAGTGAGCTGTGAGATAATCCCACACTCCTTTAGATAGTCAGTAAACGCATGACTCAGGTATTCACCACCTCGATCAGAACGAAGTGCCTTGATATTACGGCCTAACTGATTTTGTACTTCATTTTTGAACTCTTTGAACTTGTCAAAAGATTCACTTTTATGTCTCATTAAAAAGACATAACCATACCTACTGAAATCGTCAGTAAAGGTAATGAAGTACTGATAGCCACCTCTGGCATGTTTACTGAAAGGCCCACACACATCACTGTGTATAAGGTCAAGTAAACCTGAAGCCCTTTGTCCTTTGTTAGGAAAAGGTGACTTCGTCATTTTACCCATCAAACAAGCTTTGCATGTATCAATCTCCTCACAGGAGAATGATCCCAGCAGTCCATGATCATGCAACCGCTTAATGCGTTTCTTGTTAATATGGCCTAAACGACTATGCCATAGCAAGGTGCTGTGATCAGCATACTTGGCTTTCTTGTTATCAATGTTTTGTATAGAATGTTCCATGTCCAACATGAATAACCCATTGTTAATTGAACCAGTCGCATACACAATATTATCATAAGTTAAAACACACTTTGAAATCTTGCATTCAAAGGCAAATCCTTTCCTGACAAGAGCAGGAATAGAGATAATATTCTTGGTAATACTGGGTACAAAATAACAATTGTTTAATTCTAATACAATGCCAGATGGTAAAGAAATGAAATAGTCTCCTACAGCAACAGCAGCAACCCGTGCCCCGTTTCCAACTCGTAGGTCTACCTCATGCTGTCCCACCTGCCTTCTTCTCTTGAGTTCCTGTACATTTGAACAAATGTGAACTCCACATGCAGTGTCCAACACCCATGAAATAGAAGAAGATGAAACCATGACTTCCGTCACGTATATACCTGAGCCAGAAGCGATGCTTCCCCTCTTATCTCCTTGGAGCGCTTTACAGTCCTTTTTCCAGTGACCCAGCTGGCCACAGTGGAAACACCTGTTGTCCTTCGACCGCTTCACCTTCTGTTTCAGTGCCTTACTGTAGTTCTTGACAGGGGCCTTGCCCTTCTTCCCCTTCTTCTTGTTCCTAGAAGGAACCATTAAGACAGAGGTTGAAGGCTTTCCCTTCAGAGTTTCCTCAGTGGTCAAGAGCATATTCAGCAGCTCTGCTGGCATACAATCGATTTTGTTCATATTAAAGTTAATGATGAACGCATCGAAAGAAGGCGGAAGAGACTGCAGAATAATATCTACAGCAAGCTCCTGGTTGATGGTATGCCCCAGTTTCTCTAGAGCCTCCTTGTGCCCAATCATCTTGAGCACATGAGCTCCCACTGGGCTCCCCTCAGCCAGTTTGCTCTGAAAGAAGAGCTTCGTCAGATTATAGCGTTCTGTCCTCGCTTGTGCAGCATACAGCATCTTGAGGTTCGCTATAATCTCTATAGCCGACATATCCTCATGCTGACGCTGCAGCGGTGGCGTCATAGACGCTAGCATCAGGCAAGCGACATCAATGCTATCATTGACGTGCTTTTCATAGGCATCCCGAACCGCCCTTGCGGCGTTCGGAGCGGGCTGCGGCGGTATTGCCGTCTCGAGGACATACAGTTTCCTCTCTGCCTTAAGAACGATCTTAAGGTGTCCGAACCAGTCAGAGAAGTTCGGCCCAGCAAACTTCTCCCTTTCCAGTAGGGATCGCACATTGAAGCTCATGGTGTTCGTTGCTGCAGGAATCTACAACAATGCAAGAACAGCAAGGTCAGTATCAATGTTTAGAATCAATCCAGGACTTAAGAAAGATTCTTTTCTCACTATTTTGTCTGACTGAAAAATCCAGTAAACAGTCCGAAAGAGTAACACTCTTTTAGTGAGATGGGATCCAGATTTCATACTTGGTCTCCGTGTCCCGCTCAGGCGAGATAAGATGCACAGAGAGGACAAGCACTAATTTCTGGTAGGCTGTCCCAGCCAATCACCAACCCGTGCGATTCCCCTTCATCTGGGCAATCCAGCAGACTGTGCCAACTGAGTTGGTACAACACAGTCTCTGATCCCACAGATGGCTGCCTCCATGTGCTACCATATGCGCCACATATGTAGCCTACATGGTCAAGCTAACCCGACTTACTCCCTGGACCACCACGTGCTATGCTGAGCAACGAGAAGGGATAAATCCCTACTCTGTAACACGCAGGTGAAATCCAGCACCGTCTGAAGATAGATGGACGTGCCCACTGAGTGGGTACAACACGGCTCCAACGATAGTCAGAACGGTGAGGTTTCGCGTCAGAAGGCTTTCGAGCTTGATATGTTAGCGTTGGATTTTAACGGTCTTTTATCTTCTTCACTATCATGCAATTCCTATGGTGATAGCAGAAGATAAATAAATCATGCTGTTCTACTTATATAAGCAATAAAAGAAAGCATGCATCTTATGTGGTAAAAGCCCATGAACCCTAGTAAGACCTTAATTTTACTTAAGTCTTCACTTGAGCTCTTTTGCATCTCATATGGTCCAACCTAGGGCCCTAGCGCCAAGAGCACCTCAGGTGCGCCACCAGCTGAATGCCCCTCTGGGATGTGTGCCTTTGCTCTTGTCTAATCAAATACATTTGATCTATCTAGACAAGTTAGACTCACAGGTCTATTATACAATAAATTAACTAAAAATGTGATTCACTGATCACAATAAAATTAATTTACAGGTGTAACCAGGCACGCAGGCCCCAGCACAGCACACATTTAACATGGGCAGCCCACATAAGACTAAATAAACAAACATATGCATCATTCAACATGTGATCCAATTAAAAGAAAATAAAAAATTTTGAAAACCCCATTGGCATCCATTTTTAATTTTCTTATGTGCCCTACAACCTTACAATGGTCCATTGATAGGGATCCACTCATCCATCTAGTCAGATCCTTTGCCCTTGCATGCACCGAGTCCTAACTGACTCGAGTTGACCTAATGGTCAACCATGCATGCGCCAAGGGCTGAACCACCTTCAAGAGTTTTGGCAAGCAGGTGTGACCCCGGGCCTAACTCAGGAGTGTTCATTGGTTGTCTCAACCAGACCTCGCTACACGCCTTTGATGCAGTCAACCTATAGCCACCTTGTGCTTGCGCACAGGTGCTATCTGGTCAACCCATCTAGGCTGTCAGATGGTCTAATCAGACTTTGGATCTAACATAGAGGTGACTTCAACCCCATCAACCCATCTAAGGGTTTATAGTAGGCGCCACTTAGATCTAGTGAGGCGCGCAAGTGATAAAGTTTGTTAAGAAATACAACAACTACCAACATGCGCCACCATTCTTCACACATGCGCAAAGGAGTACAAAAATTACATCATGTATTTTCATCACTACTTAACATGTAGATGCGCAAGTGCTTCCTACTAGATCTATTTATCAAACACAAACAAGGATCACAATATGCGCAAGCAATCATATGATACTACATGAATCCTCCTCTGATACCATTTGAAAGTCCCCTTCAAGGGGGAGCGCAATTTCAAAGTCCCCTTCAAGGGGGAGCGGAAACAAGATGAAGCCCTAAATAAGGGGTTGGGGGCGCATGTAGATGTTTTTAGGGGATTCATCATCAAGATCGCATGTAGTCATATGATTAACTTATATGAACGAAAAAGGGATCACAAGGTGTCATACCAATGCCATTAGAGTGGATGTCGGTTTGGAAGCAAAAGACCAAACGAGATCTTCTCCACAAGCGACGCACACAAAGTGATGTTGCTTACCCCTTGTGAACCTTGTGCTAGCAAGCTTCTTCAAGGGTCTTTGCCGTATGAGAAAAAGGGGAAGAACTTCTTGCTTGGCGAGAGAGTTTTCTTCTCTTTTTTTTCTTGTCGTCAATTCACCACGACCCCAAAGAGAGTTTCGCTCGAGGTGAGTGTGTAACCTTCCACACTAATGTGGAGGCGTTACATGCATTCAATCTTTGAAACCGATTTCCCAAAAAGGTAAGTATTCAAAGCCTCATGCGTTCACACCAAGTGAACCATCGAATCTCCTCTTTGAACCAAGTGTTGAACCGGTTCTTTGATTTGGTTCAATCGAATTTTGTTCAATCACCAAATCAAACCAAGCCAAGCTACGATCTAGACCTTCTATGAACCAAATGGCTCATGATCTAACCGTTCATCTTCCGATGCTCTAGATCTCACGATCCAGCATCCAATCTCTCGATCGAAGCTTACCGATCTCAAGCCCTAATCAATCAAACATGATCAGTCCAGATCTCACTTACAATCAGAGACTAAAGCCCTTTAAACTGAACCCAAATAATTCAGTCCACACGATCTGACTTAAGTAAGCCATATCACCATATTGTGCGACCCTGAGGGTTTCCTTTATATGTCGGTAACGATAACTTTCGTTATCACGATCAGTGAGGGGTATCTAGCAACACATCACTGTCTCCCGATTTAAAGGAAAGAGTCTTCCAAGACTTCACCCAAACCACAGCACAAGTGTGAACCCACTTCACAAGGCATACATGTTTCCTTTGCCACTGGATGTTCTTATTGGACAAGCATGTCAAGCTTGTAACTCCAATATGATGAGCATGATTAGATCAGATGAACATAGTCATCTGGGTATGGCCATACACTTTCTCAATCATCTCATATAGGGGGGCCCTTTAGAACATCACACTCCTTAAACAAGGAGACGGCAATCCTTTGTCTATCACTAGTGCCCTAACCTGATTCAAGCTCACCATCCAAGATAGTCTATAATCATTATGTTTCAAATGATATTGAACTACCTCAAGACAATGACAATCATCATTTAGAAACACAAGTGATCTCAAGTCAGAGGACATGTGCCACTTGCTGCTTACAAGGATCATTCACATTGTGACAAGCAATTGAATATCCTAGTAGGGTCTGTCCAGTACATCCAATGTACCCATGAGTCTACATCTTATTCCATGCTCGAAGCATCCTATAAGATTAGAACACATATTAGTCTTAACCATATCAAGGCTGTCTCAAGTTCACCAAGATATCTCGACTAAGGACATATTGACTGTCAGCCTAGCTGAACAGCTTTGAGACATTATTCAGAAGTACACTTATTACAGCAGACAAGGTAACAAACTGAATAACAACCATGCCTTTTATAAACACAAGAGTTTATTACATGATACTTATACAATCCCAAAGGCCTCAAACATTAGCCTTAAGGGCATACCCCAACAACTAATATCCCGTCATTGGATTAGTCTCATATTTATTATTCCAATATATTGGTCTTGACTCAAACAGTAGGGCCATACATTCCTGTCATGCACCAATGAGGTGGGGCGCCGCAAAGTGGATATCATGCTTCCAATTAAGGAAGGGTCAAACCCTACTATTGGTCATCCATATCTCCATATGACTTATGATATGTCCAATGACAGTCATTTTGATCACTCATTTACGGAGAGACGTAAGACTGTATCAAAACATACCCGTCATCATATCTAGACATGAATACCTCAAGTCTAAGGATCAATTCAAACCTCTTGCATGTGAGATTGACCTCTTGACTAGACAAGTCAATCCTCATGGTGGGTCACTCTAGTGCAACCAATGCTAAAGCACTTGTTGCATTACTGTGCCTCGCACCTATCCAGCCCATACACCAGTTTCACATGCACCAAATTTGTCCCATATCAGCTAAGGCATCTTGACTGGGGATTACTTATGAGAATGGATCCAACCAAACTCCTGGGACATTATTTATGCAATATTCAATACATCAATGCAGGTAAAGCAATCTGCATAATAAAGACCATGCCTTTATCAATAATATCAATTCTATCAAAGTACATTCAAATAATACCAGACCATGTCCATATATTGGTCTGCAGTGCATAAACACTAACAATCTTCCACTTGCACTAAGACCAAGGGCAACTGAGTTTATTTAGTCTCATGTCTCTAGTATGACTCATTTAGCTTCCGTTGCGCCAGAGGATATGTCAGTGGGTCTTCCAGATTACTATCTGTGTTTATTTCGCAAGTTCGAACATCATCTTTACTAATGATCTCTAAGATCAGATGATATCGCTGCAGTACATACTTGAGTGCTAAGTTCCTTCACTTATGCTATGGCCCCAGTAAGAATTATACTGGACCATCAAGCACCAGGTACTAAATCAAGTTTAAGTGAATGAAGTTGCTTCATTGGCTGCAACAAGAAGCTGCAATGTACTCATCCTAAATTGTAGAATTTGCCACTGTGGTTTGCATAAGCCTCTTCCAGCATACAACACCACATCAAGGCAAAACGCAAATCCTTACTATGAACGATAGTCATTAGACTAGAACAAAGTATCAGTGCACCCCTATACACAAAGTTCTTCCTGTCTATCACAGACTAGACCTCAATCCTTTATACTTCCCAAGCATGAAGGAATACTTTCATAGCTATCCAGTGTTTAAACCCTAGGATCTGATTGAAACTTACTGGTCATGCTCCAAGCATTCGCCACATAAGGTCTTGTGCATATTGCACAAAACATGATCTATCCTATACCCAATGTACTAGGATTATAGACTCATGTAACTACTCTCCAGCTATGTCATAAGACATAGTATCTTTGTGAGCGTCAGACCTTGTCTTCCTGGCAGGTATCAACTTTTGGAATCACCCAATATGAACCTCTCCAGAATCACTTGGATGAACTTAGATTGACTAAAGGGCAATGACTTTCTTGTATCCCTATCTATAGATCCACATGCCTAAGTTATAGGCCTCATTCCCTAGGTCATTCTTCTCGAAATACTTCCCTAGGCTTGACTTCACCGCGTGAAGAGCTGGGATGTCATTTCATGTGAGGAGAATATCGTCAATCAAGTAGAACAACAAACACTATGACGCTCCCACTTATCATCTTGTAAACACAGGCTCCTTTTTAAGATGTTTGCATAAGACCATGCATATCTTTACGGCCTCTATATGAAAACCATTCGTCTATTTCCATATAGACATTCTCTTCCAGACGTCTATTAAGAAAAGCAGTTTTCATAACAACACACCATAACAGAAAATGCAATTATAACAAGCAGATACCTAATGGACTAAAACATAGCTATTGGTGAAAAATTTCATCACTATCCACCCAGTAGACTTTCCTGAAATTTCATTCACTAGCTTGCCATTATAGGTAACATTGTTACCTTCCATGTCTATTGATGACTCTAAATTTCATAACATATTTCTTGCTAAATCCACTGCATTTTTGGGTCATAATCATGCTCTGTTGCTTATTTTTATGCCTTATTTATCAAATATTTTGGAATCTACACCTTTCTTGGTTTTTGACCGATTTCAGGTAAAAAGGCATCATTATCATGAGTTTTCAAGCAATTTGGATGCGTGGATGAATTCTAATCATCAACAGGAGTTTGCACACAAAATTTTAAGTCAAACCGGATTTTCCTATGAAATTACGGTAGTGTCGTAATTAATATTACGGCCGTAATTTGGGAATATGGCACTACCGTAATTAATTTCACGGCTGCAACCTGCAAAAGTTTTTTTTGAAATTACGGCACTGCCGTAATGAATTTTACGGTGCTATGATTTCGGTCCAGAATCAGGCAGAGACTTCAGAGGATTTCGCCAGAATTACGGCACTACCGTAATTATTTTTATGGTACCGTAATTTTGGGCAAAATTCATATAGAAACTTTCAGAGACAAACGAGAAGATTACGGCACTACTGTGGCAAATTTTATTGTACCGTAATTCCAGGCTGTTTCCTTACAGAAACTTCCTAAGCCATTACGGCAGTACCGTAACGTTCATCATGGTACCGTAATTCTGCTCCCAGTTGCCCGATTCATCCACCGAAAACTTAAAAAGATGATTTCTCAAGATTTAGGGCACCAATTGAAGATCCGAAAAAAGGGGAAGACTCAGCATTAGCAAGGAAAATTTTCAAAGCAAAAGGAACAATTTTCATTCACAATTCACGGAGAATTTTATAGAATCGCCGCCGTGCTAGGGTTCATCGCCGTTCTTCGTACATACCACCTCCGGCCACAAAATTTGAAAGGAAGCTTCGCCTGAGGAAGGAGAACACGCCACAGATGTTTCAGAGTGAAAGGAGGCCGATCAAGGGAGAAATCAATGAAAACATGGTCGCATGCACTGTTCATCGCGACTCTACAACAAATTACAGGTTGTAATTTTGATTACAGCCCTGTTTAGTAACTTTTACTCCTCCCTTTCGAATTCTAATTATTCTAAAACCATGTTTTGCTGTAATTCTTCAATCATGCTAGCTTAAACTTTCTTTTGGGACATGGGGTGTGTAATCCCCTTGATATTTCAATGACCAGATGATCTTTATTCCATCAATATATTTTTGGTATGGTAATTTTACTTAAGAGATTTAAGTCTTTAATCCTTTTCTAGTTTCATTCATTAACAAGTGTTAGAGTTATGTGATATGGACTGAGAAGATGATACACATAACTTGGAACCCTATAATTTATGGTAGGAGCTCATCGTAAGACATTAGTTCTATTCTTATATTTAGATTTTAGAAGTTTATTGACTTGTTGATGTTTTGATTTAGAAATTATTATTGTTTTAGACATGAAAATATGCTAGAGATAGATATTGGATTATTTGAAAACCTTAAGTAAATCCTGTGAAACTAAGGTATCAGAATACTTAGTTTTGCTTGAGATCTTGACATTGAGATGGAATGCACGAGTGTGATTCTTAATCTCTCAATCGAAGTTTACTTTAATTATACATTGAATAGATCTTGCACGAGAGTGAGGATCGTTCTTTGTAAATTGATTACGCGAGAGCGAGTTAATTTCTTTACTAAGCAAGCCATATCTTTACCATAATGAAAATAGATTGATGAACATTTAATTATATCTAGTCATAAATATTAAGGTGGATGAACCCCTAGTCCCTACCATTTCTCTCTGATATTCCGTATACCGTTTGACCATTTATTTTAATCATCCTCGATTCGTTTAGCTAGTGAGAATTCAATTCATCGGTACTTAAGAAAGAGGTCTCTATGGTTCGATATCTTAAATATTACTTTGAGTATCCGTGCACTTGCAGACTACAACAAGTTTTTGGTGCCGTTTGTTGGAGTATGCCCTTAAGGCTAATGTTTGAGGCCTTGGGATTGTAACAGTATCATGTAATAAACTCTTAAGTTTATAAAGGCATGGTTGTTATTCAGATTGTTACCTTGTCTGCTGTAATAAGTGTACTTCTGATTAATGTCTCAAAGCTGTTCAGCTAGGCTGACATGCAGTGATGTCCTTAGTCGAGATATCTTGGTGAACTTGAGACAGCCCTGATATGATTGAGACTAATATGAGTTCTAATCTTATAGGATGCTTCGAGCATGGAATAAGATATAGACTCATGGGTACATTGGATGTACTGGACAGACCCTACTAGGATATTCGGTTGCTTGTCACAATGCGAATAATCCTTGTATGCTACAAGTGGCACATGTCCTTTGACTTGAGATCACTTGTGTTTCTAAATGATGAATGTCATTGTTTTGAGGTAGTTCAATATCATTTGAAATATAATGATTATAGACTATCTTGGATGATGATCAAGAGTCAGGTTAGGACACTAGTGATAGATACAGGATTGCCGTCTCCTTGTTTAAGGAGTGTGATGTTCTAGGGCCCCCCTATATGAGATGATTGAGAAAGTGTATGGCCATACCCAGATGACTGTGATCATCTGATCTAATCATGCTCATCGTATTGGAGTTACAGGCTTGACATGCTTGTCCAATAAGAACATCCAGTGGCAAAGGATACATGTATGCCTTGTGAAGAAGATTCACACTTGTGCTGTGATTTGGGAGTAGTCTTGGAAGACTCTTTCCTTTATATCGGGAGACAGTGATGTGTTGCTAGATACCCCTCACTGATCGTGATAATGTAAGTTGTCGTTACCGACATTTAAAGGAAACCCTTAGGGTCGCACAATTTGATGATATGGCTTGCTTAAGTCAGATCGTGTGGACTGAATTGTTTTGATTCAGTTTAAAGGAGTTTGGACTCTGATTGTAAGTGAGATCTGGTCTGATCATGTTTGATTGATTAGGGCTTGAGATCGGTAAGCTTCGATCGAGAGTAGTGATGCTAGATCAGTGAGATCAGAAGCATCAAGAGATCAACGGTTAGATCTTGAACCGTTTGGTTCAGAGAGAGATCTAGACCATGGCTTGGGTTGTTTTGGTTTGGTCTTTGAACCAAAAGCATTGGACCAAATTCCATTGAACCGGTTCACACATGTGTGAACGGATTGGTTCAAGATGGAAGCGTTAAAGGGCGGTTTGCTTTGAGTGGGCGAAAGCTTCATGACTTTCCATCTTGGGAAATCATGTAACGCCTCTTGAAGAAAACGCTTAAACGCATGTTGTGGCTTTGCTTGGTGATCGATCCATCGGAGACGAGAACGAACAAGAGAAGCTTCATCGCCCTTGCCGAAAGTTGGTTTTTTTCTTCTCCTTCATACGACAAGGAGTAGGCCAACATCCTCTTGTGTGTGGCACACTTTGGAGGAGAACCCTATCGTTCTCTTGCTTCCAAGTCGAGTCCAATCTTCATGGCAATGGTATGAATCTCATCCGATTTATACATCTCACAAGAGTTGATCATACGACATGCTATTTTGATCTTGAATCCCTATCTTCCGCTGCAAAAGAATCACACATGCGCCACCTTTAGGGATTTCCCCCTTTGCGCTCCCCCTTGAAGGGGACCCAACAATTGGTATCAGAGCGGGTAATATGCATGTTGTTATGATTGCTTAAGCTTTTGTGATCCTTGTTTGCAATGATATGCTTAGATCTAACCGACATGCGAGAGTTACATGTTAAGTTTGCATATCCGAAACTTGATGTATGTCTCCTTGGCGCATGCTTAAGTTTCCATGCAAGTTTTCTTGTTGCCCATGTGTTGGCGCTTGTGTAGTTTTTCTTACAAAACAAAAGGAACTTGCGCGCCTATCTAGATCTAAGGCCCTACTATAAACCCTTAGATGGGTTGATGGGGTTGAAGTCATCTCTAGGTTAGATCCAATAGTCTGATCAGACCATTTGACAGCCTAGATGGGTTGACCAGATAGCACCTGTGCGCAAGCATGAGGTGGCTGTAGGTCGACTGCATCCAGGGCGTGTAGCGAGGTCTGGTTGAGACGACTACTGAACACACATGAGTTAGGCCCGGGGTCACACCCGCTTGCCGAAACTCATGAGGGTGGTTCAGCCCTTTGCGCATGCATGGTTGACCATTAGGTCAACTCAAGTCAGTTAGGACTTGGTGCATGCAAGGGCAGAGGATCTGACTAGATGGATGAGTGGATCCCTATCAATGGACCATTGTAAGGTTGTAGGGGCACATAAGGAAATTAAAATTGATACCATGGGGTTTTCAAAAATTTAATTTCATGAATGGATCACATGTTGATTTGATACCATATGCTTGTTTATTTAATCTTATGTGGGTTGCCCTAATGTGTGCTGTGCTGGGGCCTGCGTGCCTGGTTTATTATAAGTTAATATTATTTTGTGATCTGCGAATCACATTTGTAATTAATTTATTGTATATTTGACCTGCGAGTCAAACTTGTCTAGGTAGATCAAAATGTATTTTGATTAGACAAGAGCACAAAGGCACACATCCAAGAGGGGCATTCAGCTGGTGGCGCACCTGAGGTGCTCTTGGCGCTAGGGCCCTAGGTTGGACCAGATGAGATGCAAAAGTCCCAAGAAGCTCAAGTGAAGACTTAAGTAAAATTAAGGTCTTACTTAGGATTCATGGGCTTTTACCACATAAGATCAGCATGCTTTCTATTTATTGCTTTTATAATTAGAAATGCATGAGTTTATCTTCTGCTATCACCATAGGACTTGCATGATAGTCAAGAAGATAAAAGACCGGTAAAATCCAACGCTAAAATATCAAGCTCGTAAGCCTTCTGACGCGAAACCTCACAGTTCTGACTATCGTTGGAGCCGTGTTGTACCCACTCAGTGGGCACGTCCATCTATCTTCAGACAGTGCGGGATTACACCTGCGTGTTACAGAGAAGGGATTTATCGCTTCTCGTTGCTCAGCATAGCACGTGGTGGTCCAGGGAGTAGGTCGGGTCAGCTTGACCATGTAGGCTACATATGTGGCGCATATGGTAGCACATGGAGGCAGCCATCTGTGGGATCAGAGACTGTGTTGTACCAACTCAGTTGGCACAGTCTGCTGGATTGCCCAGATGAAGGGGAATCGCACGGGTTGGCGATTGGCTGGGACAGCCCACTAGAAATTAATGCTTGTCATCTCTGTGCATCTTATCTCGCCTGAGCGGGACGCGGAGACCAAGTATGAAATCTGGATCCCATCTCACTAAAAGAGTGTTACTCTTTCGGACTGTTTACTGGATTTTTCAGTCAGACAAAATAGTGAGAAAAGAATCTTTCTTAAGTCCTGGATTGATTCTGAACATTGATACTGACCATGCTGTTCTTGCATTGTTGTAGATTCCTGCAGCAACGAACACCATGAGCTTCAATGTGCGATCCCTACTGGAAAGGGAGAAGTTTGCTGGGCCGAACTTCTCTGACTGGTTCGGACACCTTAAGATCGTTCTTAAGGCAGAGAGGAAACTGTATGTCCTCGAGACGGCTGTGCCGCCTCAACCCGCTGCGAACGCCGCAAGGGCGGTTCGTGAAGCCTATGAAAAGCACGTCAATGATAGCATTGATGTCGCTTGCCTGATGCTAGCGTCTATGACGCCACCGCTGCAGCGTCAGCATGAGGATATGTCGGCTATAGAGATCATAGCGAACCTCAAGATGCTGTATGCTGCACAGGCGAGGACAGAACGCTATAATCTGACGAAGCTCTTCTTTCAGAGCAAACTGGCTGAAGGGAGCCCAGTGGGAGCTCACGTGCTCAAGATGATTGGGCACAAGGAGGCTCTGGAGAAACTGGGGCATACCATTAACCAGGAGCTTGCTGTAGACATCATTCTGCAGTCTCTTCCGCCTTCTTTCGATGCGTTCATCATTAACTTTAATATGAACAAAATCGATTGTACACCGGCAGAGCTGTTGAATATGCTCTTGACTACTGAGGAAACTCTGAAGGGAAAGCCTTCAACCTCTGTCTTACTGGTTCCTTCAAGGAACAAGAAGAAGGGGAAGAAGGGCAAGGCCCCTGTCAAGAACTACAGTAAGGCTCTGAAACAGAAGGTGAAGCGGTCCAAGGATAACAGGTGTTTCCACTGTGGCCAGCTGGGTCACTGGAAAAAGAACTGTAAAGCGCTCCAAGGAGATAAGAGGGGAAGCATCGCTTCTGGCTCAGGTATTTACGTGACGGAAGTCATGGTTTCATCTTCTTCTATATCATGGGTGTTGGACACTGCATGTGGAGTTCACATTTGTTCAAATGTACAGGAACTCAAGAGAAGAAGGCAAGTGGGACAGCATGAGGTAGACCTACGCGTTGGAAACGGGGCACGGGTTGCTGCTGTTGCTGTAGGAGACTATTTCATTTCTTTACCATCTGGGCTTGTATTGGAACTAAACAGTTGTTATTTTGTTCCCAGTATAACTAAAAATATTATCTCCATTCCTGCTCTTGTCAGGAAAGGATTTGCCTTTGAATGCAATATTTCAAAGTGTGTTTTATCTTATGGTAATATTGTTTATGCTACTGGTTCAATTAACAATGGGTTATACATGTTGGACATGGAAAGTTCTATACATAACATTGATAATAAGAAAGCCAAGTATGCTGATGACAGCACCTTGCTATGGCATAGTCGTTTAGGCCATATAAACGAGAAGCGCATTAAGCGGTTGCATGATCATGGACTGCTGGGATCATTCTCCTATGAGGAGATTGATACATGCAAAGCTTGTTTAATGGGTAAAATGACGAAGTCACCTTTTCCTAATAAAGGTCAAAGGGCTTCAGGTTTACTTGACCTTATACACAGTGATGTGTGTGGGCCATTTAGTAAACATGCCAGAGGTGGCTATCAGTACTTCATTACCTTTACTGATGATTTCAGTAGGTATGGGTATGTCTATTTAATGAGACATAAAAGTGAATCTTTTGACAAGTTCAAGGAGTTCAAAAATGAAGTAAAAAATCAGTTAGGCCGAAATATCAAGGCACTTCGTTCTGATCGAGGTGGTGAATACCTAAGTCATGCATTTACTGACTATCTGAAGGAGTGTGGGATTATCTCACAGCTCACTCCGCCAGGAACACCGCAATGGAATGGTGTGTCCGAGAGGAGAAATAGAACGTTACTTGATATGGTTCGTTCTATGATGAGTCAGGCTACTCTACCTTACTCCTTTTGGGGTTTTGCACTGGAAACAGTTGCAAAGGTACTAAACCGAGTGCCATCCAAGGCAGTTTCTAAGACGCCATATGAGTTATGGTATGGGAAACAGCCAAGCTTGACATTTATCAGGATCTGGGGTTGCGAGGCTTATGTCAAAAAGCTCGCCTCTGGAAAACTGGAGAGCAGATCTGAGAAATGTATATTTGTCGGTTACCCTAAGGAAACTAGGGGTTATTATTTCTACGATCCCAAAGAGAACAAAGTATTTGTTGCTCGGACGGCCATATTTCTTGAGAAGGAGTTTCTTCTGCAAGAGGCCAGTGGGAGAGAAATAAGGCTGGATGAGAATCCAGAGGAAGGACAAAGTAGTCAAGCACAGTTGGATGTGCCTGAGCCGGTAGATCAGGTTATTGAACAACCTGAGGCTCAGATATCACGGGAACCGCGAAGATCGGGACGGATCCGTCGTCAGCCTGAGCGCTATGACGGAGTCTACATCATTGATAATGATGAACCCCTCACTTATGCGGATGCGGTCAGTGGACCGGAGTCAGCTAGATGGCTTGATGCTATGCGAGCCGAGATGGACTCCATGTCAGATAACCAAGTCTGGGATTTGGTTGATCCGCCTCCGGGAGTAATCCCTATAGGCTGTAAATGGATCTTCAAGAAGAAGATTGACATGGATGGTAACGTGGTTACCTATAAAGGCAGGCTAGTTGCGAAAGGTTTCTAACAAATCTACGGGATAGATTATGATGAAACTTTCTCACCTGTAGCCATGTTTAAGTCTATTCGGATTCTTTTCGCGATAGCTGCATATTATGATTATGAGATCTGGCAGATGGATGTGAAGACAGCTTTCCTTAATGGAAATCTGGACGAGGATGTGTATATGACACAGCCTGAGGGTTTCACTAATCCATCAGATCGTCATAAAATATGCAAGTTAAAGAAGTCCATTTATGGACTGAAACAAGCATCTAGAAGCTGGAATATTCGTTTTGATGAATCAATCTCTGAGTTTGGTTTCATCAAAAACGAAGATGACCCGTGTGTATATAAGAGGTTTAGTGGGAGCGTGATTACTTTCCTGGTCCTCTACGTCGATGACATCTTGATCATTGGAAATGATATTCCTGAACTGCATGCTGTTAAAGCATGGTTAGGAAAATGTTTCCAGATGAAAGATCTAGGAGAAGCAGCCTATGTGTTAGGTGTGAAGATCTACAGGGATAGATCTAAGAGGCTTCTCGGGCTGTGCCAGAGTACGTACATCGATAAAGTCCTGGAGAGATTCCATTTAGAGAATTCTAAAAGAGGATATCTGCCAGTCAGACATGGTCTGAATCTTTCGAAGAGTCAGTGTCCACAAACACAGACTGAGAAAGATGAAATGGACAATACGCCTTATGCTTCGGCTATTGGGTCCATTATGTATGCGATGTTGTGTACTCGCCCAGACGTCACTTACGGGTTAAGCGTGACTAGTCGGTTCCAAAGTAATCCAGGTATGGCGCACTGGATTGCGGTCAAGAACATTTTAAAATATCTGCGGAGGACCAAAGATATGTTCTTGATATATGGTGGTCAGGAAGAACTCAGTATTGAAGGATATACTGACGCTTCGTTCCAGTCGGACCAGGATGATTTCCGATCGCAATCAGGCTATGTTTTTAGCTTGAATGGTGGAGCAGTGGTGTGGAAAAGTTTCAAACAGTCAACTGTTGCTGATTCCACAACAGAAGCCGAGTATGTTGCAGCCTCGGAAGCATCCAAGGAGGCAGTGTGGATTCGTAAGTTCGTGAAAGAACTTGGTGTTGTTCCTTCGAGTGCAGATCCTTTGGTTATCTTCTGTGATAACACTGGAGCCATCGCACAAGCAAAGGAACCACGGTCGCACCAGAAGTCCAAGCACATACAGAGACGGTTTCACTTGATCCGGGAGATCATTGATCGAGGCGAGATCAAAATCTGCAAGGTTCATACAGATGACAATCTGGCAGACCCGCTTACCAAGCCTCTGGCGCAGCAGAAGCATGAGAAGCACTGTAATAATATGGGTTTGAGGTTTCTCAACCATTAGATTAAGTGCAAGTGGGAGATTGTTGGAGTATGCCCTTAAGGCTAATGTTTGAGGCCTTGGGATTGTAACAGTATCATGTAATAAACTCTTAAGTTTATAAAGGCATGGTTGTTATTCAGATTGTTACCTTGTCTGCTGTAATAAGTGTACTTCTGATTAATGTCTCAAAGCTGTTCAGCTAGGCTGACATGCAGTGATGTCCTTAGTCGAGATATCTTGGTGAACTTGAGACAGCCCTGATATGATTGAGACTAATATGAGTTCTAATCTTATAGGATGCTTCGAGCATGGAATAAGATATAGACTCATGGGTACATTGGATGTACTGGACAGACCCTACTAGGATATTCGGTTGCTTGTCACAATGCGAATAATCCTTGTATGCTACAAGTGGCACATGTCCTTTGACTTGAGATCACTTGTGTTTCTAAATGATGAATGTCATTGTTTTGAGGTAGTTCAATATCATTTGAAATATAATGATTATAGACTATCTTGGATGATGATCAAAAGTCAGGTTAGGACACTAGTGATAGATACAGGATTGCCGTCTCCTTGTTTAAGGAGTGTGATGTTCTAGGGCCCCCCTATATGAGATGATTGAGAAAGTGTATGGCCATACCCAGATGACTGTGATCATCTGATCTAATCATGCTCATCGTATTGGAGTTACAGGCTTGACATGCTTGTCCAATAAGAACATCCAGTGGCAAAGGATACATGTATGCCTTGTGAAGAAGATTCACACTTGTGCTGTGATTTGGGAGTAGTCTTGGAAGACTATTTCCTTTATATCGGGAGACAGTGATGTGTTGCTAGATACCCCTCACTGATCGTGATAATGTAAGTTGTCGTTACCGACATTTAAAGGAAACCCTTAGGGTCGCACAATTTGATGATATGGCTTGCTTAAGTCAGATCGTGTGGACTGAATTGTTTTGATTCAGTTTAAAGGAGTTTGGACTCTGATTGTAAGTGAGATCTGGTCTGATCATGTTTGATTGATTAGGGCTTGAGATCGGTAAGCTTCGATCGAGAGTAGTGATGCTAGATCAGTGAGATCAGAAGCATCAAGAGATCAACGGTTAGATCTTGAACCGTTTGGTTCAGAGAGAGATCTAGACCATGGCTTGGGTTGTTTTGGTTTGGTCTTTGAACCAAAAGCATTGGACCGAATTCCATTGAACCGGTTCACACATGTGTGAACGGATTGGTTCAAGATGGAAGCGTTAAAGGGCGGTTTGCTTTGAGTGGGCGAAAGCTTCATGACTTTCCATCTTGGGAAATCATGTAACGCCTCTTGAAGAAAACGCTTAAACGCATGTTGTGGCTTTGCTTGGTGATCGATCCATCGGAGACGAGAACGAACAAGAGAAGCTTCATCGCCCTTGCCGAAAGTTGGTTTTTTTCTTCTCCTTCATACGACAAGGAGTAGGCCAACATCCTCTTGTGTGTGGCACACTTTGGAGGAGAACCCTATCGTTCTCTTGCTTCCAAGTCGAGTCCAATCTTCATGGCAATGGTATGAATCTCATCCGATTTATACATCTCATAAGAGTTGATCATACGACATGCTATTTTGATCTTGAATCCCTATCTTCCGCTGCAAAAGAATCACACATGCGCCACCTTTAGGGATTTCCCCCTTTGCGCTCCCCCTTGAAGGGGACCCAACACCGTTGCCGGGGACGTTTGTTTTGTTCATATTGATATAATTGATAGTATTGCTAGACTAAGATTTTTATTTTTTTTCTGTGATATATTCTGATTTTCTCCTTTTTTTTCTACAAATTCTGAGCTTATTTGATCTTCTACTTGTTTATGCGCATGAATCTTAGATCTGGACCATTAGTTCCTTTTGATCCTGAAATTAATAAAACTCTTAGATTGCACAAGAAGCTTAAGTTTGCAAAGGAGAGAAGAAGAATCAATCATGGCTGAGAGAAGAACACTTAGAGATTATGCAGCCCCGAATACATAGGGAATTCGTTCCAGTATAACTAGGCCTGCAATTGATTCAAACAACTTCGAGATTAAACCAGCTTTCCTGTCAATGATCCAATAGAATCTATTTGGAGGATCTCCTCTAGAAGATCTTAATCAACACTTATCTCTCTTTCTTGAATTTTGTGATACCATAAAAATCAATGGTGTATCTGATGATGCTCTTAGATTGAGATTGTTTCCTTTTTCCCTCAAGGACCGAGAAAAAGTCTGGCTACATTCTCGTCCGACTGGAACATTCACAACTTGGGAACAATTGTCAAATGCCTTCTTGCTGAAATACTTTCCACCCAGTAAGATGATTCAGTTGAGGAACCATATCACGGGCTTTGAAGCATGGGAGCGCTTCAATGAGTTACAACGGAAGTGCCCTCACTATGGATTAGAAGATTTGGTTTTAATACAAACTTTCTATAATGGTTTGCTTTACAACACTCGCTTAACTGTTGATGCGGCTGCAGTAGGAGTACTAATGAAGAAGACCGTTGAAGATGTCTATGCATTGATTGAAGAGATGGCGCCAAATCACAACCAGTGGACTGTTGAGAGAGGAGTGTTGTATCATCCTCCTCATGGTAAGAATGATGGTGATGGTTGGCGATCTCTAGCAGAAAAGGTAGATTATTTGTGTAATTGTTTTGATTCTTTTCAGATGCAAACTGCTACTATTTCTTCTGTTACTTGTGATGTATGTGGAAATCATGGGCACTATGTTGAAGAATGTAAGGTTATAGTTGATCAAGGTAGTGAGCAAGTTAATGCAGTAGGGGGTTACAATTAAGGCAGAAATAATGACCCTTACTCTAATACCTACAACACTGGTTGGAGGAACCATCCTAACCTATCTTGGAAAAGTAACAATCACTAGTGGGCAAAATGAAAATAGAGGGTATCAACAGGGACAACCAAATCAGAGTCAACCCCAAAAATCAAGTTTTGAAGACATGTTTGAAAAATTCATGGGTGCTCAGATGAGACAAAATAAAGATGTTTCAGAGAGTCTTAAGCAAATCAACTCTAGGTTAGATGGTGTTGTTGCTCACAATAAGATTTTAGAGACACAGATAGCACAACAGGCTAGCACAGCTTATAGACCCCTCAGGGAAATTACCTACCAAACCTGAACCTAACCATAGGGAACATTGTAATGCCATCAACCAGGTGACTTCGTTCTTTTGCTTAAATCTCGATGGCCTGGACCTTTTTAGGTTAAGAAGACCTATCCATATGGAGCAGTTGATATTTGGAGTGACGAGAAGGGATTGTTTAAAGTTAATGGCCAAAGGTTGAAACACTACTACCATGAGGAGTAGATTGAAGAAGGAGAGAATTTTCTACTTGATGAACCACGAGCAAGTCTGAGTGTAGAACGGTCAAGCAAATGACCTTTAAATTAGCGCTTCTTGGGAGGCAACCTAAGCACTTTTTCTTTTGTTTTTGGTTTGTTTTGTTTATGATTAATTTTTCTTTTTCTCAGTTTTTTATGTACGTTTTTTTGGCGATTTTCTTGATTTTTGACAAATTACGGTACTACCGTAATTTTTATTACGGTACCGTAATTCCATGTTGGTTCTCTACAGAAAGATTTACTTGGATTACGGCACTACTGTGATAGATTTTATAGACCATAATTTTTGTCCATTTTCATCCAAAAAGTTTTGAGATTTTTGAGCATTTTATGGCAGTGTCGTGATGATTTTCACGGTACCATATTTTGAGCAATTTTTTACTATAAAGTTTTTAAGTTTTTTACCATTTTACGGCAGAGCCGTGATGATTTTCACGGTGCCGTAAAAGTGGAGCATTTTCTTACAGAAAATTTGGGATTTTCGAACAAAATACAGTATTGCCGTAATGGTCTTCACGGTGCCGTAATATGACGCTTTTTCCCTGCCGAGAGTTCATTTCGATATTATAGCACTACTGTAATTCCATTATGGTACCGTAATTTGGCCATCCCCACATGATTTTGCTGCCGGATTTAGGGTTTCGACGCCGTGTTTTAGGGTTATTTCACTCGATTTCATGCCGACCTCTTGTGTTCTTCGATTCCTTGCTTCCTAATCCCTCTTGCGACCCTTCCTAACCAGTTTCTAGTGATTCTCATCTGAGATTTGGGGATTTTTGAGCTCAAATTGAGCTTAGGAGCTGTTCTTCCACCGCGTTTCCGCCCTCCTCGTTCTTCCTCATCAGAGCTTCGAATCGACTACTTCTGGTTCTAGAGAGCTTCGAAAAGGGTAGGAGAACAATCCTTGAAGGTTGGGAAGCTCGATTGCAACTCAGATATTCAGATTTGAAGCTTGAAGAGGATAGTTTCCAAGAGGAAGGGGAAGGCCACAGCTGAAGCACTAACACCTCCACCAAACCCATATGGCATCATCTTCAGAGATGAAGTGCAGGAGCAGAGGTACAATTTGCTACTCACTAGGCGCATCATAAAAACCAAGTATGCTGATACACAAGCATTGTAGCTATTAGGATTGAAAGAGGATGTGTTGTGGATGTTCGACCAGATTGCTATGAGACAATTTTTGGACATGACTCCTTAGACCTATCTACCTATAGTGCTGGAATTTCTTAGTAGTTTAGAGGTGGATTGGGATGAGTATGAAGATCGTTCAGCTGAAGGAGAAATCATATTTAGGATGGCTAACGAAGATAGGAGGCTCACATTCAAGATATTCGGCGCATCTTCCATCTTCCATAGAGAGGGATGTTGTGTCCGCAAGTGCACGAATACTTCGAAGTAATAAAAGATATCGAGCCATAGAGACCTTATTGTTAAGTACCAAACAATTATTTTCTCACTAGCTAAGCAAATCGAATATGATGCAAACAAATGATCAAATAGCGTGCAAATAATTAGAAAAGAAAATTGGGACTAGGGTTTCATCCACTTTAATTTCCATGACTATATATGAATCGATGTTCATTAGTCTAATTTCAATATGATAAAAACATAATTCACTTAATAAGGAAATCATCTCGCTTTTGTGCAGACAATTTACAAGAACCAATCATCACTTTCGTGCAGGATCTATTCGATTGTTAAATAAAAGTGAATAATCAACAAAGAACTCAAGGATCACTTTCATGCATCTGAATTCTAAGTTAATAATCTGAAGTGGAAACTCAAGGATCACTTTCATGCATCCGAATCTCAAAACAAGTTCTACTTAAGGTTCTCCAACGTTTTGATACTCAATTTCTTGCAATACCTCCTACGTTTATAATAGTAACTCAATCCTAGATTCAGATTATCAATATGGCAATTATACTTCTAAAATCGAGAAATAAGAACTAACCTAATTTCTTACGATGAGTTCATAACATTCAATTTTAGGGTCCCAAGTTCTCAAGCAAATCACCTTTCGGTCCATATTGCGATAACTCTAAAACATAATGATAATATGAAACTATGGAGAATTAAAGACAATCGTCACAAAAGCAGAATTATCATATCAAAATCATACTGACGAAATAAAGATTATCTAATCATTATGAAATTAAGGGGATTACACCCTTATGTCGCAAGGAGAAGTTTACACTACCATGAAATTAAAAATACAATAAAAGTTCATGATAAATTAGAATTCGAAAAAGGAAGAAACACCACTGCAATTTTGGGAATTTTCGGGTGCTACAGTACTGCTATAGTAAAATCGCCAAACACTATTCACGCCCGAATATTCTTTCTTCAATTTCTCCCTCGATTAAACTCCTTTCAATCTAAAATTTTTGGTGTATCCTCTCCTCCCTTGGGCGAAACTTTCCTATAAATTTGCTGGCCTGAGGTGGCCTCTAAGTCTCACGACAAGAGGCCACGCCCTAAGGACACCCTATCTGATTTCTCTCTCGATTCTTCACGAAATTAGATGATTATTGTCCTCAAATCTTCTCCTCGATTTATAAAAGAGACCCATTTTCATGATTTTTCAATTTGTGCCCTGGATCTCTAGATATTGCATCGCAAAAATCAGGCTTTTGAGTGTCCGCGGAAGACTTAGCCAAAAACATAATTACAGCCGTAATTTTGATTACGGCAGTACCGTATTTTGGTTCTGTGAGTTTTTGGGTCAAAATTACAGCCCATGAAAAATATTACGGTAGTGCTAGCATGCCCGTGAGATGGATTTTGCTTTTACAAGAATTTGATTTAGAGATCAAGGATAAGAAAGGAACCGAAAATTTTGTTGCAGATCATCTTTCAAAGATAATTACAGAAAATAATAAAGGTGATATTATTAATGATTCCTTTCCTGAGGAATAGCTTTTGAGAATTAATCAGGTTAAGGCTCCTTGGTATGTGATGGGGTGGTTCGGCATGCAAGCATTCAAACAACGCATTTTGAAAACATTTGTAGTTCACTTATAGCTAGTGAAAACTGGTTTACTCTAACGCTCTTAGAAATTAGGTTTTGATACTTTTATAGAGAGAACTGAAACTAATCAACAAGCTAACCCTATCATGCTCTTCTAAACAAGATGAAAAACTCAACAAAGCTTAAGCATGCGGTTCTACAACAATAAATAAAACTATATTAGGGGAGGAACTAACCTTGCGCCCCTTGAGAATAGAAGGGGCGTACATCCCATTCTTCACCGATCCAATGGTTGAATCTCATGAAGTAGGGCCCTATGAGCTTACATCCATGGCATTACAGCATTCCCACACATGCGTGGGTGAGTGTTGAAAGAATATTTAGAGGCCAAATTACAAGAACAACCAAGGGGGAGGCTAATCTCCAAGTTCCCTTGCTAACATGTTAAGGATTAACTAGCTTAGAGGGGAAAGAGAGGGGATGCACTTAGCATGCTCTTCAAGGGCCTTGTGCCACCTGTGAGAATTTCGTGTGAGTGCAGATGGGTGCTCAAAGAACATCAGGGAAGTAACAACCAAGGTAGAGAGAGGACTTAGCTAACTTGGGGGAGGATTCTTGGTCTCGGCATGGTGTAGGTGACACCATCATGAGCCACGGTTTGGTCCAGCTCCTTCTCTAGGGCTAAAAACTCTTCAAGGCTGGTATGAGAAGGTGGCATGAACTTCTAGCTTCAAGACATGAGCAAGTGGTGGAGAAGAATGAAGAGGGGAAGAGGAATGAGCTCTCGGCAAGGTTTGGAGGGAGGAAGAGTTGAGGTGACACACACCACTAGAAGACACACTTCTGGATTTTTCAAAATGTTCAACTCTAATCCGTGGCTTACAAGAGAATACAACATATAGGAGACTGCCAAGGGTTGTCTCCCATCCCTAAGTGCATGAACAAGTCAAACGAGCAAAGAAAATACAGCATGAAGCAGGCGACTTAATGGGGCTGATATCTTTCCCCAAATGGGCAGATTTGTTTTGAGGCTTGGCTTGGAGTTTTCCTCGCGATGGTAATGTCGAAGTCTGAGGTGGTGGTGGACTAAAGCAGCTGTCATTCTGCAATAAATGTGTGCAGCTCCTTGAAGACCGAAACTCTGCATTTTATTGGTGGCGTGTGGGCTACTCCTTGGCATTGGTGGCTGGTGCATCCTACTTGTGGAGTGGCTGCAAAAGGCTGGTAATTAGCTGGCTTTGTCCCCCTTTGCTCCAAAGGGAAAGTGGCGGTTGGAGATGAAGACAAATCCCACATGGCTGCCAACTAGGATGGTGGGATTTGGGGTAATTGTGGTGATGCTCCATTAGGTTGGGGTGTGCTGGTTCTTCCATAAGTTGGGCTTATGGCCTCATAGCACCTCTTGGAGTTGTCTTGACTTGGTTTTGACTTTTATCCCAAAATGGAGTTGACCTAATCTATTACATCAATTGCATGCACTAACCTACCATACATAAGTGGCGGAACCTAGTGAATGTAACTACTTGGTGTACTTAAGGGTGGATCTAACCTACCACATGATGCAACCTAATCTAAGACAAAATGGGCAAAGGGGGTTCTAGGGAAGACTTTCTAGGGGCTAGGATAGCCAAACCTAGAAGGCTTCTTTCGAACCCAATTGGACCTTCGAAGGCCCTGCCTTGGTCCCACATCAGCTCTCCCGGGGTGAGAGAAATTCTCCTCTGGAGAATTGTCTTTGTACCCTTGGAGAAGCTCTGGTGCAGACCTAGCAAGCTCAGTCTCGGGGAGCCATGCCTCCTCACCGTCAGCAAATTTGACGCGGTAATAAAGCTGTACCTCATCGGGGGTGAGTCGGGTCTGGTCCTCGAGTATGGCCTCGATCTCTAACTCGCGGCTGATGTCCGGTTCTTGTATGGAGAGAGGTAGATGATAGAGTGTCAAATCCTCAACATTGATGGTGGAGGAGATTCCCAAGTCTGGTGGCAGGTCTAAGAAGTAAGCATTGTCGTTGACCTTCCTCGGAATGGTGAAGGGTCCAATTCCCTTCGTGTCCAACTTGCGGCCGTGTCCCTGGATACGTTCCTCACGGACCCGCAACATCACCTGATCCCCTACAAAAAATACCTTCTCTCGGCGCCTTTTGTTAGTATCATCACGATATTGGTTAACAGAATCCTGAATCTTGCTAAATAACTCATGATGTAACTGCGAAATATGGAAAGCATAATCTCGGGCCGAAATAGAAGTCTTGCAATGCTTAGGGGTAGCAAATTGATCAATGGGCTTATTAGGTTGGTACCCTAAGTTTGCCTGAAAGGGAGACATACTAGTAGTCCTATCTGGGGGACTATTGTAGGAGAATTCAGCTGTGGGCAACAGCTTGTCCCAATCACCGGGGTATTCTCCTACGAGACTCCTAAGGAATTCTCAAGTGATCTGTTGACCACTTCGGTGTGCCCATCCGTTTGGGGATGATAGGCTGTTGAGAACTACCGTTTTGTGCCTAATAGAGCCCATAGCGTCCTCCAGAAATGGCTAACAAACCTGGTGTCTCTGTTAGAAACTATAGTGAGAGGGGTACCATGTAACCTGATAATGTCTCTAAAGAAGAGTCTGGCCATATGGGAGGCATCGGTAGTCTTAGAGCAAGGAATAAAATGTGCCATTTTAGTGAACCTGTCTACCACAACATAGATCGAGTCATGTCTAGCAGCTGTCCTAGGCAATCCTAGAACAAAGTCCATACTAATATCCTGCCACGGTGCCTATGGAATAGACATAGGGGTATACAGTCCAAAATTGTGCTTCTGGACCTTGGTGGATTGACAGGTCCCACAATGCCTAACTACCTTGGCCACATCTCGGTAGAGTTTAGGCCAAAAAAATCTCTCTTCTACTAAGGCACGGGTCTTCTCTCGACCGTGGTGTCCAGCGGACCCACCTCCATGGAGTTCCCAAATTAGGAAATCCCGGATCGAGGTCTTGAGCACACAAAGTGTCGGTCCAAGGAAAAGATACCCATCCCTAAGGTTATACAAAGGGTGACTCATAACATCTTTAGTCATATCACTGTAGATAGCAGAAAAATCGGGGTAATCTAGATAGGCAGTTTTCATATGCTCAAATCTTACAAGCTCAGCATGCATAGTCTGCAAAACGAAGACTACCCTACTTAAGGCTACAGAGAAGGGATTTATCGCTTCTCGTTGCTCAGCATAGCACGTGGTGGTCCAGGGAGTAGGTCGGGTCAGCTTGACCATGTAGGCTACATATTGAGCATATGGTAGCCATATGGAGGCAGCCATCTGTGGGATCAGAGACTGTGTTGTACCAACTCAGTTGGCACAGTCTGCTGGATTGCCCAGATGAAGGGGAATCGCACGGGTTGGCGATTGGCAGGGATTGCCTACCAGAGATTAGTGCTTGTACTCTCTGTGCATCTTATCTCGCCTGAGCGGGACGCGGAGACCAAGTATGAAATCTGGATCCCATCTCACTAAAAGAGTTTTACTCTTTCGGGCTGTTTTGCTGGATTTTTCAGCCAGATAAAATAGTGAGAAAAGAATCTTCCTTAAGTCCTGGATTGATTCTAACATTGATACTGACCTTGCTGTTCTTGCATTGTTGTAGATTACTGCAGCAACGAACACCACAAATTTCAATGTGCGATCCCTACTGGAAAGGGAGAAGTTTGCTGGGCCGAACTTCTCAGACTGGTACAGACACCTTAAGATTGTTCTTAAGGCTGAGAGGAAGCTGTATGTCCTCGAGACGGCTATACCGCCTCAACCAGCTCCGAACGCCGCAAGGGCGGTTCGGGAAGCTTATGAAAAGCATGTCAATGATAGCATTGATGTCGCTTGCCTGATGCTTGCGTCTATGACACGAGAGCTGCAGCGTCAGCATGAGGATCTATCGGCTATAGATATTATAGCGAACCTCAAGCTGCTGTATGCTGCACAGGCGAGGACTGAACGCTATAATTTGATAAAACTTTTCTTTCAGAGCAAACTGGCTGAAGGGAGTCCAGTGGGAGCTCACGTACTCAAGATGATTGGGTACAAGGAGGCTCTAGAGAAACTGGGACACACCATCAATCAGGAGCTTGTTGTAGACATTATTCTGCAGTCTCTCCCGGCCTCTTTCGATCCATTCATTATTAATTTTAATATGAACAAGATCGACTGTACGCTAGCAGAGTTGCTGAACATGCTCTTGACTACAGAGCAGACTCAGTCTCGTGAGAAGGGAACGCCTTCATCCTCTGTCCTAATCGTTCCTTCTAGGAATAAGAAGAAGGGGAAGAAGGGCAAAGCCCCTATCAAGAGCTACAACAAGGCTCTAAAGCAAAAGATAAAGCGGTCCAAGGAATATAGATGTTTCCATTGTGGCCAGTTGGGTCACTGGAAAAAGGACTGTAAAGCGCTCCAAGGAGATAAGAAGGGAAGTAAGCCTTTCGCTTCTAGCTCAGGTATTTACGTGACTGAAGTCATGGTATCTTCTTCTTCTATTTCATGGGTGTTGGACACTGCATGTGGAGTACACATTTGTTCAAATGTACAGGAACTCAAGAGAAGAAGACAGGTGGGACAGCATGAGGTGGACCTATGAGTTGGAAACGGGGCACGGGTTGCTGCTGTTGCTGTAGGAGAATATCACATCTCTTTACCATCTGGTCTTGTATTAGAACTGGACAATTGTTATTTTGTACCAAGCATAACTAAGAATATTATCTCTATTCCTGCTCATGTCAGGAAAGGGTTTTCCTTTGAATGTAAATTTTCAAAGTGTTATATTTCTCTTGATAATATTATTTATGCTACTGGCTCAATTAACAATGGGTTATTCATGTTGGACATGGAATGTTCTGTACAACAAATTGATAATAAGAAAGCCAAGTATGCTGATGACAGCACCTTGCTATGGCATAGTCGTTTAGGCCATATTAACAAGAAACGCATTAAGCGGTTGCATGACCATGGACTGCTGGGATCATTCTCCTATGAGGAGCTTGATACATGCCAAGCTTGTTTAATGGGTAAAATGACGAAGTCTCCTTTTTCTAATAAAGGTCAAAGGGCTTCAGGTTTACTAGACCTCATTCACAGCGATGTGTGTGGGCCATTTAGTAAACATGCCAGAGGTGGCTATTCATACTTCATTACCTTTACTGATGATTTCAGTAGGTATGGTTATGTCTATTTAATGAGACATAAGAGTGAATCTTTTGACAAGTTCAAAGAGTTCAAAAATGAAGTACAAAATCAGCTAGGCCGAAATATCAAGGCACTTCGTTCAGATCGAGGTGGTGAATACTTGAGTCGAGAGTTTACTGACTATCTGAAGGAGTGTGGGATTATCTCACAGCTCACTCCGCCAGGAACACCGCAATGGAATGGTGTGTCCGAGAGGAGAAATAGAACCTTAGTTGATATGGTTCGTTCAATGATGAGTCAGGCTACTCTACCTTACTCCTTTTGGGGATTTGCACTGGAAACAGCTGCAAAGGTACTAAACCGAGTGCCATCCAAGGCCGTTTCTAAGACTCCATATGAGTTATGGTATGGGAAACAACCAAGCTTGACATTTATTAAAATCTGGGGTTGCGAGGCTTATGTCAAAAAGCTCACCTCTGGGAAACTGGAGAGCAGATCTGATAAATGTATCTTTGTCGGTTACCCTAGAGAAACTAAGGGTTATTATTTCTACAATCCTGAGGAGAACAAGGTATTTGTTGCTCGGACGGCTATTTTTCTTGAGAAGGAATTTCTTCTGCAAGAGGCCAGTGGGAGAGAAATAAAGCTGGATGAGAATCCAGATGCAGGACAAAGTAGTCAAGCACAGTTGGATGAGCCTGAGCCAGGAGATCAGGTTATTGAACAACCTGAGGCTCAGATATCACGGGAACCGCGAAGATCGGGAAGGATCCGTCGACAGCCTGAGCGCTATGACGGAGTCTACATCATTGATGATGAACCACTCACTTATGCGGATGCGGTCAGTGGACCGGACTCAGCGAGATGGCTTGAAGCTATGCGCGCCGAGATGGACTCCATGTCTGATAACCAAGTCTGGGATTTGGTTGATCCGCCTTCGGGAGTAATCCCTATAGGCTGTAAGTGGATCTTCAAGAAGAAGATTGACATGGATGGTAACGTGGTTACCTATAAAGGCAGGCTAGTTGCGAAAGGTTTCAAACAAATCTACGGGATAGATTATGATGAAACTTTCTCTCCTGTAGCCATGTTCAAGTCTATTCGGATTATTCTCGCGATAGCTGCATATTATGATTATGAGATCTGGCAAATGGATGTGAAGACAGCTTTCCTTAATGGAACTCTAGAACAGGATGTGTACATGACACAACCTGAAGGTTTCACTAATCCATCAGATCGTCATAAAATATGCAAATTAAAGAAGTCCATTTATGGACTTAAACAAGCATCGCGAAGCTGGAATATTTGTTTTGATGAATCAATCTGTAAGTTTGGTTTCATCAAGAATGAAGATGACCCGTGTGTATATAAGAGGTTTAGTGGGAGCGTGATTACTTTCCTAGTCCTCTACGTCGATGATATCTTGATCATTGGAAACGATATTCCTGAACTGCATGCTGTCAAAGCATGGTTAAGAAAATGTTTCCAGATGAAAGAGTTAGGAGAAGCAGCCTATGTATTAGGTGTGAAGATCTACAGAGATAGATCTAAGAGGCTTCTCGGGCTGTGCCAGAGTACTTACATCGATAAAGTCCTGGAGAGATTTCATTTAGAGAATTCTAAAAGAGGATATCTTCCAGTCAGACATGGTCTGAATCTTTCAAAGAGTCAGTGTCCACAAACACAGACTGAGAAAGATGAAATGGACAATACGCCTTATGCTTCGGCTATTGGGTCCATTATGTATGCGATGTTGTGTACTCGCCCAGACGTCGCTTACGGGTTAAGCGTAACCAGTCGATTCCAAAGTAATCCAGGTAAGGCACACTGGATTGCAGTCAAGAACATTTTGAAATATCTTCGGAGGACCAAAGATATGTTCTTGATTTATGGAGGTCAGGAAGAACTCAGTATTAAAGGATATACTAACGCTTCGTTCCAATCTGACCAGGATGATTTCCGATCGCAATCAGGCTATGTTTTTAGCTTGAATGGAGGAGCAGTGGTGTGGAAAAGTTTCAAACAGTCAATTGTTGCTGATTCCACAACAGAAGCCGAGTATGTTGCAGCCTCGGAAGCATCCAAGGAGGCAGTCTGGATTCGTAAGTTCGTTCAGGAACTTGGTGTTGTTCCTTCGAGTGCAGATCCATTGGTTATCTTCTGTGATAACACTGGAGCTATAGCACAAGCAAAGGAACCACGGTCACACCAGAAGTCCAAGCACATACAGAGAAGGTTTCACTTGATCCGGGAGATCATTAATCGTGGCGAGATCAAAATCTGCAAGGTTCATACAGATGACAATCTAGCTGACCCGCTTACTAAGCCTCTGGCGCAGCAGAAGCATGAGAAGCACTGTAATAATATGGGTTTGAGATTTCTCAACCATTAGATTAAGTGCAAGTGGGAGATTGTTGGGGTATGCCCTTAAGGCTAATGTTTGAGGCCTTGGGATTATTTAAGTATCATGTTTAAACTCTACGTTTATAAAGGCAATGGTTGTTATTCAGGTTGTTACATCATCTGCTGCAATATGTATACTTCTGAATAATGTCTCAATGCTGTTCAGCTTGGCTGACATGCAGTTTTGTCCTTAGTCGAGATATCTTGGTGAACATGAGACAGCCTTGATATGATTAAGACTAATATGTGTTCTAATCTTATAGGATGCTTCGAGCATGGAATAAGATGTAGACTCATGGGTACATTGGATGTACTGGACATACCCTACTTAGGATATTCAATTGCTTGTCACAATGTGAATAATCCTTATATGCAAACAAGTGGCATATTTCCTCTGACTTGAGATCACTTGTGTTTCTAAATGATGATTGGCATTGTTTTGAGGTAGTTCGATATCATTTGAAACATAATGGTTATATATTATCTTGGATAATGAGCATGAGTCATGTTAGGGCACTAGTGATAGATATAGGATTGCCGTCTCCTTGATTGGAGTGTGATGTTCTATAGGGGCCCCCTGGATGAGATGATTGAGAAAGTGTATGGCCATACCCAGATGACTATGATCATCTGATCTAATCATTCTCATCATATTGGAATTACAGGCTTGACACGCTTGTCCAATAAGAACGTCCAGTGGCAAAGGAAACACATATGCCTAGTGAGTTGGGTTCACACTTGTGCTGTGGTTTGGGTGTAGTCTTGGAAGACTCTTTCCTTTATATCGGGAGACAGTGATGTGTTGCTAGATACCCCTCACTGATCGTGATAACGTAAGTTATCGTTACCGACATTTAAAGGAAACCCTTAGGGTCGCACAATTTGATGATATGGCTTACTTAAGTCAGATCGTGTGGACTGAATTGTTCTGGTTCAGTTTAAAGGGATTTAATCTCTGATTGTAAGTGAGATCTGGTCTGGTCATGTTTGATTGATTTGGGCTTGAGATCGGTAAGCTTCGATCGAGAGAATTGATGCTAGATCGGTGAGATCAAGAGCATCAAGAGATGAACGGTTGGATCTTGAACCTTTAGGGTTTATTGTGATCTGAACCAGATGCTTGGCTTAATTGGTCTTTGAACCAAACCGAAATTGAACCAGCTCATCATGTGAGCGCATGGTTCAAGGGGAGAGCAAAATCCGTTCGGGTAAACCCATGGTCGCAAGAACGTTGGTGGTTTGCTATTTTTAGAAGCCATGAGGCCACGCCTCACGTTCACGCCAAGAGAAGTTTTATTCTCGCCTCTCGCCCCTCTCTCTAGAGGTTCACTCATTGTGTGTCGCCTTGACGCTTTGGAGAGGATTCGGCCAAGAAGAAAAACATCTCCTTCCCTTCCATTCGATCAGGAGACCTTGGAACCTTGCTAGCACAAGGAGCACTAAGGGAGTAGGCGCATTGATCACCTTGTGTGCGCACCATTTGGAGGAGAAGCGTTTGACTCTCTACTTCCTAGACGCCATCCAAGAAATGGCATCGGTAAGGATCGATTCTCATGTATACAAAATTAAAGTTGATCATATTGCATGCATCGATGTAGAAACCTTTTCCGCTGTGTTAAAACCTCTGCATGCGCCTATTAGGGTTTCGCCCCCTCGTGGTAGGGGACTTTCATGCTGAAGGAGGGATTCGGCCAGCTAAGGAAAGAAATCATCTCATCTCCTTCACGCATCAAGGACACCTTGAAGAGCTTTGCTAGCACAAGGTTCACGCCAAGGGAGGAAGCCATCGCCATCTTGTGTGCGTCCACTTTGGAGGAGAGCCGCATCGCCCTCTTGCTTCCAAGTCGCCTTCCGACCAATGGCAATGGTAAGATCACAACTTGATCTTTGCAGACATTAAGTTGATCATATGTTCATGCCACATGCGATCTTCATGAAATCCTTATTTCCGCCCATGCAAAATTTTAGAAGTGCATGCGTTTAGGGTTTCACCCCCCTTTTCAATTGGTATCAGAGGTGTGTTCTGGTATGATCTATATGATTGCTTCTTTGTGTGATCCATGCTTGGTTTATAAGTAGATCTAAGCCAAATCATCAAGCGAAAATACATGCTAGACTTTAGATGTATTTTGGGTTTTACTTATTGTTGCGCATGATGTATGTTGGCGCATGTTGAAAGTTGTTTTTACCAAAAACTTAACATCTTGCGCGCCATCCACTTAGATCTATAAACGCCTACTTGAAATACTTAGACGGGCTACTAGGGTTGAAGTCGTCAGTCTAGTCTGGACCCAACAGCCTGATCAGACCATCTGACAGCCTAGATGGGTCGACCAGATAGCACCTATGCGCAAGCATGAGGTGGCTATAGGTCAACTGCAGAAGGGCGTGTAGCGATGTCTGATTGAGGCAACCAGTGAACAATCATGATTAAGGCCCGGGGTCACACCCGCTTGCCAGAAATCATGTCGGACGTTCAGCCCTTAAGGCATGCATTGTTGACCATGAGGTCGACGCAAGTCAGTTATGACTTGGTGCATGCAAGGGCAGTGGGTCTGACTTGGTCTGATGAGTGGATCCCTATTAATGGACCGTTGTAAGGTAGTAGGGCACATAAGGAAATAAAATTGATACCATGGGGTTTTTCAAAAATTTTACTTTCCTGTTTGGATCACATGTTGTTTGTTTAACCTGATTGCATGTCTATTTCATCTTATGTGGGCTGCCCTATTTGTATGCTGTGCTGGGGCCTACGTGCCTAGATTAATTAATTGTAAATTATTTTTGTGATCTGCGAATCACATTTCAATTTATGTTAATGTGTAATTGACCTGCGAGTCAAATCATGTCTAGATAGATTAAATGTAAATTAATCAGACATGAGCACAGAGCATACATGGCAGAGGCGCATGCAGCAAGTAGCTTCACCAGTGGGAGGCCTAGAGTTCGACTCTAGTACAGGCGCATGCTACCTGGTGGGCGTATCTGAGCTGCAGAGGGCGCTTGGGCCTGGGCTCGGCCAGATGAAGTGCAAAAGACCCATGAAGAGCTCAAGTGAAGACTTGTGTAAAACTAGGGTTTTACTTAGGCTTAATGGGCGTTTACCACATAAGATCATTGTGCTTTCTATTTACTGTTTAAGTAATATTAGCACCTGCATGAGTTAATCTTCTGCTATCACCATAGGATATGCATGGTAGTAAGAAGATAAAAGGACCGTTAAAATCCAACGTTAAATATCAAGCACGAAAGCCTTCTGACGCGAAACCTCACTGTTCTGACTATCGTTGGGGCCGTGTTGTACCCACTCAGTGGGCACGCCCAGCTATCTTCAGACGGTGTGTGATTACACCTATGTGTTACAGAGAAGGGATTTATCGCTTCTCGTTGCTCAGCATAGCACGTGGTGGTCCAGGGAGTAGGTCGGGTCAGCTTGACCATGTAGGCTACATATTGAGCATATGTTAGCTATATGGAGGCAGCCATCTGTGGAATCAGAAACTATGTTGTACCAACTCAGTTCGCACAGTCTTCTGGATTGCCTAGATGAAGGGGAATCGCACGGGTTGGCGATTGGCATGGATAGCCTACCAGTGATTAGTGCTTGAACTCTCTGTGCATCTTATCTCGCCTTAGCGGGACGCGGAGACCAAGTATGAAATCTGGATCCCATCTCACTAAAAGAGTTTTACTCTTTCAGACTATTTTATTGGATTTTTCAGTCAGATAAAATAGTGAGAAAGGAATCGTTCTTAAGTCCTGGATTGATTCTAACATGGATACTGACCTTGTTGTTCTTGCTTTGTTGTAGATTCCTGCAGCAACGAACACCACAGGGTTCAATGTGCGATCCTTACTGGAAAGGGAGAAGTTTGCTGGGCCAAACTTCTCAGACTGGTACGGACACCTTAAGATTGTTCTTAAGGCTGAGAGGAAGCTGTATGTCCATGAGACGGCAATACCGCCTCAACCCGCTGCGAACGCCGCAAGGGCGGTTCGGGATGCTTATGAGAAGCATGTCAATGATAGCATTGATGTCGCTTGCCTTATACTTGCGTCTATGACGCCAGAGCTACAGCGTCAGCATGAGGATTTATCTGCTATTGAAATTATAGCAAATCTCAAGATGCTGTATGCTGCACAGGCAAGGACAGAACGCTATAACTTGACAAAACTTTTCTTTCAGAGCAAACTGACTGAAGGAAGTCCAGTGGGAGCTCACGTACTCAAGATGATTGGGTACAAAGAGGCTCTAGAGAAACTAGGACACACCATCAATCAGGAGCTTGTTGTAGACATCATCTTGCAGTCTCTCCCGGCCTCTTTCGATCCGTTCATCATTAATTTTAATATGAACAAGATCGACTGTACACCGGCAGAGTTACTGAACATGCTCTGTACTATAGAGCAGACTCTTGAGAAGGGAAAACCTTCATCCTCTGTCTTGATGGTTCCTTCAAGGAACAAGAAGAAGGGGAAGAAGGGCAAAGCCCCTATCAAGAGCTATAACAAGGTGAAGGGAACCCCTAACTAAGGGGTAGAAACCCTAATGGTGGCGCAACAAAATTTTGCATGGGATATTAGGATTTCAAAGGATCTATATATGTCATATAACTAGCTTTCGAATATTTGAATAGATGAAGATAAACTCATACCATTGCCATCGGTTTGATGAAGCTTTGGAAGGAAAGACGCAAGCGAGCCTTCTCCTAAGTTTCACACACAAGATGATCAATGCGCCTACCCTTGGTGCTCCTTGTGCTAGCAAGGTTCCTTGGAGTCCTTGATCGAGTGAAAAGGGATGGAGATGTGTTGATCTCTTTTGGCCAAAAACCTCCTCTATCTTCCAAGCGTCGCCACACACAACGAGTGTCGAGAGAGAGGTCGCTTGAGAGGCGAGAATAGCAAGAGCTATTCGAACGTGAGCGTTATCTCCAAGTGGAGATCGTGGTTACTAAAAATAGCCACACCACTCGCTCCAATGTTCACGCCAAGTGAACAAGTCGCCAAGCCTTGAACCATGCGCTCATTTCATGAGCCGGTTCATATTGGTTCGGTTTAAGAACCAATCAAGCCAATGATCTAGTCTAGATCTCAAATAAACCCTAAGGCTCCAGATCTGACCGTTAATCTCTTGATGCTTCTGATCTGCCCGATCTAGCAATCATTCTCTCGATCGAAGCTTACCGATCTCAAGCCCTAATCAATCAAACATGATCAGACTAGATCTCACTTACAATCAGAGATTAAATCCCTTTAAACTGAACCCAAACAATTCAGTCCACACGATCTGACTGAAGTAAGCCATATCATCAAATTGTGCGACCCTAAGGGTTTCCTTTAAATGTCGGTAACGATAATTCACATTATCACGATCAGTGAGGGGTATCTAGCAACACATCACTGTCTCCCGATATAAAGGAAAGAGTCTTCCAAGACTACACCCAAACCATAGCACAAGTGTGAATCAATTCACAAGGCATGCATATTTCCTTTGCCACTGGATGTTCTTATTGGACAAGCGTGTCAAGCTTGTAGCTCCAATATGATGAGCATGATTAGATCAGATGAACACTGTCACCTGGGTATGGCCATACTCTTTTTCTCAATCATCTCATCCAGGGGGCCCCTTTAGAACATCACACTCCTTGAACAAGGAGACGGCAATCCTATGTCTATCACTAGTGCCCTAACCTGATTCAAGCTCACCATCCAAGATAGTCTATAATCATTATGTTTCAAATGATATTGAACTATCTCAAAACAATGACAATCATCATTTAGAAAACACAAGTGATCTCAAGTCAGAGGAAATGTGCCACTTGTCATATTCAAGGATTATTCACATTGTGACAAACAATTGAATAACCTAGTAGGGTCTGTCCAGCACATCCAATGTACCCATGAGTCTACATCTTATTCCATGCTCGAAGCATCCTATAAGATTAGAACACATATTAGTCTTAACCATATCAAGGCTGTCTCATGTTCACCAAGATATATCGACTAAGGACATAACAGCATGTCAGCCCAGCTGAACAGCTTTGAGACATTATTCAGAAGAACATATATTGCAGCAGACAATGTAAACAACTGAATAATAACCATGCCTTTATAAACATAACAGTTTATTACATGATACAGATACATTCCCACAGGCCTCAAACATTAGCCTTAAGGGCATACCCCAACAATCTCCCACTTGCACTTAATCTAATGGTTGAGAAATCTCAAACCCATATTATTACAGTGCTTCTCATGCTTTTGCTGCGCCAGAGGCTTGGTAAGCGGGTCTGCCAGATTGTCATCTGTATGAACCTTGCAGATTTTGATCTCGCCACGATCTATGATCTCCCTGATCAAATGAAACCGTCTCTGTATGTGCTTGGACTTCTGGTGCGACCGTGGTTCCTTTGCTTGTGCGATTGCTCCAGTGTTATCACAGAAGATAACCAAAGGATCTGCACTCGAAGGAACGACACCAAGTTCTCTCACGAACTTACGAATCCACACTGCCTCCTTGGATGCTTCCGAGGCTGCAACATACTCGGCTTCTGTTGTGGAATCAGCAACAGTTGATTGTTTGAAACTCTTCCACACCACTGCACCTCCATTCAAGCTAAAAACATAGCCTGATTGCGATCGGAAATCATCCTGGTCTGACTGGAACGAAGCGTCAGTATATCCCTCTATACTGAGTTCTTCCTGACCACCATATATCAAGAACATATCTTTGGTTCTCCGCAGATATTTTAAAATGTTCTTGACTGCAATCCAGTGCGCCATACCTGGATTACTTTGGAAACGACTGGTTACGCTTAACCCGTAAGCGACGTCTGGGCGAGTACACAACATCGCATACATAATGGATCCAATAGCCGAAGCATAAGGCATATTGTCCATTTCATCTTTCTCAGTCTGTGTTTGTGGACACTGACTCTTCGAAAGATTCAGACCATGTCTGACTGGAAGATATCCTCGTTTAGAATTCTCTAAATGAAATCTCTCCAGGACTTCATCGATGTAAGTACTCTGGCACAGCCCGAGAAGCCTCTTCGATCTATCCCTGTAGATCTTCACACCTAACACATAGGCTGCTTCTCCTAGATCTTTCATTTGGAAACATTTCCTCAGCCATGCCTTCACAGCATGCATTTCAGGAATGTCATTTCCAATGATCAAGATATCATCGACGTAGAGGACTAGGAAAGTTATTACGCTCCCACTAAACCTCTTATATACACACGGGTCATCCTCGTTCTTGATGAAACCAAATTCACTGATTGATTCATCAAAACGAATATTCCAGCTTCTAGATGCTTGCTTAAGTCCATAAATAGACTTCTTTAACTTGCATATCTTATGACGATCTGATGGATTAGTGAAACCTTCTGGTTGTGTCATATACACATCCTCATCCAGATTTCCATTAAGGAAAGCTGTATTCACATCCATCTGCCAGATCTCATAATCATAATATGCAGCTATCGCGAAAAGAATCCGAATAGACTTAAACATAGCTACAGGTGAGAAAGTTTCATCATAATCTATCCCGTAGATTTGTTTGAAACCTTTCGCAACTAGCCTGCCTTTATAGGTAACCACGTTACCATCCATGTCAATCTTCTTCTTGAAGATCCACTTACAGCCTATAGGTATAACTCCCGGAGGCGGATCAACCAAATCCCAAACTTGGTTATCTGACATGGAGTCCATCTCGGCGCGCATAGCTTCAAGCCATCTCGCTGACTCCGGTCCACTGACCGCATCCGCATAAGTGAGGGGTTCATCATGATCAATGATGTAGACTCCGTCATAGCGCTCAGGCTGTCGATGAATCCTTCCCGATCTTCGCGGTTCCCGTGATATCTGAGCCTCAGGTTGTTCAATAACCTGTTCTACCGGCTCAGGCTCATCCAACTGTGCTTGACTACTTTGTCCTTCCTCTGGATTCTCATCCAGCTTTATTTCTCTCCCACTGGCCTCTTGCAGAAGAAACTCCTTCTCAAGAAATATGGCCGTCCGAGCAACAAAAACCTTGTTCTCTTTGGGGTCGTAGAAATAATAACCCTTAGTTTCCTTAGGGTAACCGACAAAGATACATTTGTCAGATCTGCTCTCTAGTTTCCCAGAGGCGAGCTTTTTGACATAAGCCTCGTAGCCCCAGATCCTGATAAATGTCAAGCTTGGCTGTTTCCCATACCATAACTCATATGGCGTCTTTGAAACTGCCTTGGATGGCACTCGGTTTAGTATCTTTGCAGCTGTTTCTAGTGCAAAACCCCAAAAGGAGTATGGAAGAGTAGCCTGACTCATCATAGAACGAACCATATCAAGTAACGTTCTATTTCTCCTCTCGGACACACCATTCCATTGCGGTGTTCCTGGTGGAGTGAGCTGTGAGATGATCCCACACTCCTTTAGATAGTCAGTAAACGCGTGACTTAGGTATTCACCACCTCGATCTGAGCGAAGTGCCTTGATATTTCGGCCTAGCTGATTCTGTACTTCATTTTTGAACTCTTTGAACTTGTCAAAAGATTCACTCTTATGTCTCATCAGATAGACATACCCATACCTACTGAAATCATCAGTAAAGGTAATGAAGTACTGATAGCCACCTCTGGCATGTTTACTAAATGGCCCACACACATCACTGTGTATAAGGTCAAGTAAACCTGAAGCCCTTTGACCTTTGTGAGGAAAAGGTGACTTCGTCATTTTACCCATCAAACAAGCTTTGCATGTATCAATCTCCTCATAGGAGAATGATCCCAGCAGTCCATTATCATGCAACCGCTTAATGCGCTTCTTGTTAATATGGCCTAAACGACTATGCCATAGCAAGGTGCTGTCATCAGCATTCTTGGCTTTCTTAATATCAATTTGCTGTATCGAACATTCCATGTCCAACATGAATAACCCATTGCTAATTGAACCAGTTGCATAAACAATATTATCATAAGATAAAACACACTTTGAAATATTGCATTCAAAGGAAAATCCCTTCCTGACAAGAGCAGGAATGGAGATAATATTTTTAGTAATACTGGGAACAAAATAACAACTGTTTAGTTCCAATACAAGTCCAGATGGTAAAGAAATGAAGTAGTCTCCTACAGCAACAGCAGCAACCCGTGCCCCGTTTCCAACTCGTAGGTCCACCTCATGCTGTCCCACCTGCCTTCTTCTCTTGAGTTCCTGTACATTTGAACAAATGTGAACTCCACATGCAGTGTCCAACACCCATGATATAGAAGAAGAAAACATGACCTCAGTCACGAATATACCTGAGCCAGAAGCGAAGCTTCCCCTCTTATCTCCTTGGAGCGCTTTACAGTCCTTTTTCCAGTGACCCAGCTGGCCACAGTGGAAACACCTGTATTCCTTAGACCGCTTCACCTTCTGCTTCAAAGCCTTGCTGTAATTCTTGACAGGGGCCTTGCCCTTCTTCCCCTTCTTCTTGTTCCTGGAAGGAACCATTAAGACAGAGGTCGAAGGCTTTCCCTTCAGAGTCTCCTCAGTAGTGAGGAGCATATTCAGCAGCTCTGCCGGAGTACAATCGAT